>CM053606.1:130131999-130219619 GCA_028646535.1 Procyon lotor | reverse complement strand
CCAAAACCCTCAGTTTGTTGCTCAGAGTCCACAGTCTCTCATGGTTCATCTCCCCCTCTGATTTCCCCCCATTCGCCCTTCTCTTCCTTCTCACAGTGCCCTCCATGTTTTTCTTTATTCTCAGCATGTAAGTGAGACCATAAGGTAATTGGATCTCTCTGCTTGATTTATTTCACTCTGCATAATCTCTTCCAGTCCCATCCATGTTGATACAAAAGTTGGATATTCGTCCTTGGGAAAATAATTTTTAAAAGCAACTGAAATGGTTAATCTAAACACACCAATGTGTTGGGGGAGCAAAGGAAAGACAGTGGTGGAGACAGAGACATTGATGACAAAAGGGGAGGGCATGGCTCTCGGGAAGGCTTTATGTCCACTTGGTAGCAGGAGACAGAATGAAATTCACCAGTCCGTTCCTCATGTGATGCCACCACCCACAGACAATACCCAGGCTCCGAGCATAATGTCAGCTGGAGAAGGTCCCAGGTGCAGAGGCTAACTTCCGGAGATATGTCTGCTTTCTCCTCTAAATTCTACAAACTCCATTTCCTTGAATGAAGTCGCTGTTGCTTTGGACCTGACTCACCACAGAACTGCTTTTACCAAGTGGCTCTCTGTCCTGTGTGCCAGTCTATGTGACTGGTGCCACAGGACATGCCCGTGGTGCCGGACTCAGCATCAGCGTGGTCCGGGGCTTTCATCCTAAAACTGGGTTTCTGGATTCAGTATTGGGAATGCATGTGTTTTCTCTGAGTACCTGTTTTTTTCATTTTGTTGCTGTTTGTGTGCTTGTGTGTTTAAACATTGCAAACACCATAAAAGGTTATACCACATCTGATTTCTCTCTTTGCACTGGTGGGTTAAAGGCCAGAATCAAATCCATGGCCAACCTCCAGCAAGTACAGGAGACATAGTGGAAAGGGACACATTTGGATCCTTCATTCTGTTTTCTTATTTTCCTAGACCTTAATCTTTGTTCTTTTTCTTGATTATTAATTTTTCAGTGCTTTTTAAAATGTCTTATTGCAAGGGACGCCTGGGTGGCTCAGTGGGTTAAAGCCTCTGCCTTTGGCTCAGACCATGATCTCAGGGTCCTGGGATCGAGCCCCGCATCGGGCTCTCTGCTCAGCCGGGAGCCTGCTTCCCCCTCTCTCTCTACCTGCCTCTCTGCCTGCTTATTATCTCTCTCTCTCTCTCTCTGTCAAATAAATAAACAAACAAACAAACAAATAAATCTTTAAAAAAATAAAATAAAATGTTTTATTGGTATCAGATATTACACAAATAGAGAATGAATAACCAAAGTGGGCATTCCAGAAGGCAAGGAGTATCTTCAGTTAAATGAGCTCGGGTAAAAGGAAATGGAACAACGAAACCCCATGCTTGTGGGTGCTAGTTGACTGCAATATATAATTGAACACTTTAACCACACAATGCTTTCTGCCCATTAATTTAAAAATCAATTTAATTCTATCTTTGTTCATTTTTCCCAGGTCTTTGATATAAGTTCCTAGTTTCATCAAGATTTATGGCTTGTTTGATAAAATGGGGTGTGTGTGTCTTCTAATTGGTTTCTCTTACTACCGTAGTTACTGATGTCCGAGATGTGCGGGTGATATGAGAGGATTCTCTCCTGCACCTCCATCCCAGGGATCCTACCTCCACTCGGGCTCTGCTCATCCCCCGTGAAGATCCTGGCCTTCTTCAATCTCAGACCTAGTGTAAACCATGCAGGATCTTAGTTTATATGAAGTGGAGGGAATTCCAGTTTCTGTTTTTCATATTGCCCTGTGTCAGTGGCTTTTTTCCGGGATATGCCAAGGTTCGTATCCAAGTCCTATTGGGATATTTGCCTCCCAGTTTATCTCCCAAGTGAAAATCTACCAACCTCACTTCCTTTTCTAGAACATTTCTATGCTATTAATGTGTTGTTGGGAAAGAAGAAGGAGTAAGGATGTTAAGAGAGTGTCTGTGTGTCTACATAGGAAAGGGGATAATGAAGATTTTAAAAATTATGGGTGTGATATGAACAAAACATTCCTGAGTGCACAAAAAGAGAGGGACCTTGCATCCTGCTGTTCTGGGCACTGGACAACATGGGCTGGTGTTGACTGAGGACAGCTTGTTTGGTTTGGGAAATTGAGGGTGGCGCGGTATTGGAATGGCCGTGGGGTGATTCCAGGAGAAGGCACTGTGCCCCTTACATACAAGGCATATAAGGCAAGTTTGGCATTTGCAACTTAAGGAGTTTCTTTTCTGTTTGGAGACAAAGGCTTGCCTATGTAGCCCAACCAGGGAAAAGTTCAAGTGTGTGATAAATTACTATGTCACATATTAAAAGTTATGACTGCAATAAATGGGGTGCACCCACAGTTCTAAATTCAACCCATAACCAATTAATGAGAGACTTTTTGGGAGAGCACTTAGTTTTGCTTTAGGGGCCCTCCCTAAATTGTAGTGAAAATGCTCACATTTGGTGATTGGAGTTTCATGGATTTCATAATTTTCATAATCACAACCATGTCTTATGAGCCCTTCTTTTAATACCTTCTATTTTTTTTTCTAAAACTATCAATGTCACTTATTTTCTAAGGAGTTTTAAAATACTGTCTCTTAAGTTTCTCTAGCTTTGGAGCTGCATGACGAAACCCGTTAGAGCCTGGGTCTGGACTAGTTAATACTATTGTAATGAGTATGAGTTTTCATGGTTGCAGCAACTTACAAAGTTCAGGTAATTTAAACATGGCAATTCAGGTGACTTGGTAACTTAACATTTAAAATTCCTGTTTCTTAGGTAAATACTTAATCATGCAGGATGTTCCCTGTTGCTTTTCTCATCTCTCCAGGGCTAAGGCTTCTCCATTCTGCCATTAATGGAGGAGGGACTGGTGTGAATCTCATCTTTATGTTGAGGCTTAGCTGGACCAGCCTGGTCTTTGAAATCTGCCTCTACTCCCATTGTGTCCACTGAGGAAGTGTGCCCCTCATGATCTCTAGTCACCGAGTCCTTTACTCTGCACCTTCTTTGCCAACCATACAAAGCCCGTTCAAATTCCCTAAATGCTCTCAACCAACCTCCATGCCTCTCTCTACTAAACATGGGGAAATGTATGGCAGCTTTGCACTCTATTTTGGGGCTGTGGGAGATTGAGAGTAGTGGGGCTGGAGGGTAGGACAGGCCATTTCAGAAAAGCCTTTGGCAGCACTTAACCTTGTGAAAATAAAAGGAAACCTGTGGGGCATCTGGGTGGCTCAGTCGGTTAAGCCTCTGCCTTTGGTTCAGGCCTTGACCCTGGAGTCCTGGTGGAATGCCACATGGGGTTCCCTGCTCAGCGGGGAGCATGTTTCTCCCTCTCCCTGTGCCCTTTCCCCCTGCTCATGCTCTCTCTCTCGAATAAATAAATATTTTTTAAAATAGGGAAACTTTGTATAAAATAAAGTCAGGAGGCCAAAAGGGTAGCTCTTATGCCCTACCACTTGTTGACAATTGCAACCCCAAAAGGAAGACTCACACCTCGCCAGTCCATACTACTTTAGGGGCTTCATTACCCCGGCAGGAGGAAGAAGGTTTTCTCCTACCTAGCCCAGCAACTGCCCAGCCAATGAGAGACAGTCAAAATTCAGCCAATGAAAAGCCTCGGTACTTCGAACTCTGTTTACTCCAACGGACTTGTTTGTAACAGCCCCTCCCAATTCCCCCTTTCCTGTATGGAAGAGCCTTCCTCTCCTTTGTTCTCTGAACCTGCCTATAGTTTTGCTATAGCTAGCAAGTTCTGGTTTACAATTCTCAGCTATTCCTGAACAAATCCATTTTTTTGTTGCTTGTAAAATAACTGATGGTTTTATTTTTAAAGTTAACACTCTGTACATACTTTCCTACTCTCCTGGCTCCCTTGTGGTGAAAGAAGTCCTCAGAGGATTTCCTGTCTGGGTTCCAGTTTTCAAGTTGAGAGCTAGTCCTCCCCACTCTCAGATGTCTATCTTTTCCAGAAGGATGGTCTCTACCAACTCCCCAAGAATTCTGATCCTTGGAGGGGTGGAGGGGTAACTGTGAGAATCCTTTTCTCCAGAGATCCTGTGCCAGCTATGTACTCTCTAAATATCCTCCAAGATCCTTAAACCTAGCTCAGAAAATGTTCTTATTGACTCTTTGTGTGGTGGAGATATGGGTTATACATCATCACCTGTTTTTCCTCCCATGTTTTATGATACAAACTCTATGCACTTAGTGCTTCAGGATTTGCCTTTGAAGAGCTAATTTTTTTTTCTCTTTTTCAATACCATTGTATCATCCTCTCTCAAGAGCCTATTTTGAAATTCAAAGTGAAGAATCTGACTTGCTGAATTCAGCTCTTGCTAGGTTCTTCAGTCCCTTTCCTTCTCTAGGATAAAAGCCTTAGCCTAAAGATCTAATTTTAATGGTGAAAATGTTGTAGGGTAAAAAGGAAATGCAAGAAATAAGAATATATCTGTCAATATTTTAAAATATTTTACAGCTACTTATATGATACGAACTGAATGACTTAGGTGGTCTAGTATAAAATTTTGCTCTTTGAGGAGGAATTGGAAAGAATCTAGGCATATGTCTAAAGATATTAACTTTAAATAGTTTTTGAAATTTACCATAAGAGGTAGATTTTTCTCTTTCTCTTGGTTTTGAAAATATTCCCTATGTCATCCTCTTCTTTTCCATGATCCTCCGTAACCAGGGAGGGTTAGTTGGCAAAATTCCATATAGTAAGCAAGACCTACTGCCATTTAAGAGCCTTATACTATCTCCTTGGGAAAAGACAAAACTCTGTGGCTAAAAATGTCAAGTCTGAGATCTTAAAGTTCTACCAGAGAAACTGTGGGGAATGTTAGTCTCTTGGTGGGGGAATAGGTTGGATCACTGGAATGTCTTTTTCCCAGCTTGTTAGTGTCCCTGATTCAAGGAAAACAGACCTTAAAAGGAATGCAGAAAGTACAATTTTTAGAGAAAAAAAGTGAACACTAGTTACTTTAACATTTTGAAAAGTGTTTTTATGAATTTTTCATAAAATTTGAAACTAATCGTCACATTCAAAAGAATCAATGCTTATATTATCATGGATTTAAGCCCCTAATTGGGAAAAGGCCAAAATTCCCAGATTTCTGAGTTCATTATAGTAAACTTGTATTTCTTTCATAATATTCACAAAATGCTCATGACAAAAGCAGTGCAAATGGAGATGTTTTATTCCCAACATGGACGGTTGAAATGAAACTCATTATGTTGAGTATCACCACACCAGACATACAGTCCACTGAAGGATTCCTGACTAACTGATATATATATATTATGTTTGCATGTGTAAGAATGTGTATGTATATGCATGTGCATGTATAATTTTATAGATACATATAATTTTTGAACATCGAAGGGTATTTTTACCCACTAGAAAGAATTTGATATTTCAATCTCTCAAATGATAATTTTACATCATGGAATAGTGGTTAAGAGCATGGGTGCTGGAATTTGATCGTCCAGGCTAAAATCATTAATTAGCTGGGTGACCTTGGGCAAGGTACTGAGCCTTTTTGTATAACAATAATCTCATCTCTAAGATGACAGCCATAACTGCATGTGCCCCATGGAATGGCTGTGGAGATTAATTAGAACATGGCATTGTATAAAGTATAAAATAAATGTGAACTTTCAGTAATATTACTAGTATATGCAAGGCCCATGCTTGCTGCTTTGGGGGATGAAAGAGACAGTCTTTACCCTTATATGGCTTACTATCTAGTTGGAAACTCAAGCTACAGTTTTATATAAAATTAAATATTCATACCTGAGAAGAAAATCAACTGTTCAGTTCAGCTGCACAGATCAACCTCTTAAATATAGAAGCAGTAAGGGCTGGGTGACCTGGACCAGAGGAATATCTTTCTATAAAATGTTAATCTCACATTTGTTTCCCTTCACCTGATGCTTCTCTCTGACGTGATGAAAACGGGCTCAAGGTACATTGTATAATAAACACTGTTTGCAGTGGCCCAGCCTACATCAATCTTGGAGTGGCTTAACGGTGGGCAAGCAGTCAATGATGCAGCTGCTGAAGCTGGATTGAGGCTCCTGACTACAGAGGCTGGCTGAGCTGTGGGTGCTCTGAGCAGCGGGCCAGCCCACTAATTTCTGTTTGCAGAGGGACAGTGACTGCTTCAGCGGATTTTTAAGCTTTTTTCCCTGAGATTTACAGACAATTCCGGACCGTGGTTATCTAGTTTAAGAGGTCATTCTGTCCAAGGATGGCCATGACACTGTATGTCTATTTGCCAGATAAATGTTACAGTTAACAACTTCTCTGTGAGATCAAGGACAGGACTACTTCCTGTGATCTGGGATGTTCATGGAAGGTCTTGGGAAGAAGTGGTTATGAAAGGGCCTGCAACAAAAATTTAAGGTAATCTTTGGATTAATCCCCTTTCAATCAAATATTAATTCCCCTAATTTAATTCTTTATAAAAAGGAATGCCTTTACTTATTTATTTATTTTTCATTTTAAGTAGGTCCCACGCCCAATGTGGGGCCTGAGATCAAGAGTCAAATGCTCTACCAGCTGAGCCAGCAAGGCGCACCATCCCCTAACTTAATTTTTAAATTTATCACTCTAGATTTTCTCCTACATCCTGTCCCTGACTGGTGCTCACTTCAAAAGATAATTCTCTAAGTTATGAGTTTAATGAGTTTTCATACACTGATCTGAATATATAACCTTCACCCATAAAATTGGGTACAAGGGCTTTCTTGTTCCTTGTGAGCCTGAAAGGACAACCTGAAAACGTTTTTGTACACTTTCCTCTTGGTCATGGTCTCACCACTGCTCTCACCAGCTCAAGGTCCTATCACTTGGCTAGTAAGAGCATGGTCTAGAACTCCCTCCAGGAACACGAGATAGGTTGTCTGGCTGTTTCCATGCAGGGTCTGAGAAGTTTCTAGGGCCTCCTCACTGCCACTATGGAGGCTCTGACCATATTCCTATCTTACTCCAATTATAGAAGTTCTGACTTGTGGCCTTCACTCCTGGTCCTATATACCTTAGTGAAAGACCAGCCTTGTAAAGGAGGCTTGAGGCTGCTAGAGGATCTGGGTTACGTTCCTAGGTAGAAGAGAGAATATCCTGCAAGGCTGGCCTTCTGCGGAGCAGGCCTGGGAACACTAGCCACTTGTGAATATAAAGCACAGGTTAAGAGTCAGATAGGCCTGGGTTTGATCGTGCTTCTATCCCTTACTGTGTGATACCAGGAATACTCCTTGGGGTCCTGGAGCCACAGTTTTCTCAAACGGAAAGTGGGAACAATATTTCCCTCATTGAGTGAGAGGATGTATATAAAGCGTGGAGTCGGGTACCTGGCTCATACTGCTGCTCACAAAACACTGGTTATTATTTTTATAATCACCAGTAACATCCCACCACCCCACCTGTCACATCGCTTTGTGGCTGGCCCCACGGCACCCACCTTTACATTCTGGAGTTCAGGCACCGTGGCAAATCCCTCAGCAAAGGCTTTCAAAGAGAAAACAGAGGGGCCAACAGCAGTTTCCCCGTGGCAAATGTCCCTAGAGGTAATTGAGGAACTGAAGATGTTTCGTTTAGAAGGGAGGTGACGGGGGATGGACGTGATGGCTCTCGTCACGCTGTCTTGTGTGAGAGAGATCAGACGTGTTCTACTAGACCCAGCCGGCACGCTGCCGCCAACCGGAAGCAACGAAAGGAAGGCACACCCGGCTCCAACAGACAAAGCGAGGCAGGGTGCGAGGGGGGCGGGCGTCGGGGAGGGTGGGCTCCTGCGCAGCTGCGGCGGCGGAGCCAATCGCCGCGCGCAGCCCGTCCTCGCGCGACGGTACAGTCGTACAGTCGTGACGTCGGCGGTTGCCATGGAGAGGCCCGCCCGCTGGGGACCGCGAGCTGGCGCCAGGGGCGGCGGGGTCGGAGCGTGGCTTTGAAGCCGCTTCCGCTACCACCATGAGCGGCCGAAGTCGAGGTAGAAAGTCCTCCCGCGCCAAAAGCCGGGGCAAAGGCCGCGGCAAGGGTCGAGTCCGCGCTGCTCCTGACGACGCCCCCCGCGACCCGGACCCGCCACAGTGCCAGAGGCTCGGGGAGGAAACCCAGGCGGCACAGGTGCAGGCTGGCGCGGGTTGGGGTGGCCTGGAAACCGCTGCGCCCGCGCCGTCCCGTCGGCCCGGGGAGGACGCTGCCTGCCGGCTCCCCCTGGACTGTGGCCTCGCGCTCCGGGCCCGAGCAGCGGGGGATCGCGGGCAGGCCGCGACCAGGCCCGGCCCGGGGAAGGCCACGTCCCTCTCGGAGCGCCTAGCAACAGACACCGTCTTCGTGGGAACCGTGGGAACCGTGGGAAGGCCGAAAAATGGCCCCCGCGTTGGAAATCGGCGTGGCGTTGCCGGGAAGAAGGCCCCAGAAACCTGTAGCACGGCGGGGAGGGGGCCTCAGGCCATAGCTGGTGGGAAGCTGAAGAAGGGGGCCACAGGAGAGAGTGTCTCCGTCCCTGTGGTAGAGGAGAAGAAGGCGGAGAAGGATGCAGGGTCAGGGCCCCTGGCGACAGAAGGCAGCATGGATACGCTGGAGACCGTCCAGCTGAAGCTGGAGACCATGAACGCCCAGGCAGACAGGGCCTACCTTCGCCTCTCGCGGAAGTTTGGGCAGTTGCGACTGCATCACCTAGAGCGCAGGAACCTCCTCATCCAGAATATCCCGGGCTTCTGGGGGCAAGCTTTTCAGAACCACCCCCAGCTATCGTCCTTTCTGAACAACCAAGATAAAGAGGTTCTCAGCTACCTGAACAGCTTGGAGGTGGAAGAGCTTGGCCTCGCCAGACTGGGCTACAAAATCAAGTTCTACTTTGGGCGCAATCCCTACTTCCAAAATAAGGTGCTCATCAAGGAATATGGGTGTGGTCCTTCCGGTCAAGTGGTGTCTCGTTCTACTCCAATCCAGTGGCTCCCAGGGCATGATCTCCAGTCCTTAAGCCAGGGGAACCCCGACAACAGCCGTAGCTTCTTTGGGTGGTTTTCAAACCACAGCTCCATTGAGTCTGACAAGATTGTGGAGATAATCAACGAAGAACTGTGGCCCAATCCCCTGCAGTACTACCTTATGAGTGAAGGGGCCCGTGCGGAGAAAGGAAAGGAGGTCAGGCAAGGTCCAGCAAGGCAGCCAGGGGAGACCCCTGAGCCTGGGGCAAACAAGTCCAACTGATCCCGCACCGGTCTCCCTACTACCTCCTGTTGGATCTGTGCCTAGCTAACCACACGTGTTTGGCTGTCTGCCTTCTCTTCATATTGGCCTCTGCACTGTATTCCTTTTGGACTTAAGTTACAAGAATATGGTATTTATGATCATGTTCTTTTGCCTCCTCGTGGCCTTCTTGCTTTTTCACATTAGTGTTACATGTTAAATGATCTCACCCCTACTGTTTATATGTTCAGCACACATGCTTCAAGTGTGTGCTGCCTTTGTCTACATTGCCTGGACCGTGATCTTGGCTCTGGCCTTTCCTAGCTGTCTTTAACATGGACACTCATGAGTCATCCTCCAAGAGGACCAGTGCATCCTCAAGCTCTGCTACTTCAGGGCCAGTGACTTGCCAAGCTTTTTGTTCATGCTGGCCCTGCCTGCCATCTAGGGCAAGTTTTTCTGTTGCCACTGCAGAACGAAGCTAGCACACATGGTGTATTGGCCATCAGCCAAAACTGATTGTTCCAAAGCCCTGGGGTCACCAGCCTAGTTGCCACCACCTACTGGATCTCTGACTTTGGCTAGGGGCCTCTGCTGCCCCACTGGATATGCAGAACAGCACTTGACTGCTGGGCATGGATGAGGTTAAGGGTGAGAAGCACTGTGCCATGTGTTCTATACCATTACGTGTCTCTTCCTGCCTCTGGGCCCTTCTGTTGAACATTCATCAAGGTCTCGACAGTGCCCCATCACTGTCAGGCCACTGAGACTTGTCTAGGTTGCTATTGGCCCCAGTTGGCCTCCTGGTCAACAAGGACCTCAAGAACTGCCTGTGGACCCCCTGCCAGTGCATGAGACACACACCTGCCTTCCCCAGCTTTCCAGGAACCCTGCTGCCTGCCAGACTGATGGGCGGGTGTGTGGACATGTGCTCACTGTCATCGTGCCGTGGCTCCAGGTGAGGGTGGGGACTGGATCTGCATACAACCTAGGTACCTTTGTCAACTCCACTTATCCCTTCTTAGCACAGGACCAGAGTGCTATAGTAGGGTTGCTGGGGAAGAGGTATTTCTCATCTATGGGCCTGTCTACTTCATCTCCCACCTCTACACCTTATTTGCTTGCCCTTCCTTCACTCCCTCTCTTCCTCCTTTCTTCCCTTCCTTTCCTGTCCTTCTTCTTCTATTTCTCCCTTCCTTTCTCGTTGTGATATTACCACAGCTCAGAAAGAGAAAATAACTGAGAAACCAGGGTTTTCTGCATACAGCTAGCGAGGCAGCTGGGACTCGCTGTGCACACTCACGCTCTGGGCAGACAGAAGGTAGAGAAAGCCAGAAGGCCCAGTGGGTCTGTGGTCAGACCTTGGTTCCCACTCCTTGGTTTACTCTATAATTCTCAAGTTGAAAATTCTTTTCATGGCTACACATGTGTTAGAATTATAAGCTCTAAGGCAGCAGTGTTGTGGACTAGTGTTTATTCCTTTTACAACTTTTGTTTTTGTACCCCTTAATACCCAGTTACCTCATGTTGTTACCTCTGGGGTAGCCTCTGGCCATCTGGCCCTCGTTCCCCAGCTTTCTACTCTCAGCAGTCCTTTGCTCTCTTTACTTCTACCTTCAAATACCCTTAGGAATAAGCTTCCATCCTGGGGCGTGGGGACAGGGTGGGCAGAATCTGTTCTGGATCTCCAGGGCTCATTTCCAGTGAGTATAAAAGCTGAGCCAGGCCCTCTTTCTCCTTTGCATGCCTAATGGTGGAGGGGTAGGACTGTAACTACACTTGCCTTCCCCCTAATCTCTTTTTCCTTATGGGAGACCTTGTTCTGAGTTCCCCAAGGGCTGGGGAGGCCTTGACTCAAATTTGTGGAGAGGATGTGTCAGGTGGGGGACTTGGAGGAAAAACACAGGGCAGGACTAAGCCTGGTGTGGAAGGGGCCTGGAGATGCAGGGAGAAATGGCTGGGGAAGCCGCAGGGAGAGTATGCCTGTCTCTCAGTGAGAGCAGGGACAGGGAGGGACCTTCCCCAGAGTGAGGAGGGGAGAATTAAGGGGTCATGGGCCAATACAGTGCCTAGGTGAGGGTTTGCCCACGGTTTTGTTCAAGCATTAGCTTCTCGTTAGTGGATTTTATAAATCACAGAAACAAATCCAAAGCAGAATAATGTTACTTTGGATGCTTTCTCTTTTGTTCTAGGTGTGGCCTTGCATATGTGGAAGATTGATGCTATATGCTGCTTATTTTGCCATAAGTAAAATCTTACCACTTCCCCCATTTTTGCCTAATGGGACAATGTAGCTGTATAGGTCTGCTTTTTTCTTTTCTTTTCTTTCTTTCTTTCTTTTTCTTTTTCTTTTTTTTTTTTTTACTTTTTGCTCTTTATTATGGACATTTTCAGACATGCACAGAAATGGAGAGGATGGTACCTGGACCCTGTGTACCCATCACCTAGCTACATCAATTATGATCAACCTGGTATCTTTCTCTTCCCACCTGTATTGTTGATGGAAAATCCGACACTGTGCCAATTCAACCTTGACTGCTTTGGGAGATCAGGACTCTCTTTTGGTGGTGATAGTGATGGGGGGCACTATCATGATCACTTCAGCTCTGCTTTTTTGCTTTGAATGTTAACTAATGAAGTTCCAGAAATGGGCCTTAGAAGAGAAAGTCTTCAGGATAAATAGGGAGTCTCAAAAAGAGATGAAAAGATGCTCCCTTTCCCCTGTATTCACAAAAGGAGAGAGAGAGAGACTGTTGTGTTGTAAATCTTTCAAAGATTGATAGAATAAGGTGCTTACTTGAGACCCTTCACCAGAATGTCAGTCTTTTTTGCCTGTGAAAGATGGAGGCTTGTTAGAAATGTCATCAGCTTGTCCTGGTCTCATAATATAACTGGTCTTGGAAGTATAATTTGGAAATTGTTTCTGTGTTCTGTGAAAATAACCTCCCAAAAGCGATCAGTTACTGGTTGTCTTACTTGGTAATTTGACACCCTGGTAATAATGCAATTATTCCTTTGTTCCTAAACAGTATAAATAGTTGTAAGCTTGCATGCATGATGGAAAAATAAAAGCCTGTATCTCTGTTATATTTTTTATTTTAAAAAAAGAATTGGCAGGTGAAGCTAAGGCTAGGTATTTGAGGGGATGTATACATTGGCCTCGAAGAGTGATTCCTAGGCCTTGGGCCCTGGTGTGACCAGCTACATGGCAGTGATTGTCATGCCCTTAGCAGAGGTTGAGATTCTGTGGTTGGTTCTGGGAAGCAGCCAGGTCGTTCTTGTTTTTAACGAGTTTTCCAGGTGACTTTAGTGGAAATCCAGTGTTTCTCAAATTTAAGAGTACATCTGAATTGTGTGAGGAATCCTGTTAAGCTATGAATTCTGATTCAGCAGTCCAGGGTAGAACCTGAGATTCTGCATTTCTAACAAAATTCCAGGTGATGCCAGTGCTCGTGGTTTGTGAACTGTACTTTGAGTAGCAGAGGAAGTGACGTTCAAGTCCCATGCAGACTAGAGTAACAGTGCTCAGCCTTGGTTGCACATTAGAACGATCTGGGAAACATAAAACATATACTACTGGAGCTCTGCATGAATGCCAACTAAATCAGAATGTGGGAAGGGGTTGGTCCGCATGTAGGTGTTCCAGAAGCATCCCATGTGATTCTGTTGTCTAGCCAGGGCTGAGAACTAGAGTCTCTGATGCTGTTCAGAACACATCTGCAAGAAGGTTAATTCTCTTCATCGAGAAAAGCAGCAGCAGAAAACAAAAAGCCACGAAAAGCTGCCCAGCAAAAAACAGTTGGAAAAAAATAGAAGTGGATCGTTAAATGACCCCCCCAAAAAAATTGGTTTATATGACAAAGGGACGATTCAATAAATGTGCAGTGTTCAGGGCATAGTAGGTATTCAAATATTAAATGAATGAATGAGTTTAAAACACAGTTTATAGTCACATGCCTCAGGGCTAAATTTGCAAAAAAAGTAGGCCAGATTTGTTTTACGAGGATGTATGTATTCGTTTGAGAGGGCTGCCTCAATGAAGAACCCCGCGGCGGGGTGGCTTAAGCAACAGAAACCAACTCGCTTCATTTTGGAGTCTAAAAGTATCAGATCAAGGTGTGAGCAGGGTTAGTTTCCTCTGAAGGCCGCCCTCCTGGATTGTAGGTGGTCGTCTTCTCTCTATCTTCACGCCTTGTGTGGCCTTCCCTTTGTGAGAGCCCGGGAGCCGTGGACAGTGGGGGAGATGATGTGTAACTGTTGAGCACAGCTAGATTGTTTACCTGGGGGCAGCACAGGCCTAGTGTGGCCGCATCTTCAAAGGGCAGTGGGAGGAATAAGGATTTTTATGCAGAATCTCCCAATTTTAAATGCTTTCAATGAAAAAAAAAATTTAAACACCCATTAATGATATGTGGAGTGCAAAAGGATATGGAGAGCTGTTGGTGATACGTGGAGTGCAAAAGGTTACGGAGAGCAGCCTCTGTCTGATGCTCAAGCATCTTCTTGGGCTTCATGCAGAGGCCTCTGGGATTATGCATTGGGAGGGGCTCTCTGCCCAATTCAACTCACACACTCACTTCTTCAGAGGTGCGAAGTCTTCACTCCCCCGGCCCCCCTTTCATGCCCCTCTCTTTGATTCTTTTGAGATCCTGTCTGGTCTGGGGCTCACTACCTCCCCATGGGCTCATTCATTTATTGCCTGCTTTATGTGCCAGTCCCAGTTGTAGACGTTAGAAACATAGCTATGAACAAATAGAACTTTGAATTCTGCCCCCCTTCTAGGTTTCAATCTCTCAGATTTTGCCTGAGATTGTCAGTCAATCTCTTTCTTTTTTTCCGT
Organism: Procyon lotor; assembly: GCA_028646535.1. Classification (NCBI taxonomy): domain Eukaryota; kingdom Metazoa; phylum Chordata; class Mammalia; order Carnivora; family Procyonidae; genus Procyon; species Procyon lotor. Next base: position 130,205,564 of record CM053606.1, on the reverse strand, counting down.
TTCCTGCATAGGGCTGCCGAGTGTTTTAGATCCATATAGGAGCTAAAGGAAGCCTTTTCTCACCCTCTGACCTCTAAGTCAGAATTGACAGGGCAGTTAGGTTTTTAATAACCTGGAAAGCGAGGGCTTTTTGGAGTAATTCTTGTTAGACTGAATCCCTCACCCTTTTCTCAACTTTGAGTTTTATTACGAAAGGCCTTCTTTTGGTTTCTAAACTTATTACTGGCTGGGCTTTTTTGGAAATATGAGGGGTTTGATTATGCCATGGGTGAGGGAGGAGATAAAACTAGCCTTACTACTTACAGCTTACTGAAAGTTTTTTTTTTATCAGCTTCGGACTGTTTCTCCTTACACTTTGGGCTTCCTGCCTCTGGTCTACACCAATTTACAACAAGGCAGAGAGGGCACACTGCTCTGGGGTGGCCTCATCTAGGAAGGAAACTTTGCCCTCATTTGTCCCTTTGAAAATTGTGAAAACTCCTTCTGCCCTCTCACCCCTTGAGATCTGGACCTTGGTGAATCACTGTTACTGATGGGCGGGCCGTATCCCTTGGGTTGGGGAAGCAAAAAAAAAAACGAAAAAAACACACAAAAAAACAACCCAGAGAATCCAGGCTATTCAGTCTATGGTTTTTATCTCTCTTTGTCCTTAGCATCTTCATTTCTGCTTTTGGAATCTTCTGCAGCCATATTTCACCATCCAGGGTCCCAACTCACTTCTGCTTCATCTTCACCCGAAACTCTGACGTTGTGCTTGTGGACCCCAGATCTGCATTCTCTGGTCAGGTGTTGAGTTACATACTCTACAGGCTCCAACCTTGAATTCCTTCCTCCTGTCAACCTGGTTCTCAGCTGAGCTTTAACAAATACAAGACAAAATGGCCCCCATCAGTGTGACACTTGGTGGTTCACAAAGCAATCACTTACATTATCTCAGTTGTAACAACTATCTGATAAGATGGCTGGAAGAGGTTACATGACTTGACCAAAACCAAAGAAGTGGTAGTAAGCAGTAGAGTCAGAACTCAAACTCAGGTCTGCCAATTCCAGGCTCCATCCATACTTGTGATGGTAACCATGAGGCCCAAGCAGATACCTGGTACTATGAATCTAGGCCCTTCTTTCCACAGAACCTGTAATCAGGCCTTCGCATAATGCATCCGAACCCTCAGCACAGCACTCTGGTCGGTCACAGCCAGTCACAGTTGGCATGTGAGTGTGAACCTTCTTGACCATCCCAAACTAGAGCCCGCCAGCAAAGCTCAGTTAGGAGCAGGCTGGCTAGGGTGGGTGACCCAGAACAGTGGCTGAGGTTTCCTTTAACTGCTTTGTTCTAAGGTTCGGGTCGGCTTAGATGAATGATTTGGAGAAGAGGAGGTAATTTTTCTTCTATAACAAGAAGTCTGGTGATGGGAAGTTCCAGGCCTGCTTCAGTGGCTCCATGATATTAGGACTGTGGTCCACTCCCCGGCTTCCCCTTCTCTCGGCTTTCCCCTCATGATTCCCCTGCTGCACTAAAAGGCGGGCAGGAAGGAGGAGAGGGAGATTATCACACGTGTCTCTGTCCTTATCAGGGACGAAAATCCTTGCCAGTAGTCCCCGCTGGATCTCAGGAGGCCTGAGTCAGGTTCCTTGGGCCAGAAATGGGTCACACTGTCACACTCTATTTCAGAGAAACGTAGTGCTGCCATCAAGGAATAAGGAGAACTCAAGTGGTTAGAATGGATGAGGGACTTGAGTTCCCTGTAGGCTCATCCTTTCTGGAGCGATGTGTTTATGTCACTGTCACGCCCATCATGTAATAGTTGGAAGCACCATGTGTGCACGCTGCCCCTGCCCCCGCTCCCTTCGTGCCTCCTCTGACAGGAAGGCTCTACCAGTGCTTGGCATTCCGTGTCTCATCTTTTCCATTACACGGTAAGTGGTCTTCCCGCTAGGCAATGCCTTTCTGATTTTTCTGTCTCCCATAGTGCCTCGCTCAGGGTTCACTCAACATCTGATGCATGTGGTCGATAAATGCTACTTGGGCAAATGCAGTAAGTCAATAATCTTTCTAAAATGTAAATTTGATCATGTCAGTCACCCATTCAAAACCTTCAGGAGTAAGGTCCAAAATCCGTAGCAGCTCATAGCAGGCCTTCCATTATCTGACCCCACATACTTTTTACTTCAAACTTTTTTATTATGAAAAATTTCAGTCCACGTAGAAGTTGATAAAGCACAATGATAACCCATATCAATGATAAACCGTTCAATGATTTTTAACTTTGTGCCACATTTTTTTGTCTGTCTCTCTCCCCCCATATATATGTTTTGCTGAACAATTTGAAAATAAATTGCTTGACCCTTCACCCCTCAGCATGCATCTCATAAAAAAGGATTTTCTTCTACTTAAACATAAGACCGTTATCACACTACAGAACACTATTCCTAAATACCATCTAGTATCCAGTCCATATTTGGATTTCTCCATTGTTCTCAAGGTTATCTTACAGTATTAGTTTTAAAATCAAGATTGAATAATGTTCAGGCATTCATCTGGTGATCTCTTCAATCTTTTTCAAGCAAAAATAATCCCCTCACTTTTGTCTCCCCATGACATTGACTTTCTGAAGAAGTTAGGCCAATTGTCTTGTAGGATGTCCCAAATTCCAGATTTGTCTGATTGCATCTTCCTGCTGTCAATTAACTTTTCCCCCTTTCTCCTGTATTTCTTGTAAACTGAGGATTCAGGTGGAATGCCTTTGGCATGAGTACATAGACAAGGCAGGTCCTTCACAATGCGTCACTACTGAAGGCAAAGTGACAGCAGCTCCCACTGTCACTCCTGTTCCTTTGCTCTCTTCGTTAAGATGGCGATCACCATATTTCTCTCTTCCAATTAGCAGGAAATCTCTGAAATTACTGTAAGAATACTGTTTCCTTAAACTTTCATCCCAAGGTTTTAGCAGCCATTGATGACATTTGCCCAAACCCATTATTTCACTATGGGTTACAAAATAGTGACTTTCTAATCTTGGCATTTCCTTTACATGTGTTATTTGGTATTTTCCTGTAGGGAAGACTTTACCCTCATCATCTAGCAATGAATTATACTTCCTTCTGAAAGGCAGTGTAAATGCTTCATTTATTCCTTTTATTATCTATTTTCGGAGTCAGAAGTTGGTATAATAATTGCCTATAAAGGTTTCACATAAGGGGATGTTTTTCTTTTCTCTTTACTATCACTGTGGACTTGTGGGGTTTTATTTATTTAATGTTTTATGATCAATTACAGCCATTTTTTCTTTTGGCTACTCAATTGGCCTGTATTTTGCTACCAACTTTTACCTTTTACTAACTTTTACTAACTTTTACCTTTGTCCTTGTCCCTGATTTTCTCCCATTGACCCCCTGTGCTGTGAGGCAGCCAGTGTGAGTCAGTGTAAATCACTTCGAGTTCTCTGGATTTCCACTGTGCTCTTTGACACCCTGAATGTTTGCACAAGTGTTTGTGTAGAAAGAAAGCCCTTGTAGCACTTCTCAGATACGGCTCAGATATTCTTGTACCAGGTCGTAGCTTTTAATCTGAATTATTCCCTCCCTCCTCTTATATCTACAATATTTTGTCCACACTTCAATTTATTGTCTCTAACGTAGTAACTTGTTACTGTCTGTTTATCAGAGACTGTGGGATCCTTGAGGCCACAGAGTAATAATGACAAGTAGTATGTCTTAGTCATTTTTGTATTCCTATAGTTTAGGGGCTTATACATAGTAGCTGCTCATTAAGCAATTGAACAAGTGAACAAATGAATGGTCCCTAAAGATTCCTTAAGGCATCAGTGACAAACTACAAAGAGGCTGACAGTGCCCAGAAGCAGAGGTTGGGAATAATCTCAGGTGAAGGGAAGCATGAACCTAAGACAAATGGGTTAAAGGGTAGTGGTGGGGACAGACTATCACCGGTACAAAGCCTCAGGCAAAAAACTTAGTGGTACCACATTACTCTTGCAGCATATTGGAAATCAAGTGGGAAAATGGAAGTGAGCGGGGAAGCAAAAGAATAAAGTTGGAAACGTCCCACATATGGTGTGCTTTAGTAATGTTCCACATATGGGCTAGTCAAAAGCAAGGAAAGGCAGGGCTGATGTGATTCTGCCAATGACTTTTTCTCACTCTTTTTTTTTTTTTTTTAAGATTTTATTTATTTATTTGACAGAGAGAGAGAGCGAGCACAGACAGCAAGAGAGGGAGAAGCAGGCTCCCCACTGAGCAGGGAGCCCAGTATGGGTCTCTGAGATCATGACCTGAGCTGAAGGCAGAGGTCTAACTGCCTAAGCTACCCAGACATCCCTTTCTCACTCTTTATATACAGATACATAATGTGGGCTCTCCTTAGAGGTCCCATGAATTTAAAGGACTTCAGAAAATTGGGTTAGAACAAAGACGATCTCTAAAAGAGTGATAACACTGAAAAGCAAGCTGGACAAGTGAAACTGGCAAAATGGAACCCAGTAAAGGATCTAGCAGAATGTTAGCTTGAGCTTCAATAGGGAATAGCCTAAAGTCCAGGATTGTTGGGAAAACATGGTCATCGGAGCCCACTGCTGCTTTGTCTGGTGTTGTGGCACCAGATGCTTTATGAGAAAATTCAGAACAGTTGGGGGGAAGGTACAAGACAAGGCCTTTGAAACCTAGTAACATTCTGGAGAAGATTATGATCACAGAGCAGACCTTTCCTCAGGAAGCGAGATTGTAGGGCCTTGCTGTGTCATGGAGGGAGCTCTTTAGTTCTGCCCTGAGGACCCTTTTTTCCATCAGTGCCACTGCTGGCTTATGGAGCATTTATTCATACAGCTAGTATTGATGTGAGGGATACTGTGCTCCTACAAATTTACATGTCATTCTCAACAAGAGGTCTTCTCTGAACTCCCTAATTAAATGGTTTTCCCACCCCCACTGTTCACTCTCTTCATTCTCACTGTTCCCTCATCCTTCAAAGGATTTGTCACAGTTTATGACTTTGGTTGTGTCTTTGAGATTGTTTCTTCTTTACTATAAACTCTCAACGATCTTTGTTCATTGTTGAATCCCTTGAATCTCAGGTATGTACACATTGACAAATATTTTGATCTGGTGGAAGTATTGGTCTTATGATCCTTAGCCTATTAAGATGGCAGATTGCATGGGCCATATCTTGGAGTTGTCCCATGGCAGACACTGTCTCTTCCTAAGTGCACTGAGACTTGGAGAATCCATTTTGTTGAGCACATGACACATGCTGGGCGCAGTGCTAGGCACATTTAATTAAACACATCATCACAACCATTCTATTATTATCTTCATTTTCCAGATGAGATGAAAGAGCCCAAGAGAATTTAGGTAACTTGTTTAATGTTATGTCAGTTGTAATTCCTAGATCTGGGAGGGGAGTGCCTTAGCCACTGTTCTGCCCTGCCTCTCAGGCTGGGATTTGCAGTTTGAGTTGGTCTGTTGTACTAACATTGTCTCCTGTCTTCAGCAGAGAGGGAGGAGGGCGTGTGACTGAAGATAGGCTTCAAGCTCTTCAGGGGGTATCAGTTATCTCTGTCCAGGGAGTGGGAGAGAGAGAGAGTGTGTGTGTGTATGGGGGGCCACATCTGTGTGTGTGCCCAGGGAGGGCGTAAGAGTGGCCAAGAAGCCAGCTTTGGCATAAGCCTACACACCTGTAGCCTGCATGCTGCTCGTCAACAGGCCCACAGCGCCCGGAGGCAGCCAGGGCTCATGTGCTCGCTCGAATCACTGCCCACTGAGCAGTGGAGGCCTCATTTTAAAGACTCTCAGCTGTGAGTAGCTGGTGGGTAACAGACTATCTTGGCTTGAAGCAGCTCAGAAGGAGTAGGTCTCTGTTAAGGCCCTGAGCAGATGGTGTGACAGGGAGGCTGAGTCACAGAAGGCACCAGGCTCAACAAAAGGCCATCACAACCACTAACTGAGGGGATTTGTTTGTGTAGAGGCAACACAGGCCTGCAGGTCATAAGCTGTTCTTTGAGCTTCAGCCTCCCACACAGACAGCTGTCCCTATCTCTCCTCCCGTCTCCAAATAAGAAAGATGGTGACAAGTCATTTTTTCTTGACATTCCATAGGGGTGTTTCCCTAGTCCCGAAAAACTCACTGACCCTTCTACTCCACACAGGGACCATGGGGAGGGAAAGAAAGCAAGGCAGCTAACATTTATTGAGCACCTCCTACATGCTAGACTGTGACACATGGAACATTTTCACCATCTTTTGTTTTTTTTCTTTTTACAGTAATGAGCTTATGAAATGTCCACTGTTACCTACATTTTACCGCTAATAATACTGACACTCTGCAAGTTAAGAAACTTGCTCAGGATTTCTCAGCCAGAATTCTTTGGCTCCAAAACATCTTTCCTTTCCATTTGACCATAGTTCTCCCTCCCAGAAGAAGGGGGACATGGTTGCTTTCAGCTGTAAGTAACAGAAACCCTGACTAATGGGGACCAAGAGTAGGGGTAGTTGCTGTTGCCGTAATAAAGAATTTGGAAGCAAGGGGTCCCATGGTTAGTTTAGCTGTTCAGTTGTTTTATCAAGTCCCCAGACTCTTTCCGTCTTTCCATTCCTTCTCTTCTAATATCTTGGCATACACTTGGCAAGGACTTTTTGTCCTCAAACTTGTCTCATGGTCCCAAGATGGCTGCTTCAGTTCCAGGCATCATATTCTCAGAGACAGTGTCCAAAATAGGAAAGCAGCAAAACAGGCAAAGAGGAGCTTCTCCAGTACGACACTCTCTTTTACCAGGGAAGAAAATATTTCCTGATGTCTCTAGTGCACTTTCCTTTACATCTCATTGGATAGACATGAGTCATATATAGTGTGTGTGTGTATATATATATCCCCACAGACCAGTTTCTGGCAAGGGGGTACATTATTGCTATGACTCACTCAGATTGACGGGGACTAGTTTGCCAAGGTTGGGCACATTGCCTGAAAGGAAGAAGGAGCTTGGCTGTGGGGTAGGCACTTGCCACATGATGGACAGGCCAAGGGCTCCTCAGGCTCTGTGACAGTGATAGCCAGGACAAAACACCTGGGAGAACCGAAGACATTTACTATCTATTCACAGGTTTAGACAGCAGGCCTGTTTTGTTCCCTTTTTGATCCCAGGCGTTAGTTAGGCACCGTGGTGGGTTGAAAGAACGATAGGGTATAGGCTTGCACATACTTTATACTACCTGGGGGAGGAGTTAAATAACAACGAACAATTAAATAAAAGCATGAAACGAAAGCTTCACAAAAGCCAGCATATGATCAAATGGTCTCTGGGTCAGAGGGCAATTCAGCAGATTCTTCTCGAAAGTATTTGGTGAGTTTCTTTGTTATACTCACGACTGGATGGAAGCTTTTTAAGCTCTTTTCAGCCAGCGGGATTTATTTTTGTATCCTCTGCTGGTTTTTGTTATTTCCTTCCAAAGAAAATGCATAAATTTTTCAATCATTTGAGGATATTCTGGGCCAAGGAAATTATTTTTAGGTGTTAAATACGGTATTGCCGGCACCCAGAAAAAATATTTGGTGCTTCAGTAAGAGATGTGAACCAGTCATAAACTTATGTACCAGTTCTGGTACCTTTACTGTTTAAGATTGACATTTTATGATTTTTTTTTTTCCTTTTGGGGAGGGTTCCCTGTGGAGCTAAGCAGTATTCAAATTAAGCATGAACATTCATTTCAACTGTTACATTAGAGGCATTTGAATAATGCTTAGCAAAATGCCACAGCAGCCAAAACTTTAATTTGGCCTCTGATTAAAGGCAATCTTCTCAATCTGGCCTCAGTTCCTAGAGTAATCCTTTGAACAGATTAGACACAAACACATACTTTGCTGATAATTGTGTGTTGATTCTATAATAAATTGGTTGGGAGTAGTTGTTATCAGTTGAAACCCCAAATCCCCAAACAGTGACTCAGAATATGGACTCTCATTCCTCCAGAGTTCCAGCTGGGCAGCTTTCCCCACAGCCCAGGCACTTTGCTAAGATCACCATTTGGGAGACCCCCCCCCCAACCTCCCACCTTTTTAATATTTGGACTTTGGTTATATGATCCTCTCAGAGAAGCTTACCCTAATTTTTCCAGCCTCTTCTTGGTTGAGGGCTGGGATCACGCCCAGGGTGTCATTTTGCAGGCTCCTTTTTCAGGGACTGTTCTAATAAGAATGGGCTGTATGTGCTTTGCTACCTCACCTCACCCCATTGGGTATCTTAAATGCTCCTGTGCCCTAGTTGAGCTAAAGCCATGGTGATCCACGCCAGTCTAAAGAGAGCCGTTGCTGCCAAACAGTTCCGTCTATGGGTAGTTCTCTGAGCACTCCAGTAGCTTCTGGGCCAGTGGGCAATTCGGGGGAAGTGTTGTGGCTTTCTGGGCGGAAGAAAAAGGGTAAGAAAAAAGGGTAAGATGCAGAACATGCTTATCTTATGGCTGCTTTCCGGGCTACACTGGAAGGTCTTCAAAACCAAAACTGGAACTTCAGTGGAACCAAGAGAGAGCAGTAGGTATGGGCTGTGGTCTCAAGGCTGACTGGAGTCCCTGGCTTTGGGTACTTGGTGATGACATCAAATGTTCCGGAATGGTTAATTGCTAAATGTTTACCATAGTAAGGTCAGGGGCCTAGAGAGTTGGGGAAAAGGTATTTAAGGGGAGGTTGTAGAGTACAGTGGTTAAGACTTGGAATCAGGCGTGTCTGGGTTCATAACCAAATGATAGTTACTAATTAGTATGTGCCACTTTGGTAGGCATTTAGCTTCTCTAAGCTCCATTTGTTTTTGTTTTTGTGTTTTAATCTTTTTAATCTGTAAAATAGAGACAAAAGTTCTGAGTTAGATGAAAGTCAAAAAACAAGACTCAAATTAACAATAAAAAAAAAAAATGTTTTAACACGTACAACTGAGAAGTCCACGGGCAATCTGGGCTTCATATAGGGCTTGATCCAGGGACTCAAACGATCTCTTTTTTTTCAGCTTTCAACTTTTCTTTCCTCTGTGTTAACTTCATTCTCAGGCAGGTTTCCCCCTTCTAGTGGCAAGCTGGCTGTTTGATGCTCCAGACCCACAAATATTACCCTCAGCAACCTTAATGAAGAAAAAGGTATTTCTTCCCTTCCAGTTCTTCCTTCCTCCCCCTCCTCCTCCTTCTCAAAAAGAAAAAAAAAAAAAAATAAGTGCTGTGATTGCCTCTTGGTTCACTGGTTATATACACTTGAACCACTTGCTAAGACCCGGGTTACTGCCCAGCCCTAAAGCCCAGAATGGGATCAGTCCCACCCAAGCTCCAAGGACTGACAATAGAGAAGGGATGATTTCTTTTTCCAGATGAAAGTAAATTATGGTACCGGTACCAGAGAAAGGGGGATGGACGCTGGGCAGGCAAAACCAACAGATGCCCACAGAATGGCAGTTCATTCCCGGGTCATCCCCATTAATAAGAAAGATGGAAGAGCAGGAATAAAAAAGTTATTTATGAGGATCAAGTGCCAATAACACCTTATCCTGCCTTTCTTCACAGCCTGACTGTCTTTGTACTATAGAAATTTGGTTACAGCTTGAATGTGACCTCTAACCCCACTTTGCTTTAAGCTCTGAAGGCGGTAAGCCTTGTTGTCATTATTATTATTCTCATTATTGCTTTTCTCCCAAGGTTTTGGTATTTTCTTCTGTATTCTCTGATGTGTCTCTTGGCTGCAGGTAATCCAGACAGGGATTGCTGACATGGGCACGTGAGCCTGGGAAGAGCAGGGCCAGCAGCTACTACGGACACATACAGAGGGTTCCTTCAGGGGGCAGAGCTGTGGGGCCTTTCGCCTGGGGCTGCTGGGAGCCATGAGATACTGGCTGGTCCCCCAGAGAAGCTAGGGACGGGATTCTGGGATCTCCTGAGAGCTGCGTGACTTTCCCTGTACCTAAGAGAAGTTTGGGGGTTTTTACTCCTTTCCCAGGCCAGGGTCCTGCCCTTCATTCCTCCTCTTGGTTCCCATTCCAGGGATTACGTTTCTGTAACTCCCTTTTCTCTGCACAGTGGTGTGTTCCTCTGGGGGTGTCACACCAGTGCCCCCTTGTGAGTGTGGGTGGCAGAGGGACACACAGGCGGGGGAGTGTCCTCCAGCACTAGCCGGGGTCTGTTAATGGATGCATGTAAGACAGCCACGCGGATGATGTCCCTGAGGCTCATCCTCAGGGGATGAGGGGGAGATGGCAGGATTTACCTTAAGACAAAGAGCCCAACAGAATTGGAAGGAATTTATGATACCATGGGGAAGATTGTTCCCGCGAAATGTTCCACAGAAACTTATTACAAGGACATCAGTTGGAGAAAGAGATGAGCTCTATTCAGTGATGGTGGCCGGTTCTGTGTCCTTCCTTCTAGGCTGGGCTGTGGTGAGTAAGGAGGCCAGTGAGAGAACTAAGACGATTTTAGATGAATTGCTCAAAATGTGAGACTAAGACAAAAGGAGGCAGGACGTAGAAGGGGCAAGGGCTAATTAGGTTGTGGTAGGTGAGCGTCTAGATAATTTCACCCTGGGGTCCAAGGAGTTGGGCCTGGGAGCCAAGCAGGGGAAACACTTCGTCCTCTAGCAATCAGGTGGAATGTGGAGGAGATGCTTAGCCTTGGGCCAGAGTGAGAAGCAGGAAGCAGGGAAGCTTTGCTCTGAGGATGAGGGTTTAGAGTTGAGGAAGCAGAGACCACCGAGGAGGAGAGCCTTTCCTGTCCCAAGGCGGGAGACCCAGGAGACTGCACGGAATATCTGGGACCTTCGAACACCTCTGTTGCCTTCATCTGTGCTCCAGCCTCACTCTGTACTGGAGCCAGCTGTGTGAGGACAGGCGTGGGAGGATAGGGTGATGAAGTGACAGGGACGATGTGGGACTAGAGGGGGAAGCTCAGAGAAATCTCTTCTTCCTCATGCTGGGGAGGTGGTCGCTAGGCGTGGACTGGAGAACCGAATTACAGGATGACCCCCGGAGGTTCCGGTAGCCCTCTGGGGGATGCTCAGCCTGCTCCCGGGCTCAGCAGGGTTGGGGTCCTATTTTCCTGCCCTGCAGGAGCGCCATTGTGAGGTCATCCCCCAGCCTCCACCCCTGCCCCTACACACACTTCTAAATCCTAGAACACCCCAGGCTCTGGCCCAACCTAAAGAAACTAGTTGTTCTCTTGAGCTTTATTCTGATTTCCATAGCACAGAAGGAAAAGTCCAAAACAAAAAGTAAAACCATTTTAAACAACTGGTGGTTTTGTTTTGGTTATTTTTGGAAGGGTTTATGTTGGGGGGAAGGTGTGGAGGGGGACTTCTTCATCCCTGCAAAATCTAAATCAATGAAAATTTAAAACTGGCTCCCAAGATGACACTGAAAAATCTCAGCCCAGGATAAACAGAAAGCTACATTTTTATCCCCCCAGATGAGGGCTTTCTGATGGAGATGTTGGCAGCTCCACTCCACAGCCTAGTCCTGGGCTGCAACGTTGTTTATTTGAAGATGAGGATGCAGCCAGGACAGCCCCTCTTAGGGGCTGGGGTCCCCGCAGCCCAGAGCCCTCCCTGTCTCCAGTTAGTGCGGCCCTCCCTCCCACGGAGCCCTTGCTCTTAGCCCCACTGCTCGGGGCTCTCGCTGCGCATCAGTCCTGGGCGTCTGCCATCAGCTCCCTTTGCCTTTGAAGGAAGGTGCTGCTGGTTTCCACCTGCCTCTTTTCAGGAGGGGCGGGGGTTCTTTGTGCCTGCACAGGTAGGGGTGTGGCTGTGAGCAGGAAAGGGAAGAAGCCCACTGAAGGCTGAAATGAAGGGTGAAACCACAGGAGGTGCCGTGGGACCTGTCTGCTGCACCCATGCCTCTTACCCCAACGGCGGTCTGCAGACTGGCAGCTTGGCCCCTGGATCGTGCTTGGGTCCGGAGGGAAAGCCATGCTTGGCTGTGTGAGCAAGGCAGAGCCTGGGTGGGCCCGGCGGGGGCAGGGTGCCAGCGGGGAGTGGGGAAAGGGACAGGGGCGGCCGGAGTACTGCCTGGGGGTGCTGGTCTGGGAACAAGACAGAAGTGGATTTGTATCTTGGTGCCAAGACTCGCTGGCTCTGCGACAGCAGCTTGAGTTCCCTGAGGCCGATTTCTCGATTTTTGGTAGAGTGATAATCATGTTTCCTGTAGATAAAGGCTCAGGACCCCTCATGCCCCACCCCCACCCCGCGCCCCCATCATACACAATGTTGTTTTGAAATTGATGCCTTAGACTCGGACCATAGGCCATGGTTTATGAAAATCCGAATCCTTCTCCAGACGTGGGCTTATGTTCTGTGGACTCCTTGGCCCCAGCCTCTGATTGGCACCGCAGCCCACACTCAGAACTCAGCGCTTCGATACCCACTCGGAGCCAGCACTTTGTAAGTCTGGATACCTTACAGGCGTCAGGGACGCTGAACTAGCAGCTTCTCGTCTTTTTTCTAGTCCTCACACCTCTTCACTCTTGTCCTCCAAGATTGCTCAGAGTTCCAAAGTCTTCTCCCTCTATTTGCAGATTTGTCTGTCCCCACTCCCTGCACCCCCTTTTGGAAACCCAAACTTTTTTTTTTTAATTTTTTTATTTTTTTTGGAAACCCAAACTTTTTTAAAAAGATTATTTATTTGAGTGGGGAGGGCCAGAGGAGGAGGGAGAGGGACAGGCACTCCCCGCTGAGCTTGGGGCCTGATGCGGGGCTTGATCCCAGGACCCTGAGATCACGTTCTGAGCGGAAGCTTAACTGGCTGAGGTTTGTGGGTGCCCCTGCAAACCCGAACTTTTAAGATTGTTCAACAGTCTCACCAGATCTAAATGTCTTTGAAAGCAGTGGAACAGCGATCACCAATCTGTGCTGCAAGACTGCCTATTTCATAGCATTTTCATGAGTTCTAAGTAAGGTGAACGACTACCACCACAGAGACACACAGAGTTACTGGTGTCTGGACCCTTCGGAAAAAGTTGAGGGTGAGTGTATCTGAGAATCCAAGAAAAGATAGTCACACATGGGTGGAACGGAGAGCAAGTATCGGGGTCCACGTATCCTGCTTTATTTTCACAGGTATTTCTGTGTCTCACGGAGACTCACGGGAACTCTGTAGGTGGGCAGGACAGCCTCCGTCTCCCCTTTACATAGACAGAGTGACCTGCCCAGATTCGCTTACTGGGAAGTGACAAGGGTAGAACCGAAACCCCAGGTGGGCTGGGGCCTGCTGGTGTTAGCCAATATCTAGTTCCCTTGTTTGCCCAAATCGCTCCTGTAATTGTTAGCTGTGGCTGCAGAAGAAAGTCACCACTTCCCAGCATCCCGAGCAGATAGATGTGATTGTTTGAGGCAATTCTATTCCTTGGGATCCAGGAACCCTCCTTAAAGTCAGTCGGTGCCCCCTCTTGACTCCCCTCGACCTTCCTCTGTCCTGCCACCTGTCATGTGGCTGTGGCCTGTGCCCTGGGGATGATGGAGCTGTGAGCCGGCTGGAGCCTGCAGGGTCCCCTTACTACCGGTCTGGGACTGGTTTGCTCCGCAAGGTGTTTTTATGGGTGAAAGAATGCTGTTAAAGCCACCGCTGCCATGGGTTGTGTTTCTCATCACTGAGCCCCATCCTATCCCAAACCAGGGAGTAGGTTTGCCGGCTCCGAGCCTGGCCCTGCACCATCATGGGCGGCCCACAGGGGTGGGGGTCCCCGCGGGGAGCCTGGGGGCAGCGGGCACTGAGGACAAGGACACCAAAGCAAGGCCTCCAAGCATTCTGGGCAGCATCCCGAGTGCGCCCGCACTCTGCCCTCTGGCCGGCCTCCACAGGGCTCATTAGGAAGCAGACAGCCTGCCACTTACAGTGTGAGGTCGGCCTGAGCGCTCCCCTCTCCACCATCTCTGGCCCTCTCGCCCGCGCCTCTGCACACTGTGGGGCCGGTCTGGCCCTCCCTCAGCCCCCCACATCCTCCGTGCTACCCCCATAGGCTCACTTTCTCCTTGCTCCTCCCAAACCTGCCCAGGAGAGGGTCTCCGTGCCTATCATTCCCACAGCGGCCGGAACTACAGCCTTCGGACCCTATTCATGAGAGGTCATGCTTCTGGAGAATACGAAAGTGTTCCGGGGTATTCCTGCTGTGTCTAAACCATTCACCACACCTGGAGTGAACCACTCTGCAGTGACATGGGCCTCCTGGCCAGAGGGCTAGAGATCACAAGGTAGGAGCACTGGGTGAAAGGAGCCCAGGCTTTGGCACCAGCAGTCCTGCGTGTCAGGTTCTGGATGTTGGTACTGAGAAGCCTCAGGTTCTTTGCAGCAGGTGGGACTTCTGGAAGCAGACACAGAGATGGAACTTGGGGTCTGGGATGTTTGTCGTGGACCGAAACGTGTGTGACCCGGAAGGGGAAGGACCAGAACTGGCCAGGGGAGGGGGTGATCAGCAACCCCCCTGGGAGGTTCTGGAGCTCATGCCGCCCATCAGAGCTGTCCAGTCCCGGGCTGGAAGGCCTGGGCCTATGTGTCCCTGCCACTTCCGGCTGTTGTACCTGGGCTGCCCAGAAGAGAAAGGGCACGCCCTTCGATGAAGCAACTCTGCAGTGAGGCACTCCTGGAAGGAGCCAGAATTCCTTCCCCGAAGTGGGGTCTGGGCAGTGCATCTCCGTGCTCCACCACGTTCTTCATCTGCGAAATGGGGCTAATAACAGTACCAGCCCCGCAGGGCTGAAGTTAGATCAAGGGCGTGCACAGCCTTTGTAAACTGACAGCCGCTGTCTCCATGGGCACGAGGCACGCCCCTGCTAGGCAGCCCTGGATGTAGGAGCAAGCTCGCCCTAGCGGAGCTGCCCTCGGAGAAGGATCTGGGCGAGGCGGACACCAGCCCTTTTTTTTTTTTTTTTAATATTTTATTTATTTGACAGAGAGAAACACAGCTAGAGAGGGAAAGGTAGTGGGAGAAGCAGGCGCCCCGCTGAGCAAAGAGCCCGATGTGGGGCTCGATCCTAGGACCCTGGGATCATGACCTGAGCCGAGGGCAGACGCTTAACAACTGAGCCACCCAGGGGCCCCGACACCAGCCCTTTCTGATAGGATGAACTCCCTGGGAATGTCAGGCGTGGGAAATCCAGAGCCCTCCAAGTTGAACGCTGTGAAGCCCATCCTTTTATCCTCTCTGCTGCTCCTGCACCCTGCTGTTCCACATTAAATGGCGGTCTGGGTTCGGAGCAAGATGGCTTCCGATCAAGACCAGTGACATTAAATATGGAGAAGTCCAGAAAAAGAAGAATCCTAAAGGAAGCTAAGTTTCACCCCATTTGGAGACCTCTGAATATATTGAAAGCTTGCATATCCCCATTCTCAAGCCACACATAAAAAGGCCTCAGTTTTCCACTGGGCGTCAGAATCTGAGCGGCATTTCAGGTCAGAGTCTGAGTTGGGGTAGCAGATGAGAATGATGCCCCTGAAGACTGTCACAGCGATGACTCCCAAGGAGTCACGCCTCCTGGTGGTCACGTGCTTGCCTGGTACTCTCGAACATTGGTGCTGGGCTTGGTCATGTGACTTGTTTTGGCCAATGGGACGTCAGCAAATACAACACACCCGAGAGGCTTAGTAAGTGCTTGAGCACTGGGAGTTCCCGAGGTTTGGACTGCCTTCTTTGAGGGTGAAAGCCGGGGTGTGGGGGAAGGAGAGGCCCTGCCCTCCCAGGCAGACCTCTGCTGAATGGAGCCCTGGCAAAGCCTGTAGAGCCTCTCAGCTGTCCCACAGGATCATGAGAAATAATAAATTGCTGTTGTTATAATTTTTTGAATTGGCATTAAATTCACATAACATAAAATTAACCATTTTAAAGAGTACAATTCAGCAACATTTCATATATTCACAGTGTTGTGCAACCACCATCCCTTTCTAGTTCCACAATCCCGAAAGCATCACCCCAAAAGCAAACCCTGTCCCCATCAAACTGTCGGTGCCGGTTCCCTCCTTCCCTCTAGCTCCTGGCAACCACCAATCCGTTTTCTGTCTCTATGGAGACAGACCTTTCCTGACTGGCTTCTTTCATTTAGCATAATGTATTCACCTGAGCCGTGGCCGGTATTAGGACTTCATTTCATTCTGTACTCCCACAAACAGCTGTACCCCGATGCTCACAGCAGCACAGTTCACAATAGCCAAAAGGTGAAAATAGCCCAACTGTCTATCCGCCGATGAATGGATAAAGAGAATCTGGAATATACACACAGCAGAATATAATTCAGCCAGAGTTACTGTTATTCAGCTGTAAATTACTGTTATTTTAAGTCATTAGGTTTGGGGAAGGTAACAGATAACGGATAGAGCTTTTTAGGTAACTGGGGTAATAAGAGCTATGATTCCTACATGGTTTCTGGGTGCCATGGACTCCCTGAAGCACCATGCATGCATTATGCTCTTATTTTCATAAGGAACCCTCTGTTTCGGGATTAGTATCGACCCCAATTTACCAATGGGAAAACTGAGAGATTAAATAATTTGCCCAGTTTAACCCAGATGATTTGATTCCAGAGCTCATTTTACACAAGCCAGTCCTAAACAGGAGGCCTGCTCCCGTAGCTGGAAGGGCAAGGGGCCCACAGCAGTCAGAGGCTGTGCTGTCAAAGGGGGGGCGCCTGGGTGGCTCAGTCAGTAAATGGTCTGCCTTCAACTCGGGTCACGATCCTGGGGTCTTGGGATGGAGTCCCGCATCTGGCTCCTTGCCCATCGGGGAGCCTACTGCTCCCCCTGCTTGTGCTCTCTCTCTCTCTGACAAATAAATAAAATGCCTTAAAAAAATAAAAAAAGGAAGAAAGAAATACTGCCCTCTGTTTTCTTTTCCTTTCTTTCTGTTCTTTTTTTTTTTTGCTCTCTGTTTTCTATATAATTCCTAATGAATATCACCAGGAGAAATGATCAAGCTGATAGTGTTAAAATCTTTTACAGTGTGAAATTCTAGTCTGTGAAGCCTGGTTTGGGAACAAACTGAACTTTGTAGAAATAAGGTCTGCAACATAAATGTTCAAAGGGGGAAGTTACAATTCTAGTATTTGATATAAACAAAGCACTCTGATCGAAGGCCAAAGCTTTATTGTAAAATTTGCATGGGAAAGAAGTAATACCGATGAAAAAGAACTTCGGTAAAATTCAATACCAATAAAGGTGGAAAGAATTGTAAAGGATTTAACTGGGCCATTTAAAAAGTTGATTAAGGAATTAAATTAACTTCATGGAGTTTGTTCAAGAAAGTACTTTCAGTTCAAAAATGTATCCTTGATGATATAATTGTGGTTTAAATGGTCATACTCTTAGGGGTCAAAATATTCTCAGGACAGAACACTTTCCTGAATCAAAACATCTTCTTTTATTTTTGAATATAGTTGGCACACGGTGTTAAAACGTTTTTGTTTTTTTTTTTTTTAATATTTTATTCATTTATTTGTCAGAGAGAGAGAGAGAATACAAGCAGGCAGAGAGGCAGACAGAGGCAGAGAGAGAGGCAGGCTCCCCACTGAGCAAGGAGCCCAATGCAAGACTTGATCCTAGGACCCACGAATCAAGACCTGAGTTGAAGGCAGCCCCTTGACCGAATGAGCCACCCAGGCCTCCCCATTTTTTATCTTTCTTAATGATTCTTTGAAGAGTGTAAAACGCTGTTAAGTTGCTGCTCAATAAAGCTATTTTTATTTTTTTTTTATTTTTTATTTTTCAATAAAGCTATTTTTAAAGAAAAGATTAAACAAAATAAAATAAAATACTGTTAAGGTAGGAATGTAGGTCATTCTGGGATGCCAAGACAGATTTCTAAGGCCCTTCAGAAAATAAGTGCATCGGACTTTAGTGAGACCACCAAATACTGGGGTTACTTACAAAGCAAGGTGAGGCGGTAAAGATATCCCGAGGGAGTCAGGAATTCACCCCAGTGCAGGGGAAGGTCAAACACTGGTGTCCCTCTTAAGACACAGGTTCTGGACAGGGAGGGGAGTGGCACAGAGAGAAGCCACTTGAGTAACCTTATGGCCCAATGTTTAGGGAACAGTATGAATTATCCATAAGAGGGAGCCTTAATTCTTAGAAGAAAGATCAGCAACTCTCTGGGGTGGGGTCATCTCAGGTAACCATGGAACCTGGAACAGCAGAAATGTGAACCCAGCAACGATATCCACCTACAAGCAACCATATGGGAGCTGGAGTTACTTGGGATTCATCAGAAAGAGACTTGGAGCTGGCTGGGGTAGTGCGGGGATGTGGGGAAGTAGTGCGGGGATATTTACCCGAGTCCCTACATCTAGGCTTTTCGTGAAAATATTTTCATAATTTTTTTCATAATTATGTATTTTCATAAAATTTTTGTAAAAATATTTATCAGCTATAAATATAGCCAGAATATTTCAAAGCTAAAAGAATAAATGAAGAAATGTAGGTAAAATGTAGCATTAGGTCATCTAATAATAGATTATGCATAGTTCTCATATAGTTATAATAAATATGAAGTTTGGATCATAAAAATAATTTATTCTTTATACACTCAAATTTATGAAAATTTAAAAAATTATGAAAATTAAACATCCTTTCAAAAAATTACAGCAAAAATAATATATAATATAAATAACAATATTACATATATAAATTATACATGTGAGGCACTTTCTCCTTTTTCTTTATCTATCCATGAAAGCTGTGGGTATGTTTTAATGTATCTTACATGATTTAGGGGGAATCTAGGGCCGACAAAGATCTTCAAATGACATGGGGGGGTGGAGGCATGACTTGAAGGTGAGTTAAGGGTTGTTAGCTTGTTCACAAAATTAGGTGCAATCTGGAGCCAGATTGCTAATTAGCCCCAGAGCTTGATTTTTCTCAAGGCAGGTGTGGCCTAGGAAACAAGAATTGTATACAACAGCCTCAGAATTTAAGCAGAAAAAATGACTGAGTAGACAGGGAACAAATAGATCTAGGCTTAAGATTAAGAATGTAGATTGTGGTTCAGGGATGTACTAGGTACCAGGTGGGTAAAAAATAAAATCCCAAACCACAGCTTGGGGCCGTCGTGGGAATGGAGCCCTTTGGAGCAATACAATATGGCAACCCAAGCACATCCCTTGGATTCACAGAAACATCAAGAGCAGGTTAGAACTGTAGAGATTGATCACCCTGCATTCCATTCAATGAGCTCCTACTCAAGATACAATGGATGTATAGTTATCACAAGGAAGAGGAAAAAGATACTCTCTGTAGAGAGGAAACCCCAAGGCTGAGCCCTGAACAAACCATCACATCTAATTCCTTCCTGGCAGGATGGGGGCCTGGAGTCGTGGAGATGACTCAGCTCGTTCTCTCTCTCTCTCTCTCTCTGTTCCTAGAGATGCTGAACAGGTCTAGGCCGCGGTCGTGGGCTGAGCACACAGACTGAAATGCAGGGAGCACTGATTTGTTAGGAATCCCAGCAGCTCCTACTGTCACCGGCCATTACTTACATCCCAGAATCTTTCTTTACAGCAGACCCGTCATTCACGAACACATCCATAAACTTCATGCCTTTTTTTTTTAAGGGAAGAGAGCGTAAGTCAAGGGCTTTGCAGTAGATTCTGGCTTTCCGAGAGCCACACACTGTCCCTGTTCGTCTTAATGAATGCCAGCAGGTTGGTCTCTGTGGAGAAAACGAGGGCAACTTCACTTTTGGAGAGAACTTGAAATCTCTCCCGATTCCCAGCCTCGGTGTGGATTCCCTTGAAACAGGAACCTCTCCTTCTGGTGCTTTGGAAACCAAACGGATAATGGAAACACTTCCCTGCTGGATGTTGAGCAATGGACCCTTCACAAACACCACCCTTCCCAAATTCAAAGCAAGCTTGGATGGGATGCATCTGGCCAGTGTGTTCTTATGAGTAATCCTGCAGCCACTCACAGGGCATTGGTGGGAATTGAATAAAAGGTCTTCATTCTCTTTTTATTTTTGCACCCAGTAACCGTTCTTGCCCATTCTAACCCCCCCCCCCCGCCAACTTCTGTTCCTTCTGATTTAGAATCCTAGAATATCAGGTCTGACAAGAACAGAAAATTGCCTTATCTTACCCCTTACCCTCCCCCGTCCCACCACTGGGGAAACAATCCCCAGAAGGATAAACAAAATAACCGATAGTAATTCAGTTTAGCATCACAGGTGTGGCTAAGTTGGGTCCCTTGAAGGCAAGGCCATTCCCAAAAGGACTTAGGATTTGTGTCCTTTTTTTCACTCAGTGAAACTGGGTGAAGGTCCTTTGATGACATATCCCAGTGGACCCCAGACTCCTCTGTGGAAATGTGGGCCTGAGCTCCACACAAACCTCGTGGATCCAGATCGACGAAGGCCAAGCTCCAGTGGGCGCACGATCCTGGCTTTGCAGACCAAACATCACACTGAAAGTTGTATCTCGCAATTTTTTTGGATTAATGACTACATTTTACGAGCACAAAGACACCTGGCAGGTTTAAGGAAATACAAAGGAATCCTTTTGTAAAGTAAGTTAACATTTCTTTCTTTTTTCCAGTTGGTGTTTAACTTGCCTTTATGATAAATGTAGATTTTCACAGTTCATGAGAATCTCTATATTCGGATATTTTCTTAGATCTGAATCAGGTAAACTCTCTGTGTCTTTGTTTTCTCACCAATAACAGAATCAGGATGTTCCTCAGTGTCTCCTGACAGGACAACCGTGAGACTCTCAAGGAGCTATTAGTCCTATAGCCTTAGTACCAATATTGCCAGCAGCCTCACGCTGAGGTTAGCTGGAGTGCTGGAATTCTGAAGCAGTGAGGCCGGGTTGGGGTATGTGAGAGGGCCTGGCTAGTAATTCTCATGGTAGAGAAATTACTCAGTTAAAAGAAGCCCAAACAGTATGGCCATCCCAATTCAACTTGATTTGTGTCTGGAACACCTACAATGTACCAGGGCTGTATTGTGCCCACAGAATGGAGAGCTCGGTGGTCAGTCCTTGCCCTTGTGGGGTGGGGTAGGGGAGCCCACCCGTCACAGCCCTGCCTGGAGACAATAAAGAGGACCTCTCTACCTTCTAAGTTGGGTCCATCGACGGGGACGGAGCTGTTTTCCAGCCAGTGTATCTTTGTTACGTTGAGGTGGGCCCTGTAGAGTTAGTCAAACACCCCTTGAAGAGTAGGGAGGCAAGAGGCATAAAAGAGCAGTGTGGGAAGTCACGATGACTTGCAGCTGGCATGTCGTCGCGTTGATGTCAACATCCTTCTTTGGAAGAGCTCTGATCAAGCTTTCATTTTGCAGAGAAGAGCTCTGATCAAGCTTTCATTTTGCAGAGAAATGCCTTCCCAGATTTCCTCCCGCACTTGAAGCGGCGTGTTCCGAAGGCGACCTCGGGCCTTCACATCCCTTCACATTCCTCCCTTTGCGGCACCGGTAACCGTGATGAGTTGCACCTGGCCATGGCAACAGTCTTACTTGCTAGAAAAGCCAACCTGGATCACTGAGCATGCTTAAAAGGAGCACTGACAGATAAGCAGCCTTCAGGATGCCATTTCCAAAAATCCATCTCTGACGAGGCATAGCTAACAATATGTGTATGGTGATTATTTATTCCAGCTGCCAGTCCCAAGGTACTGGAGTCAGTTGCATGTGAAATTTACTTTGACAAACCATCCCCAATTAGGTAAGCCTTCCGCTGGGCTCTGGCCCAAGGAGCTTCCACTATTGACAGAAGCTTCTGGGCAACTCTTTCCACAAATGGCAGAATATAGATTGAAGCCATTGTCAGGGCGCCAGGCACACACCATTTCCTGGGACCGCAGTCAGAGAAACAAGGTGTCGAAAAGTGGTACGTGCAGGGGGTTGGGAGACGTGGGGTCAAACACCATTGCTTCCCCAAGGAGAAGGCAGTTGCTACTTCTTTGAGAGACCAAGAAAGGGGGATGTGTGTGGAAGTACAGAAAGCCAGGTGGCAGTAGGCGTGGTTCCAGGGTTTCTGAGAACCCTCAGCTCGGGGCTTTGTCTCCCAGCATGTGCCCAGCTTCCCCAGTTTCAACAGGTAGGAAGTCATACCTGCCCTGGAAATTCTGAAACGTCAGGCTGCTTGCAGTTTATCTGACATTATCTGTTGTGTTTAGGAAGCCACATGTGGGTTGGGATGTAATGGGCTCAGTTTCGTAGCATGTCAAGAAACGTGACACAAAAGGCATGACACAAGAATGTATCAACATTTTTCCAGGAAAGCGGGCCTGGGGCAAGTGACCAAATTATCTTTGATTCAAGATAGTAAAGTCTTTCTTAAAAGAACTAATAATGATCTTATAATCTAGATCTGTTAGGATTAGGGCCAGCTGCTAGAAAAACAGACAACGGAAATAAAAGTGGCTTCAGTCACATAGAAGTTTATTTTCTCTAGCATAAAATGAGACCAGATACCCAGGTTCACAGTTCATCTATTGGTTTCCAGCTTCCATGGCCCAAGATGGCTTCTGGAGCACCAGCCGTCACATCTGTGTTCTGAGAAGGGAGAGAAGGGAGGGGGAAGGGAAAAAAGAATGCTTCCCCAATGGGATCCATTTTATTTAAAGGAGCCACACACAATGACTTCATTTACTTTTATTGTCCAGCCTTAGTTGCAAGGGAAACTGAGTTATGTATTGTTTTAGCTGGGCACATCACTGCTTAGAATACACGGGGCTGACCACAGGTAGAATCTGCCATATCCCCTTTTAGGGGCAGCTTCTATAGCTTGGGTGAAAAGCATATTGCTTTATCCCCTAGACGTAACCACATTTGGCTCCTGGCTCCATCGCCTTTTAGCTGTGTGACTGTGAGTAATTCATTTTGATTTTCTGGATCTGTTTCTTTAGCCATAAAAATGAAGATACGAATCCTACCTGAAGGGGCTGTTATAAGAAGTCGATGAGACAGTTCATGTAAAGCACTCAGCCCAGTGCCTGACATTTGAACAGCAAGCATTCGATAAATGTTAGTGCCCTTTCTCTTTCTTGTGAGTTAAATGTACTATTTACCTGCATGAAGGCTTTGACCACCAGCTCCTCGACGTGGGCCAGAGGGCAGATCCCCTGGCGGAATGCCCAAGAGGGTGGCAATCAAATTTTTATCACTGGAACTGTGGTGGCAACAGCAACAGTCATTGCACTAGGGAGCTGTACACCCATCACCTCATTTAACCACCACTGTGTGAGAGCCATGTGTCCTCCGCCTAGATCCTTGGGTCTTCCACCATAAAGTGACCGCCAACGGTTTACACCTGTGACTCTAGCAAAGGTTGCATAAGGGTGTCTGGAGATGCTTTGCCCACAGTGCAGAGTGCCTGGAGTTTACCGCCTTTCGTGGCCCTGGCCCTGGGCCCCTGAGCAACGAGTGCAGGTGCACAAAAGCCCCATTTCCTTTTGAGCAGGGCAAACTGCTGTACAAACATCCTCCCACGTGCCCGGGAGTGTCAGGCTGGGAAACCATCTCTTGCTTTGACTTTTCCCGGTCCCTGCCTGCTTCCTTAACTGTCTTAGTGGGAACAGGTCCTAGATAAATCACCTGTACATGAATCCTCCTCTCCGTTTCTGCTTTTGGGGAGTCTGACCTCAGATCCACCCCAAGCCCCATGAGGCAGACCTATTAGGAGACCCTTTCCCATTTCGCGGAAGGGAAAATCGAAGTTTAGGCAGGTCAAGTAATTTGCCTGAGGTCACACAACTAGGAAGGTGGTAGAATTGTCATTTGATGCCAGGTCTTCCTGGCAGCGCCCTGAGATCTTACCTTCCAGCTGCCTGTCTTCTCCGAATGGTGGCCCAGAAGGCACAGGGGTAAAGTACCAAGGACCCTGGCAAACTGAATTCCTCAACCAATTCGCTGATAAGGTGGGGGCTCATTTCCAAGGGAGACTGATGAGAACAGCTAAGTTAAATTCTCAGTGAAGGGTCATCCAGGCTGTCAGGAAACTCTGACTCTTCTTTAAAAAACAAAACAAAACAACAACAACAACAACAACAACAACAAACCCCTCCTTTTTAAAAAAAAGATTTTATTTATGGGATGCCTGGGTGGCTCAGTTGGTTAAATGTCTGCCTTCAGCTCAGGTCATGATCCCAGGATCCTGGGATCGAGCCCCACATCAGAGCCCCTGCTCAGTGGGGAGTCCGCTTCTCCTTCTTCCTCTGCCTGCCACTCCCCCTGCTTGTGCTATCTCTCTGATAGGTAAATAAATTTTTTAGAAAAATCTTTAAAAAAAAAGATTTTATTTATTTGTTTGTTTATTTGACAAAGAGAGAGAAAGCACAAGCAGGGGGAGGGCAGGCGGAGAGAAGGAGAATCGGGCTCCCGGATGAGCAGGGAGCCCAACACAGGGCTCAACCCCAGACCTTGGGATCATGACCTGAGCCCAAGGCAGATGCTTAATCTCTTAACCAACTGAGACACCCAGACGCCCCCCGAAGCCCCAACCCTGACTCTTCTGGCTGAGGTTTGGTCCTCTTCAGTACCGGGAGAGAGCGGTGGAGCTGCTGGAGAGAACACCATGGGGCTCTGCCTGGCCCGCCGGAGCAGCCAAGTGCAGGCTGGCTGCCGGAGGGGGTGAAGGTCATGGCGCTCCTGCCGCTCAGCCAGTCCCTGCCACATCCTGTTTCAGGCATGCAGCTTGGCCCGCCAGCATCAGTTCTGCCCAGAAAATTGGGCTCACTTCTCACTGTATTGTTTCCAAGCCATTTTGGCTTTAGCCCTGAAAGAGCGTCACCCTGGGCCTTCCCGTTTCCAAAGAGCTTCGAAAGTCATTCCTTTCCCTTCCTTTGGCTTAAAAAGACTGACAACACCATTTCCTTTGAGGGAGACAGGGAAATAATTAAATTAGCCATAATAACTCAACAATTATAAAAAGTCCTCTGAGAATGCCTGATGAAGGCAGAGGAGTGGAGGGGGAGAAGGCCAAAAAAACCACACATGCCCCAAATTCTGGTTTGTGATTTTGCCTAGAAAATTAAACTTTCTTTAAAAGCTTTTTATAAAAATAAGTTGAACTTTAATAATACCAACTATCAGCTAATTCTTAAAGAATAGACGAAATAGGGCGCCTGGGTGTCTCAGTCGTTAAGCGTCTGCCTTCGGCTCAGGTCATGATCCCAGGTTCCCAGGATCGAGCCCCGCATCAGGCTCTTTGCTCGGCAGGGAGCCTGCTTCTCCCGCTACCATTCCCTCTGCTTGTGTTCCCTCTCTCGCTGTATTTCTCTCTGTCAAATAAATAAAATCTTTAAAAAAAAAAAAAAAGAATAGACGAAATAAACTTTTTACCCATGAAAATTTTCCAAAGGAATTGCCTGGTTGTTAACATTAAATTCTTAATCTTTGTAGCACAAACCAAAAAAAGAGTAATTTTTACAAAATACTTGAGGATTTTATCATGTTCTCCAAGTGCCACTTGAAAATCTTTCCTCTTCAACTTGTGTCCTTTGAAGCAACACTAACTTTGCTCTTCTCTCTTAATTTGGTGATTGGCTACCTCTACTTTGCTCCGGGGTCAGTGGCTCAGCTGACTGAATTGAGCACTCTCCAACATCACTTCCATTGACCTCATGAAATCCCTCATTTTTTGCATGATCTGCAATTTCATTTTGCCATCCATTTGCATCGCATTTGCAAATATGGTCAAATATTGCAGAAGTCCGACCATCAGGAAGGGGCAGCCTTTCACTTTTGGCAGGAAGGAGTATTAATGATTTGTAAGGAGGTCTGGACTGGGGCCTGATATCATACATACTATACTTTAGCAGTGAGTATTTTTATGCTTTGATTTCAGGCATTTGCATATGACTATTCCAATAACAGGGCCTCCCTACGTACCCGTATACCTGTATGGTGTTTCAACATTTATGAAGCACTTTAACATTTCATGGGACCTTCACAACAGCCAAGTAAGGAACATCTGGATGACCTTTCTGAGACTCAGAAGGGTTAAATTGTTATGTCCGGATCGAGACCCTCCCAAAAGAACCCACAAAAGGCAGGCTGGATGCAACAGCAAGAGGATTTATTTCCAGCTAGCTGGGGCTTTCACTGGCACATACATACGACGCAGTGCAGTGCTAAGGCAAGAAGCCCCGCCTCTCCCCTTTGCAGCATTTTTATGCACGAGTAAACAAGCACATACGTCACTACACACGTAGGCGAGTTCCTTAGTCTTTATATGGCAATTGCCTAAATCTATGCATTTCATTGGTGCATTTCAACAACTCAGGGGCTAGGCGTCACACAGGGAAGCTAAATTCCAGGAATAGTTTCACACCCATACCCTTAGGCCTGTCTTTTTCTGGCTTAAAATGAAGCCTGTCATGGAGGAACCGTAATCTACTTAAAAACTGAACTCCACAAAATGACTTGCCCAAGGTCCCACGGGGGCTTGAGAAGCAGGACCAGGGCTGGCCCCCAGGTCTGTATTTTTTCATGCTACCTTTTCCTGGAAGTTTCTGGAAGTTCTTCCCTGAGACACCCAGCGGAGAGACCTTGAATGGAGGCCTGGAACACATGACCCTCCTGAGTCTCTCTTGGTCACGTCTGCTTGGTCGGGAGGCCTGTAGAAGGCAGAATCTTAAGAGCACAACTCCTTAGATCTAGCTCCATATCCAGGCTCCAAGCCCCAGGAGTGAAGCTCGTTTCTAAACTTTGCCCAAACCAGAGTGAGCTCCTCTGCTTGCAGAAGAGTCACTATGGGCAGGAAACTCTCTCTCTCTCTCTCTCTGGTCCAGAACTGCCATTTGGCTCACCTTGGCAACATCATTTCAATTAGGGTCAACAACCCTCTTAATTATGCACTATTCCTTAAGCAACGAGATAATGCTTCATTCATCAGAATTTTATCTCCTTGTTATACCACTAAGAGTCCCTGTGGTCTCCTCCACTCAAATTATCAAAAAGAATAAATCCAAGAGTTCAATATGACTGCAGAGCCGCCCATTCATCAGGGCTCATTTTATTAGTCTCCTGCAGCTTGGAGCTGCCAGGAAGTGGGCCGTCTGTTGCCCGCAAAAGCTGAAATCTAAAATGGTCCCACGAGCCACGCGGGTGAGCCACGCAGGCGCAGTGGCCAGGTGTGCTCCGAGCCCGGCCAGGAAGGGACGGGGTGATCCTGGGGAGTATGGGCGGGGTGGGGGGATGCCGAGGGGGAAGAAGTCAGTCTCTTTCTCAGATTGCCTCTAACACACAACCATACTCCCTCCCATTTCTTTGCAAGGACGCCACCAGAGAGGTCAAGGGCTCCCAAGAAGCATCCAGTTTCTCTCTCTTCCTCTAAAGTGCTGGCTCCCATGTGCTGGGGGTTATTGCAGTCGGTCAGGACAGCCATGAGTGTGTCCGGCACTGTACGTATGCACCACAATTTTTTTTAATGTTTCCAGATGCCTCTGGGATGAAGACAATAAAAATTCACTTAAGAGCTATGGGATTTACAGCAGTTGCATCAGTGGCCTTTTGGGGGGCATCTTCTCAGCCTCCAATGACTCCTTTTTTTCCCCCTGAGAACTAAGTTCCTTCTCTCAGTAAAAACTGGCTCTGGCCCTGTGTTGGTACCATCAAGCCCCTTTCTTCCCAGTCATAGCAAACTGGACCCGAGGCTGCTGCCTTGCCTTTGCTCAGCTGACCGGAGTCTCCCTTTTAGACTTCCAACTGCGATGCAAAGATCGCCTTTGGGTGCAGGTGACTGGCCAGAGGTGCCGTGTAACTGGGAGCCGTGGGGCGCCAGCGTCTTCCTGGGTGAGGCGGGGAGAGCGGGCGTGTGGGGATGAGAGAAGCGCTGGGAACATTTGGAAAGGAGCAGAAATCCAGGCAGTCCCACTGGGACGCTGACCACCCTCCAGCTCCAGCTGTTTGCCTCCCAGCGGTGTGGAGGCTCTGGCCGCCTCAGGGATCCTTCCAGTACACTAAAACTGCTTAAGGTGACTTCCACTGAAGAAACTTTGACCAAATAGTGATTCCTGGATGTTATAGGGATACCAGACATATAGATACCAAATAAAACTTACTATGTGGGGATTTTGACATATTTGCATTTTTACGTATTATAAAGTTTCCTTACTTCTTCATAAGAATGTTTTAGAAGGATGGTGTTCTCTGCTTTGCCCGAAAATCTCCTACAGAAGGAGACGTATCACTCACAGGAGAATATCCATGCCAAGCGCTCAGCTCGGCACCTTCGCAGACCTCATGCCCAACAAGGGCCAGCAGCTATTTTCTTTATCACCCATAGACTCTTTACCGGTACTCACAATGGCCAGGTCCAGAAGCACTTTCAGAAGGCTCTTCTACATCGAGAGCGCATACCATCTGAGCGTGTCCCCCTGACCTCGAAGATCTTTGCAGCCCCTGTGTACTCCCCCTGCTTGTAGGATCAGGAAGAGCATGTGCCGGGGTGGGTTGTGGGGGTGAGGTGGTCTCACAAGCATCACCCGGAGAACACTTTGAGTTATAAACTCCCAGGCCCCATCCCTGACCTGCTGACTGGAAGCTCCAGGGGAGGAATGAGAGGAGCAGCAGCTTTAACACATGCCCAGGTGATTTCTATCTCCACTGATCTGTGGGGGTCATAAATCTCTGTCTCTCAGTGGACAAACCACAAGTCTGAGGAGATGTCTTAGGTGCAGAAAGTCAGATCATGCATTTTAACTTTAGGGGGCATCCAATAGCCCGCCTTCTCCTTCCCTAACAGTGCCGAGATTTTCATTGTGTTTTCTTCTTCCCCACAAAACCCAGGTGCTTCTGGGAACCTCACTCCCAGGTCCAGGGACCAATCAGTACACTCCATTTCCTGGTTCAAGTGTGGGCACATGACCCACACTGGCCTCTTCAAGGGGGACGTCAGGATTGTTGCTTGGAAGGGATGGTATGTTATAGAGATGTAAGGTCTGGAGCCACAGTAGCTATTTTGCCACCATGAGGGAAATAGCTTTCACATGACTCTGAGGGGAAAAGATAAAAGAACCCAAGTCCTTACTGGCATTATTAAGGTTCTGAAGCTCAACTTACCTCTGCACTTTCTATTTGTGGGGGTCACAGGTCCTCAACTCCCCTTCACTCTCCCAGTGCTTTGTTCTTGCTTCTCATGTCCTACTCAGTTGTTTGTGGGACTCCTCCATTCCTAACCCTTGCATCTCCACTCAAAGGATCTTTATAGTTTTAGTTACTTAGTTGGATATTTGGAACTTGCAACAAAGAGTTCTACCAGATATATTTCACAACATCTTCTAAAAAACAGTAAGTTTATTTCATGTGTTGGTGCAAATAGGTCAAGGCATGAAAGCCTCAGCTGCTCCCTAAACAAGAGGGAGTGGATTTGAATTTCAGCAAGAGGGATTTGGGTTAGGAAGAAGGAAAACTTTTCTTCTCACGAAGGCTGTGAGGTATTTAAAAGGATCATCCAGGGAGGTTTTCAGAGCTTCCTATTGTGCAGATTAAAACAAAAAAGTGAATTTTATGGGATAATTTCAATATTGTCCTGCGGAGCAGTAGAGGGATAGATTAATTATCCTCACTTAGGAGCTCTTCTGTTCCATGATTTCATAAAGCCATCCAAACTTTATTCTGGACGAGTTTTCCTGACCTCACTTATGAAATCCATCATCCCAGCACTCCTAGGGCCCCTCGGATGACACTTTGCAAACATTCCCAGGGGCAGGCCCGCCCAGATGCCTCTCCCAGGCTGCTGGGGGATGAAAGAGTCCCTTCTCTCCCTCGTCGTGACTGACCAGATGTGCCACTTGGCTAGCCAGGAATATTTTTATTGCAAAGTTTGCTGTTTCCACTGACGACAGTCCCAAAACCGTTAACACAAAAACAGAAAAGAGGAACATATTCTGGCTCGTTTGATTTTCTGAAGTGGACTTGATGAGACAGATATTATTCCAGGGCCTTAAATCTCTCCCACTAAAATGTCCCACGGCATCCCAAATCTGCTCATTGATAGGCTGAATACTGCAGTAGTACAGTGGAGATGACTTTGTAAGGAAAAAGACTTTTTTTCTCCCTTCCTTCCTTCCTCCCTCCCTCCCTTTCTTCCCTCCTCCCCCCGTTTTTCTTTTTCTTTTCTTTTCTTTTTTTTTTCTATACAGTGTGCAACAAGGGCCAGAGGGCTGTTAGCATATTGGGGAGACAGCACCGAGGGCCCAGCACTCCTCTGTTACTATTCGCTTATCACACGAGGCTCAGGTGGGATTAGAACCAGACGCCATCTCTGCCACTAACAAACTCACGGCCTGGGAATGGAGTCCCCGGACAGCCACCAAGGACGTGAGAACCTGAGCAGAGCACTGGGGGATGGTGAGGCCCGAGCTCAGGCTCCTGAGGCCAGCCTCTTGGCTCCTGGCACACACCGTTAGTGGAAGATGCCCGCAAATAACTCTTGCTCGCGAGTTAAAGCGATGGCCTCTCAGGCCCGACCCTGCTGTTTTTTTACCTTAAGCCAGTCACTAAATCTTCCTGAGGTTTCCTCAACAGCCACGCCGAGCTTATAAAGCTACCTCACAGAGGGTGTGAAAGTGCTTTATAAACCATACCGCGTCCCCGCAGGTGAGCCACCCATAGAGGCTGGCAGGGGACAGAATCGAGATGTGTCATTCACCACAAGAATGTAGGCAGAGGCGAAGGGCAGAGGGAGGCACCGAACTCGGGGAGACCTCCCTGCGTCTCTGTGAGGCCGACGCCGAGGGCCCCGTGTCAGGGAGAGGGACTGTTTTGGGGCTGTCCTTTCAGCTTAAGTTGGCAGAAAATGCAGGCTCTCCTAGATGATGGGGTCAACCGTCTCTAGGGATGGGAGTTAAAAATCAAAAATTCAAAATTCCACTCCCATATCCCAGCCTAAAGAAAAGACTCAAGTTGTCTGCTTGGTGGTTGTTTTTTCCACTCTCTGAAAGCTCAGTAATATTTCGCAAACCAGGCTGCATCACCATGGAGACCCGAACCTGCTGGTGCTTCCTCGCCCGGGGCAAGGTAAGCATGGAGCCTGCCTGACTCCATGGGCCAATTTCAGACGCCATGAAGGCCTCGATTTCTTACTTCCTGTCTTCCTTCTACATTTTGGGGGGCTCTGTTCACTAGTGGACACAATTCCTTTCATTCCCTAATTTACCCCTCCGTTGTCCCTGGGGAGAGAAAAGGATGACTTTTACACAGAGATATAAATGCACGTGACGTCCTTCGAGAAGGATGTTGGTAGCTGGAAGAGTGTGAGAAGAGGCCCCAAAGTACTTCGTGATTGGAAACCCAGGAAACGCCGCCTAGGCTGCCAGCCCCCAACAAAATAAGAAGGGAGCAAAATGTCTGCTGTGAACACATTGATCTCGTCACAGTTCTCCCCAGGGCTGGTCCCGTTAATGGTGCCTGAGATTTGTGGCAGCTGCTTGTCTTCTCTCAGAAGATTGGGGGGGGCTCGTATCTTCGTTTTCAAAATGGGAAAAAAATGTAAATTTGGGGAAATACTGGGTTTCATCACCTAAATTCTGGAATAGATTATTTGGTAGAGATTTGTGAGCACCTTTCAAAAGAAAGTAGTACTCAAGACTTACAAGCTAAGGCTCAGTTGGGAATTTATAGCCAGTAACTCGTCTCTTTCTGGGCTACATGCAAGTGAGGCAATGAATAAACATTTGTTAAGTAAACGAAGGCAGATTTGAGGCGATCTACAGTAGTAAAAATATATCCTAAGTGGATAACTAGACATAAGAAAGAAACATATTGGAGGAATAGAACAAAAAAGATTAGAAAGAAAGAAAAACAAATAAATATTTTAGTATCTAGATGACTGAAAGACTGCAAACGAACCTGAGGTTTAGCTCAAAGAGTTCAGGAAACCAAAGCAAAAGGATAATTGTTAGGCTTTCTTGTTCTCTCAATGTTTGGTAAAGAGAAAGAAAGGAAAGAAGAAAGGGAAGGGGGGAGGGAGGGAGGGAGGGAGGGAGGGAGGAAGGAAGGAAGGAAGGAAGGAAGGAAGGAAGGAAGGAAGGAAGGAAGGAAGGAAGGAAGGGAGGGAGGAAGGAAGGAAGGAAAGAATGGAAGGATAAAGGGAAAGGGAAGGAAAGGAAGGAAAGGAAAGAAAGGAGAGGGAAGGAAATACAGACATGCACCCAAATAGATGTTTTTAATTTTTTTCCCTGGCATTAAGTTCTATGTGAAATTTATTGCATGAAAACTGTGTTTTATGGGGCACCTGGGTGGCTCAGTCGTTAAGCGTCTGCCTTCAGCCCAGGTCATGATCCCAGGGTCCTGGGATCGAGCCCCGCATTGGCTCTCTGCTCGGCAGGAAGCCTGCTTCTCCCGCTACCATTCCCTCTGCTTGTGTTCCCTCTCTTGCTGTGTTTCTCTCTGTCAAATAAATAAAATCTTTAAAGAAAAAAAAAAAAGAAAAGAAAATTGTGTTTTACAAGGAACCACAAGCAACACAATATGTTTCAAAAGATATGGAAACATCCTTCAAATAGACCCTTTAATGCTGATTCTCTATAAAAGCTGAGGACTTTGTATTGAATCATAACTCAGTTAAGACATTTTTTGCAGGGAATTGTTAAAATATAGGCCAAATAAATTTGTTTAGAGACCCTAAAATAAATAAATAAATAATGTGTCTCGTGCCACTTTCTCAAGTCTTAGACATAAAGATGGAGGTCTACATTATATAACACTAACAGATGTCATATTCTGTGCCAGTGATGAGGGAGAGAGCTAAATGCTTTAGATACCAGACATATGGAAGCAAATTTGATATTATGCTCCGAACTCTTAGGAATTTGATAGAAATTCTCACTTAGAGAAGCGCTGTGGTATAGAAAATAAAAGCCCAGGATACAGTGCAAATAGATTGGGGTTTCAAAACTTGACTCAAAATTACTACGTGACCACTTTAGCTAAGCTACTTAAATTTTCTCCAGCCTTGGGATTCTATTTGCCAAAATGTGGATAATAATGCTTTACTTTGAAGATTGAGTGACATAGATTAGATGAAATAGTGTATAAGTTTCAGCTACAAGTAGCCAAAAAAAAAAAAAAATCCAAATAATAGTGGCTTAAATAAAATAGAAATTTATTTCTTGCTTGTGTTCTAGACCAAGGACCAAGATCCTTGTAGTTTGTTGCTCTACATGAGTGGCTCCCATGCCTCAGATAACCTCATAGTCCAGAATAGCTGCTGGAGCACCAGCATCACTTTTATATTCCAGCCCACAGGTAGGAAGAAGAAAGAGAGTACAGCACACCACTTCCTCTAAAAAAATTTTTTGTGTATATACCTTTGGCTAGAATTTTATCACATGGTTTTACCTAACTTCAAGGGAAACTGAGAAATGCCATCTTTATTTAGGGCAACCCAATTCCAGATATAACAAAAAATATACAGGACACTCAGTTAAATTTGAGTTTTGGATAAATAATGAATATTTTATGTTCTTTTTTGAGAGAGAGAGTGTGTGTGTATGTGTGTGTGCAAGCAGGAGGTGGGGAGGGGCAAGGGAGATGGAGAGAGAGAATATTAAGCAGGCTCTGTGCCTAGCATGGAGCCCAATGTGGGGTTCAATCTCACGACCCTGAGATCATGACCTGAGCTAAAATCAAGAGACGCTTAACTGACTGACTCACCCTGATGCCTCAATAATGAATAATGTTTTAGCATAAGTATGTCCTAGGCAAAATTTGAGACATACTTTTTAATAGAAAATTTTTCATTATTTATCCAGAATTCAAATTTACCAGAGAATCCTATCTTTTATCTGGCACTCTAGCCCAGTTAAAAATCTAGAGTCTCATTACTGAGGTTGGCAGGGTGGGCGGTGCAGGAGTGGGGGGGGTTGCGGGGGTGGGGAATGAGGACCAGGGGACAGTTGGCCGTTGGCCGCAGGGGTGTGTATGAAAGTGCGTTTTGCAGAGTGGGCCTCCAGCAAATGTTGGTTCTCTCTCCCCTTCCTGGTGAGGCAAGGTCGGAGAGCAGTCGCAGTGGTAACTTCTAGAATAGCCAAATTAGTTTCTGAAATAGAACTTTGAGGCTGCTCTAAGTATGTGTACCTGGTTCCGACCTGAGAGATCTGTACCCAATGCATGAGGGAGACCATTTTGGCTTGAAAACTCACAAAGCACTGCCCTTTTAGTCATGTAAAAGCTTGGTCTCATCTCCACAGAAGGTCCATTTCTGAGCACATCTGTGAGCTCGTGGACCCACCAACTGAGGTAGCTGCAAAGGACAGAGGAGCGGGCCAGCCGGGTGGGGTCCGGGGCAGGAGTGGGGAGTGCTATCAGTCTGTGGCTTTCCTGCCTGCCCTCCACTGCAAACGTTTTCACCTCACAATAGCGGACGTGAGATTGTGCTGGCTGTCGTTAATCAAATGTTTCAGCTTCCTCTCAAGGCCACTTTGAACTCATCACAAAGCCATGTCATCAGTATAATGGAGAAAGTCTCTGGATGTTTTGGCAGAGAGAGCACGAGTTTGTTTCAGTGAACAATGGAAGTAAATTATTTGGGTTTAATGTAAAATAAAGTGGAGATAGGACCCGGTTTTGTTCTTCAGCATTTAGAAGTAGAATTTGCCTGTCAAAAGACTGCAACGTTGTGTTATGGGCTTTGAAGGAGAGTTACGTGCTTGTAACCTTATGTTGATAATGGCCGATTCGCTCCCTCCTTCAGGTTTCCAGTTGGCACTGGCCTCTAGATTGGCTGCCGATGCCACTCTCCTCGCCCTACCCATAAATCCATTCCTCACAGAGAAGCAAGAGTGATCACTGAAGAACATGTCTCAGGGCAAACCCTACCTGAGCCCTCTGGAGACTTCCTGTGGCTAAATCTTCTACCAAGCTGAAGAGGCCCTCCTGAGTCCAACTTTCTTTTTATTCTTTGGCCACACTGTAATGGGTTCAGTGGTGGCCTCCAAAAGGTATGTCCACATATTAGTCCCTGGAACCTGTGAATGGCCAAATATGTGATTAAGTGAAGAATCCTGACAGGAGAAACATATCCTACACTATCCAGGTGGGCCCGAAATGCAATCACTTCTATCCTTGGAGGACAGACACACAAAGAACAATAGGAGGAGGCGATGTGACCACAGAGGTAGGAAGGAAAGTGACACAGCCACCAGCCAAAGAACGCTGGAGCCACCGGAAGCCGGGAGACACAATGTTTGGATTCTCCCTTGGAGCCCGCAGAGGAAGTATGGTCCTATCACCTTGATTTTGGACTTTTGGCTTCCAGAGCTGTGGTAGAATACATTTCTGTTGCCTCAAGCCACCGAGTTTGTGGTAATTTGTTTTTGTAACCACTGGACATGAGGGCACCTGCTATGACTATTGTAAATCTACTGATTCTTCTTGTCATTCAAGGCTCAGCTTAAATGTCTTCTCCTCATATGCACCTGGCTTGATGATCTCATTTCAGGATGGCTCTATTAATGCCTCATTTATTCTGTGGGTATTCCCAGAAGAAGGGAATGATCAAGGAATTGCCTGCTTCCATGAGGAGATGATTACTGAGACCTGAGGAAATGAGGCACAGGGAGAGCAAAGAAGTCGGCCATTGTGGCGCATTCAGCTGAGGGGAGCGGGACGAAATCTGTGCCCCCAGCTTACCTACAGAATTGCAGAGATGCTTGCCGCATTTTATTCCTCTTACCTCCCTCTCCAACGGTCTCACCCCTCCTGTTGAGCTTGTACTCAGGGGCAGAGGAAACAAAAATGGGAGATGATTCCTTACTTTCACCCACCTGAAATCGCCATTCTGAAGGATGAAGATAGCAAGACAGGGCCAATGGCTGTTAAACCATCAAAACCGATGGCCCGTAAGGTGCTTAATTGGACACGGACTTACACCTCGGTCTGCTAGTTAGCAGTGGTGATTAAATGTGAGTTATTGACATGTTCGATCTG
Source organism: Procyon lotor (assembly GCA_028646535.1). Classification (NCBI taxonomy): domain Eukaryota; kingdom Metazoa; phylum Chordata; class Mammalia; order Carnivora; family Procyonidae; genus Procyon; species Procyon lotor. The sequence continues at coordinate 130,169,690 of CM053606.1, read as the reverse complement.
TGTATTTTCCTCTTTGCTTCAGCAGCTCACCCTAATTATTCCTGGAAAAACAATATTCCTGATCTGGTTTCCCCATAGATAACTGACAGGGTCATTGTTTCCATTTTGGCATTCATGGGTCAGAGTTAACAGATGTTTTGTAGAGAGCGAGCTCAGAAGAATGGCAAATTAGGTCCATATATGTCTAGGATGAATATATATTTTTGTGAGGTGAGGGGCAACAAGATGGCCTTGGGAGTGGGATCAACATCAACATTTAAAGGAACAAGTTACAGGTCTGCAGAGCCGACCCATAATTTTCCCAGACCATTACTTTCCATGAGAGGACACAGTTCTTAGTGATTAGAAGCTTTGTGGCAAATTAAATATGGCCACAAATCCTTTGACTCTCTTCCTTCCTTCCTTTTTTTTTTTGACAGAGAGAGAGGGATCACAAGAAGGCAGGGAGGCAGGCAGAGAGAGAGCGGGAAGCAGGCTCCCCGTTGAGCAGAGAGCCCGATACAGGACTCGATCCCAGGACCTTGAGATCATGACTTGAGCTGAAGGCAGAGGGTTTAACCCACTGAGCCACCCAGGTGCCCTGACTCTTTTCCTTTCAAGAGATGAGATCCAATCTCTCTCTCTCTTTAAATCTGAGCTGGCCATCGTATCTTGCTTGACTAATAAAATACAGTGAAAATGATGTTCTGGAGTTTCTGAGATTAAGTCATAAGGAGTGTTGTAGTTTCTGCCTCAGGAGCTTGGCACGCTCACTCTCAGAATGCTCCCTCTTGGAAGCATATTCCATGCTGCCAGAAACCCGGGTTATAGGTAGGTGCTCTAATCAAGCTCCCAGCCCACAGCCAGAACCGCTGCTAGCTATGTGGGTGAACCATCTCCAACAGCCACGCAGCCAAGCCAGCAGACAGTCGAAGCCCCAGCTGACATATGACTGCAGTTGCATGAGGAACCCCAGTTGAGAACCACCCAGCTGAGCTCAGTCAACCCATAAAGCCACGAGACATAATAAATTGTGGTTTGAAGCCACAAAGCTTTGGGCGACTGGTGCTGCAGCCATAGATAATTAGAGCGGAATTCGGTACCTGCAAGTACATTGTTCATTTTACAGATCTCGCTGCCGTGATAAAAACTGAAATCACGGGTTATTGGCTTTGGGACGGAGCAGGAAGTTGTGATTGGAGGTTGGAAAAAGGCATTCTTTGTTTTGTAATGATGGATAATTTGATACACTGGTGCTTGTGGTAACGCGAAAAATGGGAATATACCTATGAAATGGCAGATTTGGCTAAGGAGACAGCCAGGCAGGATACTGAAAGTGTCTACCGGTTTCCTTGAAGCTGGTATGTAGATAGAGAGAGATGAGCCCCAGACAGTTTCATTTCAAGCAAATTTAGATGCAATGCAAAGAAGCAGACTTGCTGAGTTTAGGGATAAAGCTGTTTCTCATCCCTAGCCTCCCTAGCTGGGAAAAGTTAAGACATGATGTGAGGGTATTGATCATCTCAAAGGGATGGCTGTAGGGTACTTGTTAAGCTTTAGAAAGTTTTAAGACAATGGCTCATAGACCCTCTCAACTGGCCAGAAAAATTTCGAAGAAATCTGAGGGATTGTTCTATAACACTTGACTCTCAGCGCAAGGCAGGCAAGGGGGCCTGTCTCAGAGACAGAAAGAGCTGAAGGCACATCGCACTGATGTTCACTGCATCATCATACAGTTTGTTCAAGCAGAGTTTTGCCATTGATTTATTCATATAGGCATTTGCTCATTCAACAAGTATTTATTGCATAGTTCTACGGACCAGACTCTCGCTATGCTCTGGAGACCCATGAGGCATAAGAGATAGTCCCTTCCCTAGGGGCTCATAAACCAGTGGGAGAGACAGACCAGAAACGGGAAATATGACCAGAGGGCGAGTCCCGCAGTAGAGGGGAGGGGGGAATGCAGGGGAAGGGCCCCAATCTTGGCATCAAATCTGCTCCACCTCGTGACAAAGTTCTAGAAGGAACAGGGAGTGGGGCATGAGCTGTGTTCTGGAAAAAAGAACAGTCTAGGGCTGGCAAAATGCAAGCTGCCGACAGAGGCCCCAAATAGACCAGAGGCATCAGAGGACATGCCCCCACCGGCCCCCTAAGGGCCATCGACTAGCTGACTCTGAGGCTCAGCTCCTGGAATCTGGTGAGTCTATTCCAAGCCTCCCATGGGGCCCTCACGAGAGGGAGCATCTCTCACGGGCACGGATATAAAGCAAAGCGTCTCAACTATGTCTTGGTTTTGGCTCCAAAGATGACTTCTGTGTGGGCGAATCTTTTTCTTTTTGCATTCTATTACGTTTTTTAAATTGTTCATGCTCTAAAACATTAAAAAAGAAGCTAAAATAAATTTCCACAGAGTTCAAAATGGCAGACTGTGATCAGAGCCAAAGTCCTTTTCCTTCCAATGTTGGCTTGTCTACAATGCGATCTGACACTTGGGGAGGCTATGCTGTCCCACCCCCATCTTCTCCTTCTTCCTCTTCCCCTAGTTCCCACCCATTGAGTTTCTCATCAACTTCAGCTGCGATCAAAGGCTAAGACCTGGGGTGAAGTCTACCCTAGACGCTCTTTGGGGCTTGGCTGAGGGACTTGACTTACATCCCTATTTGGAAGTTGAACGCCCACATGGAATAAGGGCTCGAGATGACCTTTCTGTCGGTGATGGTATAGAGCGCCCTCCTTCCTTACCCAACTCATTGTCTAGCCTGAGTCAGGAACTGATTTTTCCCTGGAGTAATAACACAATGTGGGCCAGCGGCCATGGCCAAGTACAATCTGGGTGTCATGTTCATCAGCACCAGTTGGTGAGGGTCCTAGTTTTGGTCGGAGAGCTCCTGGAGGACAGGAACCAGGCCCTCTTTCCCCATTTTCCATCCCTTAGCAAGTTCTCTGGCTTTTGGAAGAGGCTGTAGTAGTGTTTGTGGAATTCATCCTGAGTATTACTCAGGCAGACAAAAGCCCTTAGAGTCTTCATGTGATGCGGAGGGATTCTTTTACAGCTGAAGAATAAACATGATAATGGTGATAAAAGAAACTAATACCATTTATTGAGCCCTAATGCTTTGTCAGGTGCTAGGACAAGCACTCTACAGGCATTAATTGGGACTCAGTGTGTAAATATCATCACCCTCATTTTACAGATGAGCAAATGGAATCTCAGCATTGAGGAAATTGGCAACCATCTTGTTGATGGGGCTTGGACCCTAGGATGGTCGATTTTGAAGACTTTAACTCTTATCCATGACATTTTGTTGTGATGCTGAGCTAAGACTACTGGAAAAGCCAATCTCTAGGGTATCCCATGTTCCACGGGATAAAACTGATAGAGGACTGGAGGATCGGATCCTTGTCTAGGGTATACCTTCAACTCTCTCCCTATCAAGGCATGGGAAGCAGGAACCAGGCTTTACGCAGTGGGAGGTTGGGTTTGGGTGACCAAGCAAAAAAAGATAAATGCCATCCAAATTCCCACTTAAAATAAGCAAAACAGCCCCAGGTCTCACATGGCCAAAGCACAGGGCTGAGGGATTTGGTAGGTTTGTTTATTTCAGTCTGTATTTGACCTTGCACTACACTCTCCGAGCAACTCCCAGCGAATACGGGAACCTGCCTCGGGAACATTGCCATACACCCAGAAGCACTGCACAGATGAGAAAAATTAAGATGTACTCTCCAGCTCGCCTTGCTGTGTTATTGAAAACAATTACCGTATGATTTTGCTTTCACATAGCCATGGAAACGCTGCTGAAAGGATTTAATACAATTTATTGTGTGAAGCTTAAGAAGAAATCTGTTTCCCCAGTGCTGGAAAACAAAGCAAGCCCATTCCTCCCCACTTCCGGACAAGGTGTGAGAGATGCAAATTGTGGGCCGGTGGGTGACCTCACCCCGCAGGCGACTGAGCTTTCTGGGAGAGCATTCTGGAGATAAGTGGACCTGCTTCCTTTAGATGTATCGGACAACAAAGCCAGTGCCAGAGAAATGCTAATCTCCTTTGATGTGCCCAGAGCTGATTTACTGTTTCAGAAAGGGAAGCTCAGCTCTGGGCGGCAGGACCACAAAGCTTTGTGGGGGAAATGTGACAGAGAAACGTCCCCGACCAGGTTACCCCAGGATCCTCTCCATTCAAGGGCTCTGCTTACAGGTAGTTCAGGCCTCCGTGATGGGACCCAGGAAGGAGAGTAGCTTGACACGGGGGGCTGATGAGAGGGGGGGCTCACTTCAGAGCTTTGCTGATACCTAGGGCCCAGTTTTGTAACTGTTCCAGACACGGGGTTGCTTATTACAAACATGGCTGCTCATTGGGCCTTGGAGAAAGACCGATGCTTACACCCCAGATCTTTTTTATTACATTAGAAACCTCGAGGGCCGGAGTGGGGTTGGGGGGTGATTGGGGGAGGGGGTAGGTCCAGGCTGCGGACCACTGCCTCAGGGTTGTTGGGGTTTTTTGGTTGTTGTTTTTTGTTAAAGATTTTATTTATTTATTTGAGAGAGATGTGTGCCTCCTCAGGCCCAACTCTTTTTATGCTTGCTTTCTGGTTCCCAGCAAGAGACGCAGTGTCTGATGATCTCTAAGCCCCAAGTCCTGCTTTAGCCCTCAACTCCAGTCTCTGCAGTTCGACTCTTTCTCCCTGGCTTCAGTGGGCAGCAGGAAGAACATTAAACTGCTACTAAAGTTGGAGAAACTGGGTGAAGGGCTTCCCTGTAACTATTTTTTGCCACTTCCTGTGTATCCGTAATAATTTCAAAACAAACCGTTTAAGAGAATCGCAGCCGAAGACTTGGGTTCAAATTCCGGATTTGGCTCTTATTAGGTTTGGGACTTTGGGACGTAACTTACCCTCCCTGGGTTTTTTCCTCTGCAAGATAATCATATCTCTTTATTGCACAATCGAAGGAGATGATAGAAGTGTAAACCTGGACATTAGCTGGGGTCTCTTAGCCCCTCAGGGCCAGATGAGATCATTCAAACCCTCTGTCGACAGTGGGTGGACCATCTGATTACTCTCTCAAGGCCCAGGAGTTTCTGGGCAACTGACAGCCCTGTGGTCGCCTTAGGTGGTGAGCTCCTGCTTCTACCAAATTAGTCGGTTTAGGCATCATCTTAACACACCACTTGGGTTGTTCAACCCAGGTGGGCAACTCAGTCACTTCCCTTAACTTCCCAAGCAAACCTGTCACGGAGGTGCTCTTGAGTGTATGGGGCTTTACCGAAGGTTCGGGAAGATGAAGGGAAATACATTGGAGCTGCAGAAATGACTCACAGCACAGTGCCCTACAATCCTCCTTCTCAAGTTTTTTGGTTGCCTCCATATTGGCTGGTCCTCACCTCTTCTGCTCCCGTCTTCCCTCCTATCTTTTTCGTCCCTCCCCAGGTTTCTCTGCATTTCTAATGCGGCCTATTTAGCGATCTGGTTTATTTCCCTTGCTCTCATTTTTTCTCTAGAGGTCTTATTAAAATATTTCCCGAGACATCCAGCCCCTCCAAAGCTGCACGGAGCATCGGTAGGTCAACAAAATCCAGTCCCAGCTCTAACCTGTCAGGATGGTAACAGCAACACAGTGCTTTCAGCTCAGGCTCGCGGTCCACAGCCTTCTCCACCTTCTGCAACCTGTCAGACCAACCCATGATAGCCTGACGAGAAGGCCTCTCTATGAATTATCTCTCCGCTTAGGCGGAGTTCATTAGCCTCCCTGTCTTGCTGCCTTCATCAGAATAGACGCCCCCTCTTTTGCATGCTGGTCCCTGTGTTCCCCCCTTCCCTTGCACGAGCTGGTGAGGACTTCAAAGGCAGGAGACACAGCCTTTCCATCCCATGGTTCAGTCCTGGATAAATGTTCGCTCCAAGCGGCAATGAATGAGTAAGGGCTCACCAAACAACAGCACCGAGTTTGTGTTATTTATTTTAATATCATGCAGAACACAGATTGGACATTACCTCCTGCTTCTAATTCTTTTGTGATCGGTTAACCGCCAAGGTAGGACGAAAGCAGCTGCAGGGGAAGAGCCCACGAGAGGGAAGCCACACTGACTGCCTTCGCAGGGAGAGTCACGCCCAGTCGTACGTCATGATGCGCCATCACGTTGTTGGAGCCATTGTTTAGAGCTCATAAAATGCTTTGCTTAATTTAAAAATGTCCTAGCAAGGATAAAGGATAGCACACGTTATCATCACATGCCAGTAATTACCAGTCGGCCTGTGACAGGGCAGAGTCAAAGTTCAGATCTCTAGGCTCTGCTCTCACATTTGTTCCCTCAGAATAATCCATTTCTGGAGAGAGAAGCTAAATACTTCTCTTGGGAAAGGATGTCTCTTAGCAGCAGAAGGCAGAGCTCAGGTCCCAGCAGCCCCATCAGCCTTCTTCCGCTGGGCTCCTCTGAACCTGGCCAGTGTCCTCTTGGGACTTCTCAGCTTCTAGGTCAGTGCAGGCGCTGGGGATCAGGAGGACAATGGGCAGCCGCTGAGCCACTTGTCAAACCTCAATGCTCACGCCTATTTGGTGATGTTCGATTGAGAGCATGACATGTACTCATCTCTACTTCACAGACACTCAGTCCATGCACTTACTGAGTACCTTCTGTGTGCAGAGGCACTGTTCCAGGTGCTGAGCATCCTGAGATGAACCGGAAAGTCACAGTCCCTACCGACGATCTAGTGGAGAAGATGGACATTTAATAAATAAATGATTAGAAACGTGCGCGTTGCTGTGAAGGAGACAGACAGTGCGAGTCAAGGGAATAATGGGGGTGGTGGCCTAGCCGAGGACAGGGTCACCATGCGCAGCTGTGTAAACTGTAGCCTTTGTGAATGGCGCCCCCTGAGGTGTCTAGTCAGTAGGGCAGCCTGAGAGGGAGGGAATAACATGTCAACTGAAAAGGATGAAAAGGATTTGCCTGGTGAAGAAAGGAGGACTGACATGTGCAAAGGCCCTGAGACAGAAAGAAGCCACACGTGGTCAAAGGACTGGAGGAAGATGAGTGTGACTAAAGCAGAGAGTGCAAGGGACAGTGTGCTGAGCCCTGTGCCTGGAGAAGGAGGGGGAGCCAGATCAGGCCGGGCCTCACAGGCCACTGAGAGGAATTTGAATACTATTCTGACTGCAATGGGAAAAAGTTTTGAAGCAGGGAATGATAGGATCTATGTCATTTGGGCTGCCACAGGGGGATGAACTGGGGTGGGGGCAGCAAGATCGGAGGTGTAGACAGCATTCTGACAGATCTGACAGAGATGTAGACAGATCTGCCAGAAACAATTGGCACAATACACCTTGGCTTCCTTTTCCATCTCAGTTTTACGACTGTGACAGGCTTTGCTACTCAGAGCATTTAAAAATTGATCCTACGGGCAGGGTGGGCATTATGACTCCATTCCATTACTTAGGTAACCAAAGGTTAGAAGGAAAAAACAAAATGGCTTTCCCAAGATCCTACAGGCTTTAACTCCTGGAGCGGCTTCTCAAGTTAAACCAAGGAACCTGACTAATCTCCCATTCTATCATCATGTTATGCAAGGTCCCAACGAAATTATATAATTGCTTACTTTTTTAAACACTAAGACGTAATCTAAAATTTCCGAGTCATGATTACCAAGCAGAAACAGAAGGAAAAATACCAAAGCAAGGCTGATATTTTCCCTGGGAACAGCCCTGCTCACCCAAACTTCGGAAGAATTAAGAAGGCTGTATTTCATCAGAGTCACAGAGGCCCTCTCTTCCCCTCGCCTTTACTTACTCGAGTGTGGCCCACGGAAAAGAATCCAGCATGCTCCTAGTCTCAGAAGATATATTTTTGCTCATTAATCACCAAACGGAGGTTAAGACATAAACAAATCAACGTTATTTAGACCAAATGAGGCAAACATTCCTTTCAAAGACTTTTGTTTCCTCTGGGAACATGAGCTACCTGAGCCATAGCCACAAAAATATGTATTTTCTTTCCTTTTTAAGGAAATGCCACCTCATTGCCAAACCTCAAGCCCAACATCCCAAGTGGAAGGAGATGTTTCAAGTAGAGCAGGGAGGAAACGAAGATTCCAGAACCCCTCAGTTCTCTTCCACTGGGAACTCCATCTGAGGCTGTCTGTGGGTAGTGTTTAATGTTCTGCAAATCTCCTATTGAAAAGAGATTTTTGTTACAATTACATTATAATGTTTTTCCCCAAGATCCTTCCTTGTCTGAGAGCCAACCCGCTCAAACCTTGGATAAATTGTTCCCAGACTGAATTTCCAAAGCCCTCATTAAGAAGGAGGCAGGCGTGAGGAGGAGGGGCGACTCAAGCTTATCTTGCCCTCGTCCCTGACACTGGGGCACCCCAGACAAGTCACGAGTTTGGGGTTTAAGGACAATAGTATGCCATTGGCCCTCTTTGCTTTTTTTGGCTAGACTTTTGTCAGAATTAATTCACTTGGATTTGTTATTTTGCTAAAATCTCTAAGGAGATTACTAATCCAGAGCATTACAAGCATAGTCCCATGAAGGCATAAACCTTAGATGTGGGCCAATAGGGCCTTGTGGGAAAAGAAGAATGGTACACATGAAGAGGGGAGTTTTTCAGCAAGATGGGGTAGGGGAGGGGTGGAAGGGACTAGAACCTGGGGCTGCCACCGTCCCAAGACCTGTTCAGTGGAAGCAGGTCTGGGTTTGTAAGGATGAAAGGTTGCCAAACACGCCCTCCTTGACTTGGCTTCTCTGTCACCGTGACCCTGCCCCTTTTATCCCAAGGCCCCCATTCAGAGGTGTAAGGAGGGGTTGGGAGCAGCTTTTATGCGGCTGTGTCTGCTGAGGTCGGATCTCAGTTCTGGGAAGGAAGGTCAGAAAGGAGCCCTGTCTGTGGTTGTCACACGGAGTAGCGGGGTGGGGGCACCTGGGCGATTCCCCAGATCTCTTCCGCTCTGGTCCCTACCTCCCTGCAGGACACCTTTTCTCTCTCTCGGTAGCATCTGGTGATACCTCCGGCATTTACCCCCCTCACTGATGGTAATCTATGCACAAATTTGTATCCTGTAGGGTTCTTTGATGGCAAGTGACAGAAAATGACTCTGCTTAGCTGGGGAGAGGACTTTTACCAGGAGGTGGTGGAGAATCAGAGACTCCGCAGGACTGTTTGAACAGTCTAGAAACAGACTGGAGGCAAGGTGACCCTGCAGGGTGCCACGGGGACGCCCTGGGAGTGACTGTGCCCTCGGGACTCAACTCCAGGCAGGAGGGACTGTCTGATGGCTCTTTGGGCCACTCACTCAAGACTCGGAAGTAGGGAAAAGCATTGATTTATGAGCTTAGACCTGCCTGACCCCGGTGACACAGGGCCACTGGGGGAGGCTCCGGGGTAAGGACCTTCTGGTTTCTTTATTCGGGGAGGCAGGTGCATGGATTTCCCATCTTGCTAAACCAAAACCAGAGTTGAATCAAGGTGCTGACCAGGGAGCGGAGGAGAACAAGGTTCACTACACTTCTTCGCTCTTTCCCTTGGTTCTGGGAGCCAGTCCAGGTAGGGGACCAGAGGAGGGTTTTCTCCTCTTTGTATCCCAGGACAGATGTGTGATGCAAACATCCCCAAAGAGGGCGCCATCCCAAAGGGCCTCGGACAGGAAGCTTGGGTTGGGCTCGTTGCAGGTTCGATTCCGGGAAGGGAGGCGAGAGTTGTCCCCATGCTCCTGCTTCTGAGTGGCTGCTGGCTGTGAACACTTCTTTCTGTGGGAGCTTAGGAGACCGAAGCCAGAGGCCTCTATGGAACCCGCAAAGAGTCTCTCCCGAGTCCCTGGCCCTTGCCAATCCCAGCTATTCAGACAAATCTCCAGGAGCAAGCGGAACGCCTGCGTGAGTGTGGCTGAGAACCTAAGGAGAGACAGCACGCCCCTTTGCCTCTCCCTGTGATCCCTTCCTGTCCTGATAGCAAATGATGGCTTCCTGAGTCCCGCCTCCTTCCCCCTCCCCATCCCCCAGGCCAGGACCCCAGGGCTGCATATATTCATTTCTGAAGCCATTAGGAAAAACACCGCACCTCATAATGACGGGTGCTTGAGTTAGGCTTTTAACCCGGGCTGAGACTCATGTTTTAGTGAGAAAAGCATCGGCTCTGTGATGTTGGGGAAGCCTCACCATCTCCCTGGGCTCCTGTTTCCTCTCTTCCAACGTGGGAGGGGCAGGGGTGTGAGCACTCAGTGTCTGTGTTCTCAACAGCCCACTGTGCTAAATGAGCAGCCCCGCTGCTTGGCTAGGACACACACGAGCCTCATTTATTTGGGGCCGCTCTCGGAATCTAGAGGCACAGCTGGTCTCCTAGGTGACCGCCATGCAACACCGCGGTAATCTATTTCCTGTGCCTGTTTTCTCCCGCAAAGGGCTCTGGTAAGAGTTCCCAGAGGCACTGCGGAGCAGGGAGAAGCCAGCATTTTAATATACATGCGGTGACATTTAGGGCCGTGTTGGCATCTCCAAGCCCAGCCGGCACAGACTTAGAGCTCACAAGATGATGCCTTGGGCTCATATCTTGCTGAAACACAAAATGGAAATCCATCAGGAATCCAAAATATTCTTTAACAGAAAAGGAGGGACGCTTGGGACAACACAGGTGTTGGGGGGTCCGGAAGGTGGAGAGATTCCCGCCCGCCCTGGGCTTGGAGAGTCGCATATTAGGACCCCTCAAGATCCTAACATAAAGGAAAAGGTTTAACTTTGGATAACCTGGCCCTCCCCAAACTCCTCTGTACACGAAATAGTTTCTGTTCACGGAACACTCATTCGTTGCCGGCAACTTTGTGCGATCTGTCCACATGAACACTTTGGTACAGGGACCCTCCCATGTGCACCAACCCCCAGGGCCTCTCCAGCCTCCTCTTAGCTTTGGGACATGTAGGCAGCTTGTAAAGAAATGCCTCAGTTAATAAGGTTGCTGAATATTCTTTGAGCACTCACCATGGATCGGGCACTGTGTTGAGTGTAAGAAGGACAAATTTGTAAAAATACATTGTTTTCCATCTACAAGGAGCTTGTAGTCTGGTAGGAAGGGGACACACGGAAAATGACAAGAACTTGCCTTCAGTATTGCTATGGATGGACTTGTGTCCCCTGTTACGGACTGAATGTTTGTGTCCTTCTCCCAAATCCATACGTTGAAATCCTGCCTCCCAATGTGATGGGATCAGGCAGCGGGGCCTTTCGGAAGTGAATAGGGTTAGGTGGGGTCATGAGGACGGAGCCTTCTGGAATCAGATTAATGCCCTTGTGGGAGACCCTGGCTTCCTCGATCTCTGCGGGGTGAGGACACAACCCAGACGAAGCCCCTAGCAGAACTCTACCCTGTTCACCCCCTGGTCTCGGACTTCCCGCCTCAGGAACTATGAGAAAATAAGTATCTGTTGCTTATAAGCTGCCCTGTCTGTGGCACTTTGTCATAGCAGCCTGGACTAAGACCCCTCAGATTCTTACGTGGAAGCCCTATAACCCCAGTGTACTGTTTTTGGAGATAGACCCTCTACGGAGGTAATTACGGTTAAATGAAGGCGGGGCCCAAATTCGATAAGGACTCTCACCTCATGAAAAGAGGAAGAGAGGGATGCCTCTACCCGAATACGCTGAGGAAAGGCCAGATGGAGAGGACACCGGGAGACGACGGCCACCAGCAAAGCACGAAGAAGGACCTCACCTACTGAGTTTTGCTGGAACCTTGATCGTGGACTTGCCAGCTTCTAGAATTTTGAGAAGACAAATTTCTAGTGTGTAAGCCACCCGGTCTGTGGTTCTTTTTGACAGCCCAAATTACTTGTGTGTGGGCAGGAGCAGAGAATCTGAAGTCAAAAGCAGGCAGCCACAGAAGGGTCAGAACCCACTGCGGGGGTGGGGGGAGCTGTGGCTGTTCCTGCCCGGGGCTAGCTATCCTCAGTTGGGGGGCTCGCCGCGGGCTCTCTGCAGACTCTGGGAAGCCAAGTCACTACTCTGGGTCCCAGCTTCCTCATCGGATAGGTATAGCTGACTCTCATCCTCTCGATTATTTGTGAGTATTTGGCCCTTGCATTCATTCCTAGGATTGCCATTAACAGATCACCACAAACTTGGTGGCTTAAGACAACAGAACTTCATTGTCTCACCGTTCTGGAAATCAAGGTGCCACAGGCCATGCTGCCCCCAGGCCTCTGGGCAGAATCCTTCTTGCCTTTCCCGGTATCCAGGGGCTGCAGACGATCCCTGGAATTTCTCAACTGGTAGCTGCATCACCCCAATCTCTTCAGGTGACCTTGCTCTGTGTGTGTGTGTAGCCATGGGTCTTCAAATCTCCCTGTCCTGAGCAGGGCCCTAAACTCACTGAGTTTAGGGCTCACCTAATCCTGATCACCTTACCTGGCTTACAGCTGCAAATACCCTATCTCCAAAGAAAGTCACATTCGCAGGTACTGGCCATTAGAACTTCAACATTACCTTTTTAGGTGACACAATTCAACCCACGACAGCCTTAGAAATGATCAACCCACCCAAGGCTTGTTAAATCACCTGGCTGACCACGGCATAAGCCAAAAGACAGGTCATAATTGGCCGCGTTCACAAACAACACGCAAACTGGAGCCGCGACATTCGGCTCCTGACTAGTCTCCTGTTGCGGGTCTTATGCTCTGCCGTCCATTCTGTCCTGGGCTCTGAGGAACATCGTCATAAAATACAAATCCAATCATGCCATGTCCTCGTCCAAAATGTTTTGAGGCTTCGCCTTGCCTCTAGCATAAGCACTTGGCTCCACTGTGGAACATTCCAAGCCCTTCATGATTTGGTCCTTGCTCAACTGAGCTCGGGTTCAGGTCCAACTCATTAGAGCACTGGGCTGTCAGGAGGCACAGTCAGGTGGCGAGAGGACACTCATCACCCACCAGAAGCTCCTCAGTTGGGCCTGCAGAGGATTAAATGGGATGAGGACTGCGGGTTGATGGAGGCCGCCCCGGAAGGGGACAAATAGGAAAGCAGTGACAGTGACCAGGTGATACTGAAGGCGCTGTGTGGGAGAAGAGGCTTGTCAGCTGGGTTCATGTGGTGCTACTATCATGGCCAAGCCTGGAGTGTGGCTGGATTGGCTTGCGTACCTTTGACCTAAGACAACCACCTGACCACAGGCACTCCGATAAGGAGGTGCCCTGCCCTCTTCCTCCTCTCAAGGCCGGAGGATGAGTACCAGAGGGAGCGAGGTGAGAAAGCGGTCCTGACCCACCGCTGCCTCTGGCCCCCAACCCTGGAATCTCCAGGTCCAGTCAGTCAGCCCCGGAGGGCTGGCAGGAGAAGAACCTGGAAGCAAATATGAGCCGACACTTGTGAAGCAGCCTCAAGTGCTTCTATAGGAAACAAGGAATGTTGCGGCTAAAAGTGACAGAGGGTGGTGGCTCGCAGTTACTAAAGAAACCAAACCGTGTTCTGTTTCTGCCCGGGAAGCTAAGACCCTTCAGGAGTCCTTCCGATGAGGAAACCAAGGCCAAACGATGTTGAGGAGCCATCCCCTTCAGTGCTGAGGAAAATTAAATCGTGCATGTTCTCGGCATCTGAGCAAACGCTTTGCAGATCTTATCTCTTAGGATTTCAAACAGAGAGAAGGACCTGGACACAACCGCTGGCATGAGAAAATATCTTTTTCTCACAATATCACAACCGCAGATCTTGACAAAATATCTTTTATTCTGAATTAAACAAAATCAAAACTCCAAACAAGTAGGGCTTATATATCCACTCACATTCTTATTTTAAATTGTATAAAAGTTTTCTTTAAACCTGAATCACTTCAACTTTGTGAGTAGATCTTTTTTTTTTTTTTCAGTCATTACTGAGACCAAACGTTACAACCACAGTGACACTTGAGAGAATTGTGATATCTGAGAATCCCTGCACACTGGACAGCATCCAATTAAAGTATCAGTATAGCTTTCATTCATCAAAGGAAGTATTTTATTCAAGCTCCCAAAACAAAGTTGAGGAGTTAAGTTGGTTGGGTTTGAACTGAAGGACAAGGCCAAGTAAAATCTGGAAACAAAGTTTTCGCTTGGTGGAACTAAAGCAAAACTAAAGCCAGTGTTGTGACTATTGTCCTGAGTGTCTGTCTGTCTGTCTGCTTGACCGTGGGGACTGTGCCCGGCGCATCGGTGAGGAAGGAGTGAATGCGTATTGAACGAGTGAAGTTAATAAACTGAGTGGAATCCCCATTTCACATTGCAGGAATTAAGGGGAGACTTGTAGGGTAGATTTAGTTAAAATTGTTGGGGTCCTGAAAAAAGGTGGTGATAAACCCAGAATCTGAAATATCACCCTTGAGATGGGGGTTGTGATACACTTGGGTTTGTGAGGCCGGGTTCGAGAATGGTCCGACAGCTTTAACGTGAGCTTGACCAAGGATGCAGGGTGTGGACAGCAGGGTTGTCTCCGGTTCCCAGTGAGCCCTCTGCAGCCTGGCGCCCAGGGTGACCAGTGACAACACCATGCACAGTCCTCCGCTGGCTGTGTGTGCTTATTAGAGTCGGCCTTTAAGAGATCCAGGTTACCTGGAAGAAAGCATTCACGTGAGCCCGTTCTCCGGGAATAATAAAAAAGAACCAGGAGCCCAGCTTCGTAAGGCAAAATGCGAACTAAAAAGGCATTTGTTGTCCTATGTTGCTGAAATTCAGCAAAGCACTGTGCTTACTTAGAGTTTCAGAGGGCCGTTCTCCTGATCCCAGAAGAAATTATTCCCTAGCACTCTTCTTCTGCTCGAAATGGCTTCCCAGGCTCCGCCGGATAAAGGAGTCAGGCGAGCTATTCGGAGTCTGGCACATACTCACTGCTCGACGAGGGCGTGGGTAGAATGGGATTGAATCTGGGGACCTAGGGGAGAAAAGGGCTCCCGCATCCGGGGTGCAGCTTGTGGGAGCTCACGGACACTGACAGAATTCAGGGAGAGGATGAGGAAAAAGCAAAGGAGGAGGGGAATGGATGAGTAGCTCGCCAAGAGAGGAAAGCCCAGGGAGTGTGGTGTTCTGGAAGTCAGGTAAAGACAGTGTGACGGAGGGAGCCTGGTGGTGGGGGGACATGCTCTAGAAAGGGTCAGGCCAGGCAAGGGCTGAACAGGGCCTGGCTCTGAGAGTCAGGTGTCATCCGGAAACAGTTTTCATGAGATGGTGGGAGAGAAGTTAGGACTGAGTGCCTTCAGGAATGAACGAGAAGGGAGGAATTGAAGAGAGCAGGAAGCAGAGCAATGGGGCTGCAGAGAAAGATGAGGGGTAAAGGGAGTTTTCTATATGAGAAATTATATTTGCGGGCTAGCAGGAAAGTTCCAGTAGAGAGTGAAACGTGAACAACGCAGGACAGAGGGAGGACAGCTGCTGGGGCAAGTGGCCTTGAGTGGGTGAGAGGGGGCACCCCCGGGGTGGGGTGGCAGCCGCAGGAGGGCTCGCGGGGGTGGGGGGTGGGCCTGCAGTGGGGGACATGCGGGGAGGGCAGAATGCCCACTGCTTCTCAGGTTGTTTCCACGTTCTCAGTGGACCCGGAAGCTGTGAGGGAGGAGAGGGGGGAGGTGTTTGAGGAGGTGAGTGCGAACGATGCCTGTGTGAGATGAATGGTGTGTGTCCAGGGAAATGACCCCGCCCCGGCTCTGGGAATCTTGGAACAAAGCATTAGGGCCCGAGCAGGATGGCAAGAGAAGAACTGGAGGCCGAGTGGAGCCTGAAGGACCCAGTTCCCCACTCCGGGTCTGGGGGTCCTGGCGGGTGGGGGGTGAGGGGCAGGAGGGCCACGTGGCCCGCAGCGAGACGCCCTCGGGGGATGCCTGCAGCGAGAGCAGGAGGAGAGGCGGCTCAGGGTCCACGCACGATCGCAGGGGCACCCCTGCCCCCTGCATCCGTCACCCCCTTCCGTGCTCCACACAGGGCGCGGCTTCCTGAAACCACTGGCTACAGGCGCGCTGGCCCCTCGCCCAAAGGCGGGAAGGCGGCTTCCTCCTGAGGGCGGGGGCGCAGGATCCTCCCATCGCTCTGTGCCCGGCGCCCTGGGCCCAAGGTTCTCACCCTTTTTTTCTCAGGACACTTTTACTCTCTTAAACATTGTTTAATATGGGCTATAGCTTGTCAATATTTATCATCTTGAAAATTAAAGTATGGCATTTTTAAATACTTCTTTTAAACAATGTATTAGTTCATTTAAAAAACTAACCCACTGCATGTTAACATAGATAAGTTATTATGAAAGAATTACTATCTTTTTCCAAACAAAAAAATTGAACAAGGAGGATGGGCTTGTTTTACCATTTTGCAAATCTCTTTCTGCCTGACTTAATGAAAGGCCGAGGGGTTCCTGTATCTGCTCAGGCCTTCGATCGATAATGTCACCCTTGGGTGTCGAGCTTCTGGAAACCTCCACAAGATACTTGTGAGAGAATGAGTGCGGGAGAGATAAATAACGTCTTAGTATGGCGAAAATAGTTCTGACAACTTGATAACCCTTAAAGGGTCCTGGGGAATCCCTGGGGTCCCCGGGTCATGCTCTAAGCACTGCTGTAATGTTTGTTGATTGACTGTCTGACCAGTGGAATGAATGAGTGAACAAACAGATGAGGGAGTGACTCCCTCACTGCAGTGCGCTAACTGTTTCTCACCAGGCTTCCCGCCACCCCCCAGTGCTCCCTCTCCGTTTCGCCTTCTGTGCTTCATGGGCTCCTTACCCAGCACCCACCAGGTGCCTCTCTCCCCCTCCCACATACACATCATCCGGCCAACTCGTACAGCAACTTCCAAATCCTGGTAAA
Source organism: Procyon lotor (assembly GCA_028646535.1). Lineage (NCBI taxonomy): Eukaryota > Metazoa > Chordata > Mammalia > Carnivora > Procyonidae > Procyon > Procyon lotor. Next base: position 130,152,915 of record CM053606.1, on the reverse strand, counting down.
GGTCACCTTTAATCCTCACAGTGACTCTGTGAGCCAGCCACAGCATGGCCACACTGGGATGGAACCCATGTGCCTTTGGGTGGGGGCTCCGGAGTGGCTCAGCAGCTCTGAATCAAATCCTGAGGAGCCTCATCTGAAATGCCCAACTGTATGAGGTTAGGCAAGTAACTGAATATGGCTAAGCCTCAGTACTTTCATCTGTGAAATGGGATGCTAACTGGACCTATCCCAAAGATTCTGTAAATCTTCCTCCCCCCGCCCCCAAGAAACAGCATAAGCAGAGGGAGAGGGAGAAGCAGGCTCCCGGATGAACTGGGAGCCTGATACAGGGCTCGATCCCAGGACCCTAAGATCATGACCTGAGCCGAAGGCAGACGCTTAACCGCCTGAGCCACCCAGGTGCCCCAGGGTTCTGTAAATCTTAAACATATTAGTACATGTCAGTGGTTTAGCACAGACAGCCTCTGGCACATAGTAGGTGCTCAATAAGTCCTAGCTCTTGTTTAGTGCTATTTGTTCCTTAATTCTCATCATCTACACTTGAAATGCAGGCTGGTATTTATGCCACGTTTCTCTAATTGACGCTGAAGTCCTCAAGGCAGGAAGAGGGTCTTGCAAATCCGTGTCTCCCACGGCATTCACCATGGTGCGGGGCACCTGGTGGGTGCTAGGTAAGGAGCCCATGAAGGAAAGGATACACGAGGGGCGACTCCGCAGGCTACACGGAGTCCCTGCTTACCAGACTCTACCTTGAGGAACTTTCATCTGTCATGTTGTCTGCTCACCTACACACTCCAGTCAGCACACTGGGATGGGCCAGGGGCATGTCCTCAGACATCATTTCTTTGAGGGAACCTGCAAGGAGGTCTCACTGGGGGAAAACGTCTGGTGAAGGCCAGCGCTGAAACTTCCTATGAGGTGTGCCCTTTGAGAGCACGCACGAGTTCCAAGGCCCCAGCAGCCCTGTGATGCAGACGCTCCGGACCACAGTTGTGCTCCCTGCTGCAATTCTGTGTGCGCCCCTCTGGGGTGGACTCCCCTGACAGTGCTCTCTGACGACGCTCAGTGGGAAGGAAGGCTAGGTAGTGGCGGCCGTGGCCCTCATGTGGTTCTCACTCGTCTCCCTGAGCCTCTCAGAACTTCTCTTGGGGACTAGCTGAGCCGGGTCTGACTTGGAGACCCAAGTGTGGCCGGCCTCATTGGCTGGCCTTGCACACACGGGGCCTTGTTGCTGCTGTTGTCATCGTTGGGGGAATGTCACAGAAAGCCTGTTCTCATTCTCGCTCTGGAAGCAAACAGGTTTGAGGGCGGGGTCGTGCTTCCCATGCTGGAAGGTCGGAAATCGTAATGGTCAAGGGCCCCCGTTTTGCGGGCAAACAACTAGACATGGACATCGGTTCTGCTTTGCTCCCCTGGGTGAGATTTCATGTAATCCCCTCAACCTCAGCCTCCTCGTCTGCAAAACGGGGATAAAGACAGCTCCCTCGTGGTGCAGGTGTGAGGTTTAAGGGAATTAGGGCAGATAAAGCTCCAGGATGTTCCTCACTGCTTAGTAAATGCTCCAAAAATTCTACCTGTTATTAGGAGATAAGGCCACAGGAGGAACTGGGCACATTTTTTTTCCCCCTGGAAAATCAGTTTTTCTTAGAGAGTTGGGGAGAAGTTTTGAATTTTGATGATCTTAACAGAGCAAGCACACCATGTAAATATTTTATAAATTTAAAGATAAAATAGAGCCTTTGGAGAAAATAAAATTGTGTTTTCAGTGTTCATTTTGCCCTTTCTGACCCCGACTCCAGAGCCTCCGGCCGGGAGCCAGAAGAGCAGCCTCCCTTGGCGTGGGCGTACACGAGGCCCCCCTCCTCGGGACTTTAACCAGCAGGGTCCCAGGCCCTGATCCCACTCAGAGGGAGTGCACTGGGGAAGGCCGTTCCTCCTTTAGGGTAGGGAAGGGGCGGCTTTGTCCTCTTCTTGGGGGACCGCCAGCGTGTGGCGCCTGAGTCAGCAGCCCATCCGCTACCTGAGGCCAGAGCCCAGCCGATCCAACAGGGATGCTCGAGAGCGAGTCGGGCGGTTTTATTCATTTCTCTACTCTGAAGTCCTTCAGTGCCACGAAATTTTTGTATCCCCAGAATCTGTGCTCTAATCATCTCCTCTGCGTTTGAACTCACTTCAGGGCTTCTCTGGGGCTGCACGCCAAGGCGGATGGGACTGTTTGAGAACGTAGCAATTACCTCCCCTGCCCCTCGGCTTTTAGCTCGGGTTGATGGCAAGGCCTGAATGTATGGTTTTCGGTGGCTCCCTCAGGGCAATGAGAGGCCGGAAGACAGCTAAGACCTCCAGAGGGGGGCTGGGTAGCCGCGGCGTCACAGCTCTCGGCAGGGACGCCACCCCTCCCTCCCCCATGGGTTCAACACGTGGGACCCGTGACAACTGGAGGGCTCTACCTCCTGGGTCGTCGAAGGTCTATTTAAGGTCAATTTCGACAAGTTCCGCACAAAGGATTAATACGAATCTGCCAGATCTGGTTAGGAAATGTGTTTATTTTGTCAGATCTCTTGCGTAGGAGCGCACCTCCATTCAGACTGAATGATGGCATTCCACGTGCCTCCTTACTCATCCTGACAGCTAACAAGATAAACATGTCAGCAGGTGATCTGCCGAAGACGTTCCCATGAAGTTCAGATAGAAGTCGCCAGCGGTGCCTGCTTTGGGAAAGGGAGGAGGGTTGCATTCAAGGCGGTAGCTGCAAAGCGGATCTGTTTCTGCCTGCTCTGCCCCAGGGGGATGGCCTCCGGGGGCTGCGCAGGCCATGCCCGTGCTCTGCTGGTGAACTCAGCATGAAGCGTCAAGATGTTGGAGGACCGCGAGCAGAGAGCTGAGAGCCTGGGCAGGGGTGCTCTGTGCACACCTGATTTGCAGACTTGGGCGCTTGCTTTGTCGATGGCATTTGTGCAGCCACAGAGGTGCCGGGAGTGGGGGCACAGGATGTACCGGGCACCTGCCGGGCTGCCTGGAGAGCCAGGAAGTTTTCTGGGAGGACCTCATGGTCTCAGAAGGAACCTAGAGCGTCCCTGCCGCTCTGCGACACAGCAGACGAGGGTCCCAATGTGCGATCCCTCGCAACGCTCATCAGGGGTTGGCTTGTTAGGGATCGTTGCACCGATCTCTCCATTTCCCCAGGGTCCACACTGGTAAAACAGGGCACTTCTGGGTTCATGGGGTCCTTTCCCTCACCTCTGCTCCTGTTGATGGGTGCCCATAGACAACGGGATGCTTCCAAGTTCAAGGCCCCGTGGATCTGAATTTGGAAAACATGCTTTCACAAGAGGGTCAGGTCAGTGCCATGGAAGCCTCACGCTCCCCAACGGTCTGGGTCAAGTTTACTTCTGGAGTTGACCTGATCTGACCTGGTCAAGATGGCTACACTTCAGCCCACCAGCCACAGCTCTGGACTGAGTCTTGGTACCGAAGGTCTGGTGTTGAGGAATGAAGACCAGAAGGCATGTCACCCACGAATGGGCTGGGGCTGTGGGTTCCGTTATATGCTGATTTCCCTCCTCCCCTTTAGGGCTGAAACCTGTCACCAGGATCAAAGCATGGGTCCTAGCTCACTAAACTGTTTCCTGTCCTTTGTGGGGGTGGTTACTAGGTCTTTTCCTGCATGCTGCGGAGTGGACTGATGGCCCAGTACCATAGCGTGCCATTTCCAGTGTCACCCACCATCTGAACTCATGCCATTTTTTTTCCTGGAGCCTTTGAACAGCATCGTAGCTATGGGCCTCCTCTCCCAGACCCCCTGGCCACGCTTTGTAACTACTACAGCTCATTATTTGCAGTTCATGTGTTTTTTTCTAAAGGTAGAATTTAATAAATATTTCTCTTTATGGAGGTAATTTTTATGGTTAATGGTTTTCTATTTACAGTAGTGATATAAAGTTTGCTTTGTAAGTAAACGGATTTGAGTTTTTTAGACATTTAAAGATTGCGGTAAAATATATATACCATAAAAATTATCATCCTAACGATTTTTAGGTGTACAGTTCAGTAGCATTAAGTACATTCACAGTGTTCTGCCATCAACCTCCAAAACTCTTTGTATCTTGCAAAATTGAAATTATACCCATTAGACAACTCCCCATCCCCCCTTCCCAGCATGTCCCAACCATGCTCCTAACTTCTTTCTCTATGAATCTGTCTACTCTAGGTGCCTTATACAAGAGAAGTCCTACAGTATTTGTCCTGTGACTGGTTTATTTCACTTAGCATTGTGTCCTTAAGATTCACCGATGTAGGATGTTTTCAAATTTCCTTCATTTTTAAGGCTGGATAATATTCCATTGTATGGATGTACTACATCTGTCCGTCCATTATCCATCAATATTAATGGACACTTGAGTTTCCACCTTTTGGTCCTTGTGAATAATGTTCTTATAAACATGCTACAAATATCTTCTTGAAACCCCCTTTCTCCCTCCCTCCCTCCCTCCCTCCCTCTCCCTCCCTCCCTCCCTTCCTTCCTTCCTTCCTTCCTTCCTTCCCTCCCTCTTTCTTTCTTTCTTTCTCTTTTCTTCCTTCTTCCCTCCCTCCCTCCTTCCTTCTTCCTTTTTATTTTATTTTTTGGCATATGTATCTAGAAGTGGAATTTCAGGTCACATGGTAATACTATTTTTAATTTTTTTCAGGAATTGCCATACTGTTTTTCACAGTGGCTGCACCATTTTGCATTCTTGCCACCAATGCACAGTGGTCTAATTTCTCCACATATTCACCAACATTGGCTATTTTCTGCTTTTTGATGGTTGTTATCCTAATGAGTGCAATGTAGTACATCATTGTGGTTTTGATTTGCATTTCCCTAATGATGAGAGATGCTGAGTGTGTTTCCATATGCTTATTGACCACATGCATACCTTCTTCAGAGAAATGCCTACTTGTCATGGGCCCATTTTTTAAGGTCATTAGGTTAATACATCTTTGAAGCACAAATACTTCTGGGAGAGGCGACAGACCTCATCAACTTCATTGGTCCAGTTGAGAGTGTTCATTAGTGTCGGCTTTAGAAGGAGGCTGTGTTAGGGACACTGAGAGCATGCGAATTGGATGGCATAGGTGGGCAGGCAGATTATGGGCAAACAGAGGTTTGTAAGGCATCAGTGGGGCCCCAGGCAGAGAGAGAACAACAAATGGGAAGCAGGAGAGAACCCAAAATAAATTTCCCTGCCTTCTCAGTTTTGCCAAAGACTGCTCAGCGTTTTGGGGATCCCCAAAGAGAAGTGGGGATGAGAGTCCTGTGGGTCCCTTACTACGTTTCAGGACAGACACCAAGAAGCCTTTGATAAGTGAGAATTGTCCTGACTTGGCTCAGGACAGCTGAGCCTGTTTGGTTCCAGGTGTCCCACCACCACCTGGAGGCCCATCCTAGCTGTGTAGCCACGTGGGAGGCGTGGGGAGAGGGTGCTCAGAGTTGGGCTCCCAGACTGAGCAGGCTAACTCTCTGGGTCTTGGCAGGTGGTTTTCAAGATGGCTATGTGGGGGGTGTTGGAAATGTGTGGGGTGGTTTGAGTTGGACGCTGCATACCTGGAATGCGGGTCAGAATGCTAACGGGTGGGCAGTACCATTAAGGGTAAATTGTCCTGCTTGAGTCCCAACAACATCCCCACCAAGAAATCCTGGTCCATTCCTTAAAGGGACAGCAGATAGAGCAGAAAAGGGGGCCCAGTCTGCCCTAGTTACTGTCAACCTGCTTTGGAATCCCCGCTCTAATCCTTACCTGCAGGGCTGCTTTGTGCCAGTTACGTAACCTCTCTGAGCCATGAGCCACGTGCTGCCATCTTCCCCATGTGAACATGGACTTGGCCGCTGCTTTGACGAGAGCTGGTGGTTACCCGTCATTCAGTAGCGAAGAGGAGACCCTCCCACTGCGCCTGAAGGCTGACTTGTGCTGGGAAGCTGCGCTGGATGGCGGGCCCCGAATGGGTGTGTCAGCGATTTCCTCCAACCTCTCCAGCCGCCGCGGTGGGAAGGGAGTTGGCAGGCAGAAGGGCTGCGTCAGCAGACGTGGGCAGCGCCCACCCACTTGTGTGGGCTCTGGCACCGGTTCCCTTGGCAGTGGATTCCCGGTGCCCCAGAACAACCCTGCCTGGGTCGGAGCGACTGGTCTTCCCAGCCCTTTACAAACCCCCTGCCGAGGAAGGTCTGCCTCCAGTGGGGCCAAGGCCCCGTGGGTTTCACCTGTGCCTTTCCAGCTCGGAGGGACGCTCTTGGGGCTCTTGTCTGATGATCCGCCGCCGGCAGCCCTAGTGGCACTCAATTACAGCCCGACTCGGCTGAACGCTTTTGGTCTCAGGTTATGAAATGAATCCCCACGGAGCCCTGGACGCCCCAGCTTGGAGGCTGTTCAGATTTCACAACATCACTCTTGAAAAATGAAGTGACAAAGCTCCTGTCTTATTCGGATCCTGTCATTCCCCTGTGTCATTGCATTCTTGCCTTCAGTTATGATTTTTGGAGAATGCTTCCTCACACCTGTCCCCCGCCTCCCGACCCCCGGCATGTTCTCCCCGCCCTGGATCACGCAGCGCCATACCTGGGACCGTGAAAACCCAGTGGGGGGAGGGGCGGGGCTGCAGCTCAGGGCAGTGTGGTCGGTTGTCTCCACGACTTTAGTGTCAGAATATTCCGGTCTTCCCTCCTGTGTAAAAGCCCATTTATCAGCGATGCTTCAGGCACTTGCTAATAAAGTTCTGTGATCTTGTTCCTCTCATGGAGGCTCTGCTGAGTTAGGTTCAGCTATCGGGGGTGGGTAACCAGGGGCAGCCCTCTCTTCATTTGCAGACATGGGAGAGTAAAGCTGTGCCCGCAGAGGATATCCTCACTTGGTAGCTGTGCTCTCTCCTCATTGCAACGACATGGCAAGTTCACTACAAAAAGAGAAACCCCAAATCTTGGAAAAAGCACATGGTTTTGTGAAGCTGATCAACACGTTGTTGGAGAATTGCCAGGATCGCATACAAAGCCATGGACAAATGTTGCTTGGCAGGGTCAGGCCAGTTAACGATGAAAGAAGTAACTTAGCAAGGGAAGGTGATGAAAGGCTGTTTACAACGTAGAATATGAAAGGGTAAGAAAGGGCTCTGGGGAACAGGATGCCAAGCTCGGACATCTCTGCGATGCTTTGTGGAGGTCTTCATAATGATTATGCTGCAATCCAACAGGGAGCGATTGCGAGGATTAACCGGATTCTGACCGGTAACGTGCTCAGAGCAGTGCTTTACCCACGCTCAGTGATGTATGAAGCTTAGGGATGGCAGTGGTGACTCTTATGTTAGTGAATAGTGTTGTCTACCCAGTTATCCAATCCAGTCAATTCCCAAGACTTGTGAATTCCGACTACTCCCTTAATTTACTTTCTCCATCCTATCGACACTACATCCAGGCCACCTGCCTGTCATCCTGTCCCCAAGTGGTCTCCTTGCCTTGCGTTTGCTCCTTCCAATTCATTTTGCCTCCTGTGGCCAAAGTGCTCTTTCCAAGACAAAACTCTGAATTGGCAAACCAAATTATATTCCTTCTAGCATTGTGTGAGCATACCTATTTCCCAAACCTTTGCCGATATGGTCTATAATTATTTAAAAAATATATTTTTTAAAATGGTATCATTTTATATTTCATTTCTTCGCTGTGGTTGAACTTTAAAAAACACATGCTTGTCATTTTTACTACTCCCATTGTTTAATGCCTGTTCCTGTCATTTGCTCTGAAAGGCCTTTGATATTATGACACAATAAATGCTATCTGTGTTCTGAAGCTCAGTTTTGGAGCCTGGCAAGAGTTGCCCTGGCTAGCTTGGCTCTGGGCCTGGGGCTCTACAGAAAAGCCCCTTTTATAGTTGCTTCGGATGGTGCAATGTCACGGGCCCATCTGTTTTAATTTGGCGCAGCCCATGAGGAATTGAGAATAAGACCCCTTGAAGCGCCCGTTCTGTCAGAATGGCCCTTTCCTCATCCCTGGATCACTTTTACATCCAGCTCCTTCCGGATGGCCATTTTTAGCTTAGATGACCACACCATTTCGAAGCCTGCTGCTTTTGGGGGCTAAATATAATTTCTCTGGGAAAAGGGCCAACTGCGACAGCTTATTTCCGTTTGGCCTGCGTCTTGAGGCAGGACTGGCTATGAGAGGAAATGTGGAGCCAGCATGAAGAAACTGCATGGTGCCGCCAAGCACTAACCACCACTGCGCACAGACCTTCTGGTGGCAAAGGGGAGCCAGAGGGCGGGGGAGTGCACCTGCTTTTAGCCCCCAGAGGGTACCAGCGACTTAGTCATGAGAGGCTCTTTAGGTCTGAAATGACAGGGGTGTTTGGGTGTGTGCCTACTCAAACCGTATTGGAAGGTTCTGCCTGAATTCCATTGCTCATTCTGGTAGTTCATGCTACTTGGGATAACACAGAATGTCTTCCATGACCCAATCCCTGAAATTCTCACTCTCGACACTCCCCAAGTCCCAATTACCATCCTCACCTCTTCAGCCATATTGAACAACTACCGCTCCCCAAGGGCTTCATGCTGTTTGACACCTCTATGCTTTTGCACTTATTGTTTTCTCTGCTTGGGTTACAACTGGAAAACTTTTACTCATTTTTTTCAAATCCCAACCCAATGCTCCTTGACCCAGTAGAAGTTATTAAGCCACTCCTTTGTTTCAGTATGGCTCTCAGTTTGTACCTTTGTTGTAACATTACATTTCCCGTGCTTGTGTCTCTACTGGAGCAGTAAAAGCTTGAGAGCAGAGACTTCATTCATCTTTTCATTCATTCATCCATCCATCCATTCAACAGACATCTGCTGAGCACCTGCAAATGTAATGTGGCACCCTTCCTTATCTTTGCATACCTTCTGCGGAGCACAGCTCTGGAAAGTAACAATGCTCAAGAATAGGTGGTGAATTGCATTGAGTTATTGAAAATGGCTACATAACTCATTCCTGGCATTGGAGGATTGCCTTCGGGTGCAGCATATTTAACCGTCTTGAGCTTTGTGATCTCATTGAGTGTGGGGGATGTGTCAGTTTGAGTCTCCACCCCACCGTAAGATTCCTCACCACATCCTGGCTGCCCAGCCTTCTTCTGCATCCAGATCTGTCAGATACATCCAGGAGAAGGACTTGGACTCACAACTTCTCCCCCGACCATTGACTTGCTTTCCCCCTGGAAATTTGACCCAGAAGGCCAAAGTGTACCCACATCATGGCACAACCATGGCCAAAATACTCAGAGCTGTGCTAGGACAGCATGATACCAATGCATAGCAGATAATAGGAAGTGTGTGTTGCTAATGCGGTCACCATGTTTTTTAAAAATTAATTAATTAATTAAAAGAGAGAGGATTTTAAGATCAAGTCACACAAAGAATGTTTGAATGACTCAAGTCCAGATAGAATTTGGAAAGGCCTATAACAGGGTGATGTTGGGGAGGGAAGGGAGTGAGTATGACTGTGGAACAAAGAAATGAGAGACAGACTCTGCCCATAAACCATTTACAGGAGTGTGGGCTGTGCTTTGTCTTTTGGATGCACTTGCTATTTGTGCACTCCTGTTTTTCTTTAGGTTTCCCAGAGTCTGGAACCCCTGGCTCCTCCCTCCTTTGAGTCTCTCTGCCCTCTCTCAGCTTGATCTGTTTCTCTGACAGCTCCCAGAGAATCTAACTAAAGGAAACTGTTTATCCACAACCTGGTCTGTAATAGAAACCCACATTGGCCATTAGCTGTAGACCAGCAACCTCTAACTATTCATTTTAGTTAATTATTTGTTTCAAAGGGGTTTTTTGTTTGTTTGGGGAGGACTTTTTTTTGATATTTGTATTTGAAATATATTTTATGCTACTTCTTTTAAAAAAAGAGATTATCCCTTTACTAATATCTAGTTCTATACTTGATTTTTTTTTGTTTGAAGGGTTTTAGAACATTAAAATATGCTGCTTTTTTCTTTTCACAGCATGTTCACATGTATTTTTGGAGTGTTTGTATTAAAAGATAACTTTCAGTGTTTCTAAGCAGAATTCTTATTGGAACATCCTAAGGACCCAGAATCTCGCTTTAAGTTGCTATCCAAAAACAATCATTTTCTTTATAAGGCCAGTGCTTCATTTTGGATTCTTTGTTGGAATGTTGGAAAGATCCCTCCCTACGACCCCTCCTCTGGGCCCTCCCATCCCAGAGGCCTGTCCAGGATAGGCAAGCTTCACAGGTTCTCAGGTGGGTGGCCCTGGGGGTGACACCATGGACAGCCAGGAAGTCACTGCTTCCTAGACAGTGTGATTGGTCTGTAATCAGCCCTCTCACCCAACCAGAAGTTTCTACCTGGCAAATCAGTCTCGATGATGCTTATCACTGGGTGGTGACACCTCTAGAGGAAAAGTCGCATCACAGTCTAGTTTGGAGGGTCACTAAAACACTATTACGTTTCCAAATCCCAAGTGTGTGAGAAGTTAGCCACCAGACATCCTGGGATATATGGTGCCCACTGACGTAGATGTGAAATAAAAGTCAAAAAAAAAAAAAAAAAAGTCCATTCCAAGCAATTTACCCTATTAGTTGTGATTACCCAACTCTACTGAAGATCCCACAACAGCAGCATTGTGTCCCACTCTGAACACTTGGCTAAGCGAAAAATGGATGAGAGCTCAGACTTTACCTTAAAATAGATGTGCTTTTACTTCCCATTTCATAGAATGAAATTCATAGGTGAAGTAGCAGAGTGTATTGGATAGGACCAAGGGCCCTTGAAGCCAGACAAAAACCCAATTTAAAGCCTTACTTCTACGCTTCTTAGCTGGGTGACCCTGGGCCTATTGTTTGGCTCTTTCAGGCCCAGTTATTCACCCATAAAGTGGAGATTTTTATGCTCTGACTTCATAGGGCTGTCAAGAAGTTCCAAAGAGACAAATGTATTTAAGTGGCAGCTGGTGAGTAGCACTCGATAAGCAGTGGGGAGGTAAAGAAATGAAAATGGACCAGGCTTTTGAAAGATCTGGAATATTGAAGACACGTTTTCTGCTCTAATTTAGGTCTCGAGATTTCTTCTCTTACTTGGTGACTCATCGTCACGTTGCCCTCCTTAGGTCAACAGTGGTGCTGGCCACGGAATGTGGAATAGGAGAGTGGGCATCTTCCTTTAGGATCGCCCGAGCTAACAGACTCCCATCAACTGAGGTAACTTGAAGACATTCTTTCAGAGTTAATATAGCTTAAGTAAAATATTGGTCTAGACCAGGGCCTAAAAAGTTTTTCTATAAATGACCAAATAGAAGACATTTTAGGCTTTGTGGCCCATATGATCTCCCACAGTGACTTTTTTTTAGTGTGAAGGCAGTCCTGGACAAACACGAAAATGGATGAGCACGGCTGAGTTCTAATAAAACTACTTGTGAACACTGAAATTTGAATTTCATGCAATTTTAATGTGTCAGAAATAGTCTTATTTTTTAAGTGACATTTTAAAATGTAAAAAACAGGCCATACAAAAATAGGTATCAGGCTAGACTGGGCCCTGTAGACCCCTGGTTTAGAATGATATTTTGTTAAAGATAAAATTTGAATGTCTCCTGGCTCGCTTTAGCTTCCTTCCTATTAAGCATGTGTGCTTATCGAATGTTAACTTCATTCCTGTCCTGTGTTAGGTTCTCTATGCACATTATCCAAATCTCAAGAAGAGATAATCAAATCTACCCTCATAGTGAAGGTTTCAGTACTCTCCTCAAGTGACCCATAAATAAGGTATGGATGGCCTCTTTTAATCTTTACTCCACACTGCAAGGTAGATTTTATCATTCCTACTTCACATTGGAGGAAATGGAGGTTCAGAATACCTACTTGAGTTCCATAGGATCATGTGTTAAAAAAGGTAGGACTGAGATATAAACTCGTACTGTGTGGTTTTGAAGCCCAGGCATTTCTCACTGCCTTTCATGGCTTCCCTCACCTGCCAGCCTCGTAAGCTCATGGCAGAAGAAGACGGGGAAAGGCAGAGGCTGTGTTAAAGATTGACCTCACTTTTTAGAACCCAGGTCAAGGGCTTTTCCTGGGAATTTGAGTTCTGTTGGGGTAACACCGAGGAAGCTGGATTAAATGCCCAGTGACTAAAATAGCTATTTATATTTGGTGTTGTTTTTTTAATCACACGAGGAAGCATCACTATTAGCCGGGAGTCAATGGCCACACACGGGGAGAGACACACGGCAGTGGAACAAGAAATTACTGAGGTCATAGATCACTGTGGGGCAAAGCTGACACAGGGGTCTTGTCACTGAGGAAAAGACGGCACGCAAGTCAATGAGGCCGAGCCACCCTGGATCTGGTTCAAAAGGCTGTCTGCATTAAAATGATGTCAATTAAATGGAAGGAATTCAGAGACCAAACACATAATGACAACTTTGGAAAGGGCTGATTCAGGAAGCCCAGCTTCTGACTTGACAGAGTTGTAGCGGTGGCAAGTGATGACAAAAGGTCCCTGGGAGAGCCATCTGGCTGTATTTGATGTGAGTGTAGAGCGAGGAGGTCAAGTGATCAACTTGGATTGTTCTAGAGGCCATTAACCAGTCTCTTCTGAGAAGAAGAAGAGAAAGGGTTGGGGGGGTGGGGGAGAGGGGGGAGAGGAAGGGAGAGAAAGGGAGGGAAAGAGTGGAGGAAGAGAGAGAAATGAATGGGTTAAAAAATGAGAAACAAGCATAATTGTCCTAGAGGCCATTAACTAGTATTGTCTAAGGAGAGAGAGAGAGAGAGAGAGACAAAGAGAGAGAGAAAGTAGAAAACAAGAAACAAGCAAAATAGCAAGAAAAACGAGGTCTACCATAAGCCAGCCTTGGAATAGGTTCTGAAAGGAAGTATGTGCATGTTTGTGGTGGGAGAAGCTAAACTAGGGTCTGAAAATGAAATAACAAGCAAGCAGGAGGGAACAGTCCTGTCTGATGAGAGTAAGGCAAGGCAGCCACATCCGTTTTCTTGCACTATGACCGAAGGGACCAGATTTCAGGGTGTGAACCTGTGAGAGCGGAGATGAGAGCTCGCTCCTCCGAGGCATGGTGCCCACGGGTGTGTGGGGAACACAGGCCATCCCCAGCTGATGACAGAAGCATACCCTGGCTGGGGTTTCTCCCAGAAGCCGACTCGGAGGCAAGTGTTTGAGTGTGACTAGTGTTTTTGGGAAGTGATTACAGGGAGCAATAAGGGTGTGGGGTGTGGGCAAGTGAGAGTGATGGGAAGGCAGCCTAGGAAAGGCTCGTCACTGAGCAAGTAGCACTGTGGACACACAGAGCGTAATCCTCCTGCCATCGCTGGGGGCCAGGGGAGAACGTGGGCCGCGGGCTTATCCTGCCTGAGGAGCGGGGAGCTGAGGAGCCAGCAGCGGTCAAGGGCCTTTTCCCACACAGCGGGTGACCGCCGACCCCTGGTGGGCTCCGGAGGGCCTCCGCAGCCAGACAGAGCCCTTGGGCCAAGCGTCCCAGGGCTCTCTGGCATTGGAGTTGGGTTGGCCATTATGGCATGAATGCCAAGTGGATGTGGCCGGGCTGCTGGGGGCATCTGCCGCACACACCCTCCCCAGATCTATCCTGGACAGGAAGCTCTGAGGGTTAGGGTTTTACAGGTGCACATGCCGCCAGTGAAACAAGAAGGGGTGGGTGGGAGGAGAGAGAGACTAAAGCCATAGAGAAGAAGGACAGCAATAGAGAAGGAAGCAAGTGCATGATTGACCTAAGGTACCCATGAGAGGTCTGGGGTTGAGCTCCAGCTTCCCCAGTTCCTCAGTGTGCAGTGAGGAGACGGGCTGGGGGTAGAGCTGGGATTTGTACCGCAGTCTCCCGAATGCACCGTGGATCGCACGGGGACAGGAACACTTCCATCTGCGACTGGGCTGTGAGGAGGCTGCTGACATCACATCCTGGTCCTTGGGGAAAGCAAGTTTCTTTTATAGGTGACGCTGAACTCTTAGAGTGCTCTGTAAAGTAGAAATCCTGATTCCCTGTCTTACTCGGGGTTCTCTGAAGAAACAGAACCAAAAGGATGTGTGCGTGTGTCTGTGGGTGTATGCATGTGTGTGTAGAGAGGGAGAGAAGGGGAGAGGGGGAGAGAGAGATAGAGGAAGAATAGGAGGGAGAGGGAGAATGATTTATTTAAGAAATTGGCTCCCATGACTGTAGAGGCTTGGTAAGTCCCACATCTACCGGGCAGGCAAGCAGGCTGGAGACCCAGGCAATCCTTGATGTTGCAGCTCAAGGCGGAAAGCAGTTTGCTAACAGAACTCCTCCTTCCTTGGAGAAAGTCAGGGGTTTTTTTTCCCTCTTAAGGCCTTCAACTGATTAGATGAGGCCCACCCACATTATGAAGGGTTATGAGCTGCACACAAAGTCCACCAAAACACAAAGTCTATTAATTTAAGTAGTAATCTTATCTAAACAATACCTTTATAGCAACATCCAGATACATTTGACCAAATATCTGGGTACTGCGGCCTGGCCGCATTGACACACAAAAAATTAAACATTACTCCATCCCCCCAGCTCTCAGTCTTCTAACAGAAGAGGAAACTGAGGCTTAGGGAAATAGTACAACTCACTCAAATCATGCAGCTAGTGGGTGGCTTGACTCAAAAGCAAGCCTTCACCATCATGTCGTGGATATGTGGATTCTGTGCTCTGGATTCCGGCATTAGGCTGGAATTGGTTGTGCAGTGGCCCCCCAGTTCTTTGACCTGATAGGCAGCTTACACTCCTCCTCTGTCACACCCAGTCCAGGCAACAAGCCCAAGTGACCTTAATTCAGACTCTTTCTCTTCCTTGTTTACTGCTCACCTTTAACCTTCTGACTCTCCTTCTTTCCCACTTCTCTGTTCCCTAGCTAAGTTTCCGGCAGCACATGCTTTCCCTATTTGTGTTAGAATTTTTTAGATTTTTTTAAAGATCTTATTTATTTATTTGAGAGAGCAAGACTGAGCACAAACAGGGAGGAGGGGCAGAGGCAAAGGGAGAAGCAGGCTCCCCCCTGAGCAAGGAACCCGATGCAGAACTCGATCCCAGGACTCTGGAATCATGACCTGAGCTGAAGGCAGAAGCTTAACCAACTGAGCCACCCAGGACCCTCTGTGTTTGATTTTTTTTTTTTTTTTGTTACTTTTACCATTTCTCAGGCACCATATATCTACCCTGAGAAAACTCTCCGTCTCCAGCCATGAGTTAGCTTCTTGTTAGACACATGTAGTTGGGGCTAGTGAGGGGGTTTCTCTTCCTGGACCCCTCACTCTCAGAGCAGAGAGAAAACAAAAGCTCCAAGTGTTCTTGCTCTTGAAGAGCAAAGGCTAGACCTCAGCCAACATTGAAGGAGGAGCCGTGTCTTAGACATCTTTGAACCCTGTGTCCATCGGCATCCAGTCAGGAAAATGGAAACACAGCAGAGATTTGAAGCCCAGAGAAAGGGCAGGGTAAGGGAAGCCAAGGATTAGCAGATGCAGGGAGTTGCTCCCACTCCTCAGGCTGGGGGGCATGAAGGAAAAGGGCATATCCAGAGAGTTCTTTGGACCAGAGAGGCAGCTGCTGCGGTAGCCCTGTGGTCCTCACTGCTGTGGGACCCGCCTTGACCACCATGGCTACCACTGCTGCTTCTAGAAGCTAGGACACATGGCTTCCCCTGGATTTGAGGATGCTTTTGTAGACAGATGCCTACGTTGATGGGAGGAAGGGTGAAGCAGAGGGTGTAGCTATGGTTACACAGCTCTGTGGATCCGGGCATAGTAGTGGGGACGTGTGATCTTTCACTACTTAGTACCTGGATTAGGGTGGGCCCCCATTTTGTGCTACCACACCCCACTGTCTTCCCTCACAGCATTTGGTCCATAGCAACGATTCTATTCATCAGTTGTAATGACCTATTTGAGCCAGCTACCCGCCAGGGCTGCTAGTTGCATGACTGAAGCACCCTCCCTGTTTCCTCTCCTGTCCCCTCATGCCTGGCGCTCAGTGGCTACCGGGGCTCGTGTGTTAACTGACTCCTGACTGGGACCTCAAGAGATAGCCTCGGCTGTTTTCATTGAGAACATTCACAGAAAATCTAGGGGCCTCGTGGGAGTGCCTGGCTTTGGAGAAGAAAGCTGGGTGTGAGGCAGTTTTCACTCAGCCGTGGCCCCATCATTCAACTTTTCACAGAGAAGAGGCCGCGAGGATAAGGAGGCAAAGGGCAGTCCAAGAGGAATCACTGGGGATGCACCCCCTCTTTCCCGGACGCGGCTCTGAGGAGACATGTGGTGGTTACTGGAGCAGGCCCAACCCGGCTGCAGGGAGCCTGCCCCTTCCCTCTCTCCTCATCCCTTCCTCCCTTCGGCCATTATTCCCAGCTTGCAGCCGTGATCCCACAAGCTCGTCTCCACTCCCAAAGGACAAAGAAGCGAAAGCAGAATCCATCTGTTTTGCCCCTGAGCCCAGTGGGAGTCGGCGTCAGAGAGCGGCCATTGCTGTCGCAGAGAGGAGTCCCCACGGTCTGGGGGGAGTCTCTCCCCGAGAGGAGGCTCCTCTCTCCTGGCTGAAGGAGAGCAGACTGATGTCTAGCCCCAGAGGTGTTAAGCTCTAACACTGAGAGATTATGAATGTGACTGTCAGATCTGACCGATGACCACAGCTTGGTTACCTCACATGCATTTTAACCTTGTCCCAGGTAAATGCGTTTAACAGGCCTTGCACGTGTCCAAGCAGCTTCCAACCCCCACCGTTGGACCACTGCAGAGTATCCTTGAGATGTCTGTGAGGTAGATACATATTTAACTTCATGTATGGTATATATATTTAAATACCTTATATCCATAAATATATAAGATATTTCTCTCTATATATAAGGTATGTATAAATTTATATGTATTAAATATATTTTTTTTTTCTCAGACCCAAGTATTCTTCTGAGGGAGGGATATAAAATGCATTTTATCTTGCCTGTCCACTTTGATCATTTATAGGTGACCACCTGGGGCATGTGTTGAGAAGGACCCTGAAGGGCTGTGATCACTAAGTTATGGGCACCAGAAGACTGATAAGACTCTTCTATAAGAAATATGTTAAAAACCAAAAGGCTCCATAATTACATGTCTAAGCTTCCCTGGGAGGAATTCTGCTGCTTCTCTCGAGTACTGAAATACCTAAGGTCATTCCTCTCTTTCTTCTTTCCGTTAATAGCAAAATTTCCCTTCCTGTCACACTTGCCTATCACCAGACATGATGTATTTCGTGGTATCATCGAATGTTAGAGCTGGATGATTCTTTAGAGAGCATTTAGCCTAAGTGTCTTGTTTTACACAGGGTGAAAATGAGGCATAGGAGTCTGATTTTCGAAAGGTCAAAGAGCCAGTTAACACAGATCCTCTGCCTCCCATTTGTCTTCTTGGGACTCTCTCCTTCCAAAGCCGAAAAAAAAAAAGAAAAAGAAAAAGAAAAAATCTGTCATCCCCCTGACTGTCTGTTACTAAAAATGCCTGGCTGCTAAGGATTGTACTGACTGTCTGCTAGTAAAAATGCAGGGCTGCTAAGGATTGTACCACCTGCGGACCTTGAGCCATAAAGTGGCACATTGGAGCTGCAGAGTTGGGCTCTCTCACTTGCTAACTGAATAACTTGCAACTAGTAAATGGCTCAGTCTGGCTAAACCTCATTTCCATCATCAGTATACCGGGGGTGGGGGTTGTGTGGATTCCATGGGGCCAGGAACATGAAGGGTGCAGCTCTGCGTCTGGCTCAATAAATGTTGGTTTATTTTTATCATCCATGCAAGGTGGTGTTAAGATTGATCTTTATATCCTACTACAGTTTTAATTAGTATCATATTTATATTAACTTTTTATTGATACTTCATTCTTGGGCTTGCATCCATACTCATTTCCTAAAGGACACGGTTTTTAAAAACCTAATAAATAAATTGTAAGTGTCCCTGTGTGTGTGTGTGTGTGTGTGTGTGTAGGCTGAAGTCATCACCAGCTTCTGAAAAGTGAGCATTAGGTGTTTGTGAAGGGGAATGTTATCTTGAGGCAAAATCGTCTCTTGTGCCCCCAGTGATGTCTGGACACAAGTCCCAAGTTTCTCTGCTAAACTCCACAGTATAGCATGGTCTCTATCCCAACCCTGTGGTCCTGATCCACACCATGTGTATCAGGAATTGGCTGGGAAGATGCTGTTGATGTGAATTCAGCTGATTGCCCATCATCAGGGATCTTAAAGCACCAGCAAGCACCCTGGGCCAGAGCACCATCCTCCTGGAGATCGGTTTCATGTACAAAACCCAATAGTGGGGCACGGCAGCATTCTGACAAGGCCTCGGGAACCTGAATTGTTCTTCATGGCTGGAGTTCATGGATCAATTAGGAAAAACTCCCTGAACTTTGGATCTATTTTTTTTTTTCATAAAAAGGAGGCATGAAGACAATGTGGAAAAGCAAAGGCTTTGTGATCAGAATGCCCGGGTTAGAATCCTGGTTAGACCCTACCACGATATTGGCCATCTGTCTGTAGGGCCATCTTAATCCTTCTGAGGACCATCTATAAACTGGAAGAAGATTATACAACCACCGCTGATTTATGGGTTCTTGAGAGGATCACATGAGGGCTAGAGACCCACATTGCTATGACTTTATTGTCTCTGGTCATGGACAAGACTGCAGCTGGACAGAGAGGGTTGGTGTTATCAGGACTCAATTTCCCTCAGTCTCTTGTTTCCACTTTCCTCTTCCTTAGCCTTATTCTCAACCAAAAATCACCCCACTTCCATCAATAAAAGAACTTCTCATTCTCAACAAAAGCCCTGGAACTTGAATTCAGTCTAGCACTGAATGGTTTGACTCATGTTGGTCATGTTTCCTAAACCAGCCACTTATCACCAAAGGCATGCAATACCCAGATTCGTTCATTTATTCAACACATATTTGTTGACCATCTATTATGTTCCTAGGACTTTCTGGGAGCTGAAGATATAGCAGTGAACCAAACCAAACCAAACCAAACCAAAACCCAAAAAGAACCCCCGAACCCCAAGGAAATACATAAATAAAAAGGTAATTTTAGACACAGATTCAAAGTGGGAGGTTCTGGGTAGGGACCAGAACTCTGGTCTCTACTGAGAAAACTCTCTAGTGAGTCCTATGCCAGTGGTCTGTGTTCCACATTTTATCAGACAGTATAAACACAGTATAAAGAAGACGCTCCAAAGACCCAGGGAGCAGTGTTGAGCTGTAACTCACCTTTTCTTAGGTCAGGGAGGTTCACAGACAGGGACAGAGCAGACAATGAAGGCAGCTTCAGGACAGACAGGAAAACAGTCTGCTTGCTTGACGAGCAAGAGGGGCGAATGTGATTGTCCAAGGCATCATTTCTTACCCTAGAAAGCCCCATCACCATCCAAGCCAAGATTCAGATGTTCCCTGCAAATATAAAAATGAAGATTTGTTTGGTTCCTCTCTTCCCAGCTTAAATACCTGTAAAGATTCAGTCTTGAGGCGCCTGGGTGGCTCAGTGGGTTAAAGCCCCTGCCTTAGGCTCAGGTTATAATCCTGAGGTCCTGGGATCGAGTCCCGCATCAGGCTCCTGGCTCAGAGGGGAGCCTGCTTCTCTCTCTGCCCCCTGCTTTGCTCTCTCTCTCTTTCTCTGACACATAAATAAGTTAAAAAATCTCAGAAAAAAAGATTCAGGCTCTGCGGGAACGAGTCATTTTGTGTTCTAGATGTAGGCCTACACGTCTAGGGTCCAGTATTCACTGATTGTGGTTGATGATCATTCCACCAGCTGTCCCTCCTCTCTTCTCTTCAGAGCAGACTATTCTATCTCATCTCTTCCCCTTTCCCCAGAAGTTAAACTCTTTCCAAAAACGATTCTATGTATGGAGGCCTAAAGGCTTATTCCTCGGAGGCAAAGAGCGAGAGATGCTTTGAAATCTGGTTTTACAAGCTGTTTTGCCAGTTTCCCCAGAGGTAAGAAACCAAAGCTGAGGGAGAGCAATGCCAGATACCATTTCCAGAACCTTGTCATGGAAGCCACCCTAGGCGATTCCTGTGAGTGTCTCCTCCCTTCCTTGCTCTTCCTGTTTGCTTCTTGGAAGCATGTTTATGCTGTGTGACCTCCTTTTCCTCTGATCCTTCTATCTTGTCTTCCAGCCTTTGGGCACTATCTTTCTGCTCTCCGGAGGTCAGAAACCAGGGCCTTGCTATTCCTTGTTTGTGGAAGGGCTCAGTGAAGTGCATCAAGCAAAGGGATGATTACCACGGTAGGGTGTTGGACGGGAAGACAATTATTTTTTTAAATTAATTTATTTTTAAAGATTTTATGTATTTATGTGAGAGAGGGAGAGAGCATGCACATGCAAGCGAGCACAAGCAGGGGGAGCCGTAGAGGGAGAAGGAGAAGCTGACTCCCTGCTGAGTGCACTGGGATCATGACCTGAGCTGAAGGCAGACGCCTAACTGACTGAGCCACCGGGGTGCTCCAGGTAAGACAATGGGAGTGAAACAAAAGGAAGGCAGGCTATGGTACCCAACACAGGGAATAGGCAAGTAGGTAAATCCTTAATGGATGCATTAAGTATCAGATGGAGAGGAAGTAATTGTTGTGATCCCACTTCTGGATAATAAGACAGGAGAGGATCAGAGCCACCCCTTTAGAACCTCCATCTGGATCATTCAGAGATCATCACTTAAATGGAAACATTGATTAAAAGTGGAGGCTTAGCACTATAAGAAGGCAGAGTCGAAATGCCCCAGAGCTCATCCTGTCTGGGCTTATTGTATAGAAGAGAGAAGTGAGGCCAGCAAAGGTGGGGAATTTGACCATGGTCACCTAGGGCCTTTCAGTGAGAAAGCATTGCAGCAAGTCATAGGCCGAAGCCAGGGAGGCTAAGGG
>CM053606.1:130116396-130131499 GCA_028646535.1 Procyon lotor | reverse complement strand
CCCGCCTGTTCACTTTTTATAGCCCTGTGCTTTCTTACTCAAGTCAGTCTCTTCTTTTACTTCCTTACATGTAATAGAGTTTAGAAAATTCTCAATCCAAAAGTTGCAATATCAGAGAACATTGCAGGCTAATTATGGTTTGTTTGTTTTGTTTTTAAGTTTGTTTTTGCTCAGAATGTCATGGTTCTTTGTTTTTGTTTTTAAAAATTTTTTTTCTTTTGACTGTGAGTTCGTATTTATTGTAACTTTATGGGAATTTCTTCGGACACTCCAATGAGCACTTATTCAATAATGGTAATTTTCCTTGCAGTCTTCAAATTTATTTTTAGTTCACTGTAGTATTGAGGTATAATCCTTTGAGGTCTCAATTTTATTGGGGGTTCTCTAGTAGCCCTAATATGGCAGGCTTTGGGATTTGTCTATAGTCTGCTGAGCCCTGAAAGGCAGTGAAAATGGAAGTAAAGTTCACCTTCTGCAAATTTTCTCAAAGAGAAGGCTGTTTAATGTTCTGTGTCTCCCTCTTGGTTCTTCCCTTCACTTAGTTTTTGTCTAATATTCTTTACCTTTAACCAGTTAACTCATTTATTTGAGAAAGTGTTTCTCAGATGGTGTCCAGAATTTTTGGTTTTCGGTGTAAGGGTCAAAGTACCAGTTTGCTGCCTTGCCAGAAATGAAAGACCTAGTCTGTCTGTCAATCCTTTTAATTATTACAATTAATAAAACTGATACTTTGTCTTCTTCTTCTGGAAATTCAATTACATGTATGTTAGATCCCTTGATACCCAATTACATGTGCATTAGACTGCATACATATTAGATTATGACTCCTGGAAGCTTCATTCTGGTCCTTGTTTGTTTGTTTGTTTTCTTTCACTATTTCTTCCCTTCATGTTTTAGTTTGGGCAATTTTTATTGACCTATTTTCAAGTTCATCCATTCTTTCCTCAGCCTTGTTCAGTCTGCTAAAGCACCCAACAAGGAAATGCTTCATCTCAGATATTATATTCTCTATTTTGGCATTGACATTTGACTCTTTTGTAGTTTTCATCTCTCTGATGGACTTCTCCTTCTGTTCATACGTGTAGTTCTAGATCTTTAATGCATCAGTTGCAGTTAGAGTCCCTTTTGATAGTTCTAGGATCTGGGTTATCTTTTAGTCTGGCTCTCTTATTTGCTTTAACTCTTGACCATGCACTTGTTTTTACCCTGAAATTTTTTAAATTATTTTTTTTAATTGAAAATTGGACAATATGTGTGGAAGAATAGTAGGTATTGTTCCCAGAGTGGACGAGGATCAATGTTTTTGCTCTATTGGGCTCCATAAGTATTATTTAGCCTCACTGGGTCTCAACTGCATTAACAGCAAAATGGGAATAAGCCCCGACTTCATAGAAATATTGTATGAAATATATAAAATATAATGTAAAATATTATTATTACTTACATAGTGATAAACCTTAGTACTTATGTTTAATAAGGCAACTATTAAGGCAACTAGATTATAGACACTTGATTTTTATCTTCAATGGTGATATCTTTTTTCCTGTTAATTAAAAAAATTTGTATTTCATTTTAAAAATTCTAGTGAGATGAAAATGTACAAATTAGAAAGTCAAATGCCTTTACACATTCAATTAAGACCTTACTACAATTGTATATTCCTCAACCCCTTCAATAAATAACATAAAAATTGGTGTCAAAATTGAATTTGATTTAATGTTTATCAATACACACATAAAAACCAGAGATCTTCCAAATATTTATCTGGTATTTACTTTCAGAGTAGAAACAGTAATTTTTACAGGTGGTATAAAGAAAGGTCCCCACTGTGATCCCTACCATATTTTGACTCTCTGTGGGGGTGGGGATCATTTCTTCCTCTAGAAACAGAGAATTTGGAAAGTATCAAGAAAGACAGTAACAGAATGTATGAGAAAGTACTGTGCTCTGAAAATGGATCGGGTGAGATGAAACTGTTAGTTGAAGAGGGACTTCCTGGAGCTGCATTCCCAGCATTCCCGGCCAGGAAGGACAAAGTGCTTGCTTGCTTGTTCTTGCTAAGACCTGGGCAGCATCTCCTCCATGTCTGCGATGACGTAAGAGACAACGGCCCAAACAGCAGCAGCCACATTCATCTGCTTTGGATCCATGACAGTCATGGTGTCTCCGTGGGAGTGATGGAAGAAGAAATATTTATAGAGGTCGTCAAGTAGACTGGCTCCTGGGGAGAAAGGAGGAAGAATTCTTTGTGAAGTATTTCAACAGAGATTGTGGAAGAGCTGCTCAGAAACCATTGCTCCTCCCCCACACTTCACTCTTCCTGGTCTGACTGTGCGGGCTACTGCGGCAAAGTCATTGCTTTCCCAGGCTCTCTGGCAGCAAGAAGTGGCCAAGTGGACCCCATTCTCACAACCAAGATATGAGTGGCAGGCTGTTAGGTTGTTAGGCCTTTACTTTCCTGACAAGAGTCAGGAAAATGCCCTAGTGCTGCATTAAAAGTAGACGGAAAAAAAAAAAAAGTAGATGAAAAGCTTGAAGTGCATGGGGCAAAAGGCACCCCCACTAAAAAGGGCCCAATGGAAAGATAGAAAGAGCGTGGATTTAGAAAACATTGCTAGCCTACCGAACAGGCTCTTCATTGCCTACTTCCGGACTATCGGCCACATGAAAGGAAATAAACCTTATTTGTTTGCTTAAGTAACTGATACAAATGTCCTATTTATTTATAAAATTATAATATTTGCTTTTGTATCTGCAAGAGTGCAAATTATGTACCTTCCTTGTTAGATACAAAAAAAAGCCCATATTCCTTTGCTCAAGTTTTTCTTCTCAAACCATGGAGGGAAGTATGTCATACTTCCCATGAAATTTCCCAACAACCTCCAAGGGCACCAGCAATCACCTCTGCCCCACTGAGGAGCTCTGTTCTTTCTCCAGTGAAGCTTTTCTCTAGCTTCACTGGACCACAGCCCTGGGGCATCTCTGCCGTCCGTTAGTCATCCTTCAGAACCTCCTAGGCCCAGTTTGTGGATTCCGACTGCTGTTCTTTATCCTCTGGCCTTATTATTTGCGTACTGTCTTATTGTGAACTACACACATATAAGACTATCAAATGCATATCATGATGGGTGACAATATAAAAAGTATGCCTATGTCCACAGTCCAATGCAAGAAAGATATTACCAGTACCTCTGAAGCCCATTTTATGAATTCCCCTACCCCTTGCCGACCCTTTCCCCCGTCCAGAGGTACCCACTTTCCCATTCTGCTTGTGTGTTAATCACTCCTTGATTTAAAAAAAAATAGTCTCACTGTATATTTATATGGCATAACAAACAAACAAATAATTGTTTAATACTGTCTGCCTTTGAAACATAGACACCAGATATATTTCTGTGACTTGCTTTTTCCACTCATTATGTATAGCTGTAGTATTTTCATTTTTTTATTGCTGTACATTATTTCATTGCATTTATTTATCCATTTTCCTGATGATGGACAGTGAGGTTGCTTCCAGTTTTCTGTTACTATATGTTGCTATCAGCATTCTCTAGCATCTAAATAAAGGAATGGAATTGCTGGGCTATAGAGCAGGTGTGTGTTCAATTTTCTTGTGTAATTCCAAAATGTCGCCCTTTTCAATGTGCTCTTCCGCTGTCCGTCTATGAGTCCTCCTCTTGTCTCACATCCTCCCTAGCGCTTGCTCTTGTCAGGCTGATATTTGCTAATCTGATGGGTATGAAATATTATCTCATTATGGTTTTAAGTTTAATTGTTAAAATTATTAATGAGAGTGAACAGGTTTTCATATACATTTTTTTGGCATTTATGTTTTCTCTTTTGTGAAATGTTTTTTCATGCTTTTTGCCCATTTTTCAATTTATGTGTCTTTTCTTATTGATTTGTAGGAATTCTTAACATATTTTAGATTCTAAGAATAAGATGTGTCTTAATTACTACCAGTAGCTTAATTACTACTGCTTTCTGTGTCTTGTAATCTGGCAGAGCAAATTCAGTCACCTTCTTCTCCTTCCCCTTCAGGAATGTCTTACTATTCTTAACTGATCTTTCAGACGAAGTTCAGAATCATTTTAAAATTGTACAAAAAATATTCTTGGACTTGGATGAAAATTGTGTTAATTTACATGTCAATTTGGGGAGAACTCACATCTTTATATTAGGATATTGCTTTCTTATCCATGAAAATGGTGTACTGATATCCATGAAAATGTTTCTATTTATTGAAGTCTTCTGTAACATCTTTAAAGTTTTGTGATACACCTTGCATACCTTCTGTTAGTTTTCTTTTCTCCAAGGCTTATACTTTTTATCGCTAATTGTAAATTATACATTTTAAAAAACTGCATTTTCTGTTTATGGCTATCCTTTTTTAGCATCAAGGATATATCTGATTCATAAAAAGGCAGGTGTTCCTTTTTTTGTACGCTCTGGAGCAGTTTGTGTAAGATTAGAACGATTTGATTCCTGGTTTTTTTTTTGTAGAACTCTTTACAAAACCATCTGAGTTTGATACTTTGCTTATGGTAAATAATTTAACTAATGATTCTATTTGTATCCTGGTTATTGAGCTACTGGGATTTTGTATTTCTTCCTGAATTAACTTTGGAAGTTATATTTTTTAGGAATGTGTGAGTTTCGCCCAAATATTCAAAATAATCAAAATCAAAACAATCAGCATGAAGTTATCAGTAATATCCTGTTTTTATCTCTGTTTATGTCTGCATCTATAGGAATGCACTTTTTTCATTCTCCATATTAGTTATTAGTGTCTTCTCTCTTTTTTGTTCATCATCAGTCTTGCCAGCAGTTTGTCAGTCTTATTAGTCTTTTGAAAAAAAAAAAAGAAGAAAGGGGCGCCTGGGTGGCTCAGTCATTAAGTGTCTGCCTTCAGCTCAGGTCATGATCCCAGGGTCCCGAGACTGAGCCCCACATCGAGCCCCATATCTAGCTCCCGGCTCAGCGGGAAGCCTACTTCTCCCTCTCCCACTCTCCCTGCTTGTGTTCCCTCTCTTGCTGTCTCTCTGTTTATTTGTGAAATAAATAAATAAAATCTTTAAAAAAGAAAAAGAAAAAGGAAAAAAGACAACTTTTTTGAACACTCTACTACATAGTGGTTTTTCTTCCATCGATGTCTACTCCTATTTATTGTTTCCCTCCTTCTTCCTTCTTTGGCTTTATTTGCTTTTCCTTTTCTAACATCTTGAGGTGAATATTCAGTTTATGGTTTTGCAGTTTTCTGTCTCCAGCAAAAGCAATAAGGCTACAATCTTCCTCCTACTGCTGCTTCAGCTATCTATATCCTACCACTTCTGAGGAGTATTTTCAGGATCACTCATTTCTAAATATTCACCAATTTCTGGTTTGATTTTTTTCTTTGACACATAAGTTAGAAGGTGTTTTCTAATTTTTAAAAGGTATGGGGGTTCCCTTAGTTATGTTTTCATTACTGATTTCTAATTTAACTGATAGAGAATGCAGGCTACGTGATACAGATACTTTTCAATCCATTGAGATTTTCTCTGTGGCCTATTGTGTGCTCCATTTTTATACTTGTTCCATGTGTGGAAAAGAATATGATTTCTGTGTGTTGTGGATATGCGTGAGATCACGCTTGTTTCTTCAAATCTCTTAACACCTAATGGAGTGATTGTCTATTTGAGCTATTGGTTTTGAGAGGGATATGTGAAAATGTCCCACTGTGATTTTGGATTTTTTTTTCTTGTAGTTCCAGCAATTTCTTTTTTATGTATTTCAAGCTTACACTATTAGGGGCACTCAAATTTAGAATTACAGCTTCCTGGTAAATTGAACATCTTTGTTAATGCGTAGTTATCCTCTTCATTTTTGTAATGCTTTTTGTCTCAAAGTTAGCTTTTCCTAATATTTAATACGGCCATACCTTCTTCCTTTACCTTAGTATGTCTTTTCCCATTATTTTACTTGCACTCTTCCTTGCTCCTTTTTTTAGAGGCTTCTCTTATGAAGACTTTAAAGTTGAATTTTAAAAATCTAGTCTAACAGTCTGAATTTTAACTGGGTAGTATAATTTTTTTATGAAGATTGTGACTACTATTAAATTGAATTCATTTATGCCATCCTAGTTTTTGGTTTTTATTTGTTAATTTTGTTTTCTAGATTTTTTTTCTTTCTTTTCATTCTTGCCTTCCTCTGTGTTGATTTTCCCCTTCCTTTCACCCCCCCCCCCACTAGTGTGAAGGTTACACACTTTATTTCAATTCCATCACTGGAAACCCTAGAAATCATAGCTCACATATTTAGCCAAAGTTAATCAATATCTTATATAAGGACACTAGGGCCCCTTTGTCTCCAGATGCACTCACTGCTCATTAAAAACCATGATCCAGGGAAATGGACTGGCAGATACACTCACACAAATGCCAGGCTCCAGAGTTTTCTTACCTCTACAAATTCTTGCTTTATCATTTTTCATCTCTGAGGAATTCCCTTACTTTGCCTCACTAAGCCATGTATTATAGAAAGACAATTATTGTTTTGTCCAAAATAGTTTTTGGGGGGAGGAATGTGTCTATAAACTTCTGATCTACCATGTTAGTAGGGTCCTCTTCCCACAATCCTTTACTTCCTGCCCTGTGGACTGGACCCTGTTCTTGTTCCTAAGACCTTTGTGGCCTTAGGATGCTGCCTAGATTTTCTCTATCCCAGCCCAGGATTTTAAAACTTGGGTGCCAAGGTTTACCTCCATCTATGTCCCCAAACTCCTTGTTCTGAAGTAGAATTTGGATTTATCTCCATTCATATTTCACACTGAGTTCAGTTATAGTGCTATTAAACAAACACAAGTCAGTGAGGCAAAAAAATACGTATAAAAAAGAAAAACTCAATGCTCACCTCTGACAACGAATGACTCCAGTGCCTGCCAGGAAATATCCAAAATAGGGTGGGGATTAAGCTGACAATGCCTATCAAACCCTTCACCCGTGTGGAGGAAAGTTCTTTCAATTCAATGATTTTTCTTTCTAAATTAGTAAAACATGTTTTCTGTTAGCCCAGTGGCTCTGAAAAAGTGGGATCTCACCATCTTCCAGCCAGATCATGTAAAACCATCAGTGGATAGGCTGGAGCTGAGGTCCACAAATATTCAAAAGGTTCAATCCAGTTCAACTGGGCAAATACTTGAGTTCCTACAATATTCTAGGCAGTGATCTAAGGACCAAGGCAGACATAGAGATGAAAAAGACACAGCTGCTGCTGTCTTTCCAAAGAGAGCTTTTGACAGACTATCCACAAGCAATAATAACACAAAATGCACTGAGTGCCATGAGGAAAGGACAAAGGAATAGCAGATGGCTCGTGTATCTGAATGACCGTCTTTGGCCCCTAGACTAGGTCCCCTGTGCGCTCCCTAGACTAGGTCTGCTGTGTGCTCCCTACTTCTCTTATAGTCTCCACCATCTTTTGTCATAATTGCACATTTGACATCTATTTCCCCACTATACTGTAAACTCTCTGAAGGTAAGGCTTCTGTTTTGTTCTCTGCTCTGTCACCAATGCCTGTCGCATCGTGCCAAATAAAAGATGAATGTGTATTTGTTGAGCTATGAATGAAATTGGTGAATTTTATGAGTGAACTGGGTCTTGAAGGGGCTATTCCTGTCAGAGTCCTTGTGGGAAACAGATGGGCTCCTCCAAAAAGGTAACTTGGAGAATTTGATGAAAGGACTATTTACAAAGAGTGATCGGGGTTAAATAAAGCCCAGAAGAGATGCCGGAGCATCCTAGGGCTGGCAAGAAAGAGCCATTACCACTCCTAGGCTTGGAAGGCAAAGACCTGCAGGAGAGGGCAGCTGTGGCTATTTGTAGACGCCAGGGAATCAATCAGTTTCCTGCTGGTGCCTCCTGTATCCCGTGGGGCCTCCCCATGGCCAAACCCAATCGTAGGCCAGAAGGAAGGAGTGATTTGTTAAAATGCAGTCCATGACAGCCTCCAGGGCCACAATAGAGAAAGGTCAGGATTGACATGAGTGGTAAAAGAGAATTTTAACATAAGTACTTAAGATAACAACAGACAAGAGATGGGGCGAAGACATTCCAGGTGAAAGAGTATGTGAGTGTTCCAGTTTGGGTGATGTGTGTGTGTGGGTAACATAGGTTAATTATTGACAGATAAATTATTGGTAACCAACTGTGGAAGATCATGAATATTAGAGTGAAGACAGATGGAATGTAGTTTATACATGGGGAGCCCTTGGGAACCAATGGGCAGGAAGGCAGGGAGACTAGAGCTCCATCTTAGGGAGATGCTCCAGAGGAATGTAGAGGTGGAGTTGTGTAAACACCATGGTGGTGAAAAGAAGGCTAGGGAAGAGGTATTGTTTGGGGGGCAGGTGACAAAGACCAGAGCCACATGAGAACATCCCAGTTTCTGAAATTCTCTAGAAAGCATAAGGATGAAGATAATCAAAATTCCTAGTGAAAAGGCCAGAGGTCCATTTTAAAACCACAAAATTCTTTATGTCACGATCTCACAGCACACCCAGCAGAGACAAATCTGTGTGTTTACTTTGGTAGGAACAAGAAGCATTTTAACAGAAACTGTGACATTTTAGAACCAGCTAAGACAGGTGAGGAGCATTGCTCTCTGGATCCCAGAGAGCATCAGGTGGAATGCAAATTATGTACAAATTAAGGACAAAGTCAAGAGTGAAGTTCAAAGAGTGAAAGTCACCGAGGGTAGATGGAAGATGAATTAGAATTATGTACATGAAGAAACAGGAAAGGACATTTTATTCCAGCAGACAGAGTATGGCTCACTTGGGGTTGTTTTCCTCCAATCCAGCACTTCTTTTTTTTTTTTTTAAAGATTTATTTATTTATTTGACAGAGCGAGAGAGATCACAAGTAGGCCGAGAGGCAGGGAGAGAGAGAGGGGAAAGCAGGCTCCCTGCTGAGCAGAGAGCCCAATGCGTGGGGCTCGATCCCAGGACCCTGAGATCATGACCTGAGCCGAAGGCGGAGACTTTAACCCACTGAGCCACCCAGGTGCC
This sequence comes from Procyon lotor, assembly GCA_028646535.1. NCBI lineage: Eukaryota > Metazoa > Chordata > Mammalia > Carnivora > Procyonidae > Procyon > Procyon lotor. The sequence goes on along the minus strand of CM053606.1, from coordinate 130,122,452 downwards.
CCCAATCCAGCCCTTCTTAAAGATACTGCATGACTGATAGCTTATGGGAAAGGCTCCAAATTCCATATTGAAAACATAGAAGGAAGATACACTTGTGCGTGCCCTCTTCAGGCCCCTGAAATTCCCATTCAGACTCAGACTGAAAGAACTTGCCTGCCAGATGGGTGGGAATTTGGGTGCCTCCCCTCCCAACTGCAGCGGTACAGAAGGCTTTCCTCAGAGATCATCGAAGTTCCCAGGAACATTTTATAAAAGTAAAACAACTCCAGAAAATCTGACATTACCAGTGAGAACGCTGATAACCACAGGCGACAGGAGGTGGGCCTATTGGCTGCCTTGCAGCTTTGTCTCTGCAATTCCAAGGAGACATTTTATCAGTGACAGCTACTAATCTAAAAGACCAGCACTGAGGGAGAGCCTGCATTTCAACTTCTGAGAGCACCTGACACGCCGTCATGGGTGGAGGGAATGTTAACTCTCCCTGGGGATAAACCGCAGTCTCTTTTGACAGGTATATGAGCTCTGAACAGGGAATCATCAAATGCTTTTTAGAAATAGAAAGCTGGTAGGAAGGAGCCTGCTCTGAAGGCCAACATTCACCCTCTGGAAATAAACCACAGCATTATGAGGGCAGTTCACTGTTAGGAAATTATTTCTAAGGGAGGCTTGGAATCTAAGCATGTGAAGACATATCCTTGGGTATGTCAGCCAAGAAGGTGGACCTGCGCGGGGAGAAACAGCTGAGAACACATGGGTTAGAGCCACATAGGCCTGGGTTCAAATTCAAACTCTCCTGCCTAATAACTGGGTGACTCTGGGTGAATCATATAAGGCTTTTTAGCCTTAATTTTCTCACTCATGAAGTGGGGCTACTAAGATGTGATTTTCAAGGTTCTGGTGAAGATTAGTAGGCATTCAATTAATACTTTATTACAGATGTTACAGATCCATAGGGATGACCCGACATATACACAGCAACTTGATCAATTAAGTGCAACTTTCGGGGACTTAAAATTCGAATTTAATAAGTTAAGGTTCTGACAAGTGTTCTTAAAGATGAAATACCTGGACCATGATGTCTATTCCATATGACCCCACCTTGACCTGGTTTGGATTATTTTTCCTTCTCCTCCTTCCCATCCCTTTCTCTCCTCTCCTCCTTGAATCTTTTCTATAAACATTCATCTCAGAAAATATTTTCCAGCCGTGTGACTGGGTGAAGATGGCCCAATGAATATTGTAAGAAATATCCAACCTGCCCCATCCTGTTCCCAGCAGATTCCAATCTTCACAGAGAGATCTCAGTAATGACTGGTCTGTGCAGGATATTGGAACAAGACTGAATACCTGCTAATTCCTGAAAAGATTGGGGGTGGTGGCAAATATACAAAGATTCTCATAGCCTTCTCTTTTCATAGGCTGACTCTCATTCATTTGTAATCAGTGGATTTTCATGTACACAAATTAAGCAATTCATGCAATGAGAAGTTTTTGAAAGACATTTGAAAGCTTTGAAAGTTTAAATTCAAGTCTGTTATTTCAGCACATACATTGGCTGCTGCAATGTTGCACGAAAGATGCACTAACAGGCAAACAGCTGTGGAAAATCCATTTCTCCTTTATAAACAGATCTTGAACAGTCTGGGGTATGCAATTTAATTGCAATGGAATGTATTGCAGACATTCCCCTTATCATAATTGTGGGGTTAGAGAAGAATGTTAAGGTCTTAACTTACTCCCTGCAAGAAAATGGTCCCCTTAATATCTATAAAATCTAAAAAGACATTTAACCTTTAATTAAAATTATTATTTCTTTTAGCAACATTATCAATGAAAAACATTATTGCCAAAACAATTAGAAAATTAACTCATGGACTTGCAGACATTTAATCTTTCTTTTCGAAAAGGGCAACTTTATCCCTACTGTATTAAATCTCATTGAAAAATAGAGTGAGAAGCAGTTAATTAGTAGCTTCCTATCCCAAAGCTCTCCAGAAGAGAAAGCAACTTCTAAGTGGGAAAGGAAAAAAAAAAAAAACACCCCAGTAAATGAAAGGAAAGGACGAGACAGGAAAGGGAAAGGAAAAACATCTTCAATCAAAACTCCATAAAAAGTATTATAATTTTAGTTTCTAAACTCTTAATTTATCCAAGAATTGTCGAGTCTGTGCTAAAAAGGTTCAGGCATAAGCCTGCACCTTCTATCTCTTTGTAAAGCTTGGACTGACTCCTGGGATAACTTTTGACTACGTAGCTTAGGTCAACACCACCAGACCTGGTGAGCCTCAGTTCACATGTACCTGAACTCTGTGATAATGATTCATCTTTCCATAAAGTTGAAGAACTACAGAGCAACAGCAAGACTAATTGATCCCTGCCGCATGAAGCTGGTTCTCCCACAGCAGGGATAACAAGGACACTATTTGTTGAGTGCTTCCTGTGAGCTTAGGGCTTTATGGAGATTATTTCACCTAGTTTTCCCGGTGACCCCATGAAGGGATGATCATCACGTGTCATTAACAGATGGAAAATAGATTTAAGGAACTTGTCTAAAGTCATATAATAATAAGTGGTAGATACAGGATTCAAATCCAGATGTCTCTGATCTAAAAACTGTGCTCCTAACCAGTGTTCTCTACCTTCTCTCACTGCCCTATCCCAGGAATCTGTAACCACTTTCTCCCCAGTGGGAAACAATTTGCACAATTTATCCCATTCACTGCTCTGGTCCCCCATACCTATTTCTGCCTCATGACATGGAGACAGAAATTCAAATAGGAGGTGTCCTGGACCATGAAACAGTGAAGACTTGAATTATGTTTATACAGTGGGCAGCCTGGGAGCACCTATCAGGAGATGAACAGCAGAGCCCATGTGTCACCAAGTCATCTGCTCTGTCTGCGCCACACTCTCAAAGGCCTGCCAGTCCTCCTGAGAGTTCCCGGACTGTTCTATCTAGAACTCCTCCCCTCTGATCTCTCATTATCCCCCTTTTCACTGTCTAAGAGTATATTTTTCTTTTTTTTTTTTTAAGATTTTATTTGCCAGAGAGAGAGAGAGAGCATGAGAGAGAGCACAAGCAGGGGGAGCGGCAGGCAGAGGGAGAAACAAGCTCCCCGCTGAGCAGGGAGCCCAATGTGGGACTCCATCCCAGGACCCTGAGATCATAACCTGAGCCAAAGGCAGACGCTTAACCGACTGAGCCACCCAGGTGTTCCTAAAAGTATATTATTCTTGTAACAGTTTTATTATTTGCTGTCTGTCTTTCCCATTGGAATATAAGCTCCATAAGGGCAAGAACTTTGTTTTTTTGTCCCAATTCCCAATGCCTGGCATGTAATATAAGCTCAATAAATATTTGTTGACTCACTAAATGGATAAATGAAAGAATTATTAAATATCAAATTGGACAAAAGTAGAGAAGAATATTGATTGTTTTTATCCTCTCTCTCTACAGAAACTTTTGGTTAATAAAGACTACTTTCTGAGGATTCTATTCTCAGCTCTTGCCAAGTAGTTCTCATTACTAAAAACATGTGATATTTCATATACAAGCTGAGATCCAAATGCTCTCTTATAGATTACACAATATGTTCTTATACCTTTCACCACTGTTAGAGAAATCAACCACAACTTGAAAATAGGGCAAAAAGGTGGGCAGCACATCTTTTCAATGTAATTCAGGAGCAAAGTCCACCTAAAGATTTTCCAGGAGAATGTACTTAGTTTGATTCACTGCTTACTATTGATTAAAGTTCGCAGACTTAGTGAATTTATATTTTAACTCATAGATTTTTATCTAGTAGAGATGAAAATGATTTCTGTCCCAAAGAACAGATAATCCCAAAGGTTACAATTTCTTGGCCTCTAAGACATTAACCAGTTTTTTAATCTAATCTAGCAATCTTAACCTAATATTTCTTTATTAAGAAATAAATATTTGCATGAACATCATGATTTTACCTTTTAGAAAATTTTAATTTAATACTACACATCTACGAACCACAAAAGAAAAATCACATTCTCGCTTCTCATAAGTTAAGTTTCTCTCAAAGTCATCATCTATAATTTTATCCATGAGCACCCTAACAAACAAAAGCACTGAGCAAGACTGATAGACATCTGTATCTGTGTTTCTGAGTGTAAATATTGGGCTTGTCCTTAACCTCTCCCAACCCATTAATATCCTTCTTTCTCTCTTGAACTGCCTTCCACCTTCCACTTGAGAGTCATGATTTTACCTTCTAGAAAATTGTAATTTAATACTATCTACCTACGAATCTTAAGTGAACAATCACATTCGTATGTGATAAGGTCCTTATCTTTGAGTTTATGATTTGTGTGTGTGTGTGTGTGTATTTATAGCTTCATATATAGCTGTAAAGAAACACCCATATCACTCTGTCCTTCTGTCTATTTTTGTAACACAAAATAACATTGATTTGAATCTAACTCTCCTTGTTATATATTGGTCCCAATTTATTATTCTCCCTCTGTCCATACAGAACTTATTATCTACTTTCATGGCCTCATGTCAGTAAAAATCTCACCTATATGAGCCAATGTGATACCTCGTAAATGGTTTTCTGCAGTTTCTCTCCACACTTGGGGAATGATGCTCACTAAGAAAACATCAGTAAAAAATGGTTTCTGACAGAGCACACTGTCAGAACACTCAACGTACGTGGGTCTTGGGCTTAAAAATAAAGATTGTTTCTAGTGCAGTATTTACAATGAAAGCCTTAAAATTATCCTGGATTTTCCTATAATTGTGCTCAAATGAACAGATTCTGTTTTCTGGCTACAGATGCAAAAAAGGTTACAAAGCTACTGTACAGTAGAAAGCAGGTGTTAAAATATAAACCTTTGTCTCTGCTTGCCACCTCCCATTCTGTTGGCAAGCAGAGACAAAGGAATGAGACAAATTGAAGTATTACAGGGATATGCTGTTCTAGACTATTTCCGATACTGAATATTAATAATTCTGCAAGGCTGCTTGGCAGGAGCACTGCAGAAATGCCTGGGTGGGATGGGAGGGCGGGAGCCCAATTTTGTCACCCACTATTCAATGGTTATGGTATTGAAGGCCAACTGGTTGATAGGAAGATGTCCATTTATGAAAGGTCACAAAGGAAGACTCTGTGAACCCCTGACCAGTGAGTCTCACTTTCACATGGCCAGGCTAATGGATTTATAAAATCCAAGCACTTAAACACCTAGTTTATAAGGAAAAAGAAATCACGGCTTTTGTAAGAGGAAGCCTTGGCTTCTTTATGATCGTTAAAAAGGTTAAAGAAAAAAAAAGGTTGTAAGCAAAGAGAAAGGAGTTTTTTACTTATTCCAGGAACTTTTGATTAAACTATGCTATAACCAAAAAGGCTGGCTTGCTGTGCAATTGAATGTTTTGCTGTGCGTACAGAACTAACTGGCTATGAGACGAAGGAAAGAAGCAACAGATGTATTTGTCTGCAAGAAGTCCACCTGAGGGTTGGTATCATTTTCTGGAATTGGAATCAGTCTTGAAAACCTGCAAATGCCTTTCCAGTTACACTGTGGATCTCCATTATCCCCCCAATAAATAGGACAGTCTAAAATTGCACCTTTTAAGGGAGCAAGTATAAATTCACCGCTGATGAAGCCATACTTGGTTTCAAAGAAATGAGGCTAGTTGAGAGGGTACACTTAATAATTTCAGGTCATGTCAAACTGGACAGCCAAGGCCTCCACAAAACTCCTCTGGGGGCCATTGGCAGAAGCAGAATTATGGGCTGGATGGACCAAGAGCCTGCACTGAGGTGGACTTTTTTTCATTTCTAGATATCATAGTGTCAAGGTCACAAGAAGATACACCCTGGAAAATAGGAAATACAAATATAAAATAAAGTTTTACTACTAAAAATAATCCCACCTGAAAAGAGGCTATCTTAAAAATATAATAAAATTTGGGGCGCCTGGGTGGCTCAGTCATTAAGCGTCTGCCTTCAACTCAGGTCATGATCCCAGGGTCCTGGGATCGAGCCCCACGTCGGGCTCCCTGCTCAGCAGGAAGCCTGCTT
>CM053606.1:129993258-130115896 GCA_028646535.1 Procyon lotor | reverse complement strand
GCCCAGCTTTGGGGGAAGGGGTTTCTGGTGGTCCCATTAGAATCCAAGTCCCTCAAAAGTTCCTTTGTTACCGATAGCATTAACATTCCTGCCCAGGGGCTTCGCTTCCATCACAGGTGTGAACCACCCTCCCTGCCCTGCAGAATGTCAAAAAGTAAATACTAGAAGGAATCAGAGTCCAGCAATGGAACAGTTGCTAACATATTAGCCAGGGTTAAAAACCGCATATAACTAAAAACTTTGGAAAAAGCAACATGAAGGGTTTTCAGACTTTTCCTACAGGAACACTCATGACTGAAAGCCTTATTCTAATTTTCAGTTACATCTGGTGACTGTTTACTTAAGACCTTGGTTAGAAAATTCAGTTTAAATGTGCATCAGTGAATTCTGTTGCCATTACAGGCCAGCCAAACTCAGTAATGAGTCTTGGCTGGCTCTTATTTTTGAGTCTGAATTAGCATATGCAGGGGATAGTTTCCCTGTCAGATTGTCCAAAGGAATTCAAACACCTAACTTCCTTAGGGATAGGTCTACCCCCCTGTACGTTCCCCCCAGGCCACCAATAATCTGCAATTCTTGAGACATGGACGTCTCTGACTCTTTCTCCATAATTCTTACTCTGGCCTTCACTTTTTCTGTTTCCTTGGTTGAGACCATTACTCAAGTACACATCACTGCTTTTCCTGTCTCTCTTCTTCCCTTCTGCTTCTTCCTTGACCCTTTCCCCCTTTCCAATTTATCTCCTGTCAACCTCACCCACTTTTGTTCTTTTACTCTCCTTTTTAACAGTTCTTGTCTTTATTACCTAATTTCTCTTCCTCTTTTGCAACTTGTTCCCTGCTTTCCACTTTGAATATCTTTAAGCATTTTAAAAACCAATTATCACCATGTTGCTTCATTTTTAATAAACTTGCTTTTTAAAGTGGAAACTCCATTTCCTTAGTGTGCTGTGGCAGAGAGGTAAAGACATAAATTAATTAGAGCTGGCTGAGATGGGAAACAGAGAGCCAGCCTGTAGCTCTGTGCCAGAATGAATCCGAAGCAGGTGGCGAGGGGTACGAACACATACTTATAGCCAGCATAGCACACACTGTCCTCACCACACATATACAGCCCGTCTGTGCCCAGAGAAAAAATCAATTTGTCTTCACTGAATGCTAAATGAAGGCTGTCGAAGGCAGGTACTGGTCGACTATTTTTCAAAAAAATTTTTATTGAGGTATAATTGACATACAACATTACATTGGTTTCAGGTTTACAACTTAATGATTTGATGTTTATACACATTGCAAAAGGATCACTGAAATAAGTCTAGTTACCATCTGTCACCATATAAAGTTAGCTTTCAGGATTTACTTTCTTGGCAACTCTCAAGTATGCTCTACAGTATTATTGACTATAGCTATAATGCTGTACTTTACATCCCCAGTACTTATTTATTTTATACCTGGAACTTTGTACCTCTTGATCCTCTTTATCCATTTTTCCCCACTCCCCAAAACTCCTTCCCTCTGGCAACCACCATTCTGTTCTCTGTATCTATGAATCTGGTTTTTTCTTACCTTGTTTTGTTTTTTAGATTCCACATATAAGTGAAATCAGATGGTATTTGTCTTTCTTTGTCTGACTTATTTTGCTTAGCATAATTCCTTCAAGGTTCATTCATATTGTCACAAATGGTAAGATTTCATTCTTTTTCATGGCTGAGTAGTATTCATTCTCTCCCTCTCCCTCCATATCTATCTATCTATCTATCTGTATTTCTATATGTATCTCACATCTTTAGCCATTCATCTGTCAGCGAATAGGTAGTTTTCATATCTTGTCTGTTGCAAATAATGCTGCAATGAACATAGGGGTCTGTATATTTTTTCAAATCAGTGTTTTCATTTTCTTTGGATAAATACCCAGAAGTGGAATTGTTAAATTACATGGTAGTTCTATTTTTAAATTTTTGAGGAGACTCCATACTATTTTCTGTAATGACTGCACCAATATACACTCTCACCAACAGTGTATGAGCATTCTCCTTTTTTCCCATATCCTCACCAACACTGATTATTTCTTGTCTTTCTGATAATAGCCATTCTAACAGGTAGTGGGGATATCTCATGGTTTTGATTTGCATTTCCCTCATGATTAGTAATGTAGAGCATCTTTTCATGTGCCTGTTGGCCACCTATATGTATGCCTTCTTTGTTTTGTTTTTAAAGGTTTTATTTATTTATGAAGAGCAAGCACAAGTAGGGGGGTGAGGCAGAGGGAGTGGGAGAAGCAGGATCCCCGCTGAGCAGGGGGTCTGATGTGGGACTCAATCCCAGAACCCCGGGATCATGACCTGAGCTGAAGGCAGATGGTTCACCGACTGAGCCACCCAGGCTCTTCTTGGAAAAGAGTCTCTTCAGATCCTCTTCCCACTTTTTAAGTCAGATTGTTTGGGGGGCTTTTTGATACTGAGTTTTATGAATTCTTCATATAAAATTATATAAACCCTTATTGACTCCTTAATGGATGTATGATTTGCAAATATTTTCTCCCATTCAAGGGTTCTTCCCATTTTGTTAATGGTTTCCTTTGCTATCCAGAAGCTTTTTAATTTGATGTAGTCCCACCTGTTTATTTGGGCTTTTGCTGCCTTTGCTTTTGGAGTCAGATCCAAAAATGTATCACCAAAACCAATATTAAATAGCTTACTGTCTATGTTTTCATCTAGGAATTTTATGATTTCAGGTCTTACATTCAAGTCTTTGAATTAATTTTTGTGATGGTATAAGGTAGTGGTTTAATTTCATTCCTTTGCATGTGCTGTGCAGTTTACTCAACACTTTATTGGAGACCATCTTTTCCCTGCTATATATTCTTACCTCCTTTGTCATAAGTTAATTCGCTATATATATCTATATCTATATCTATATCTATATCTATCTATCTATCTATCTATCTATCTATCTATCTATCTATCTATATGGGTTTTCTTTGGGTTCTTTATTCTGTGCCACTGACCTATGTGTCTGTTTTTATGCCAAATCATACTGTTTTGATTATTATAGCTTGGTAATACAGTTTGAAATCAGGGAGCATATGCTTCCAGATTTGTTCTTTCTCAAGATCTGATAAACTGTTTAAAGAGGACAAATTCAAAAATGGTACAGAGCTTCGTGAAATTTCTATGAAGTCCAGTTTCAGATATATGTGTAGCTAAGTCAGCTGAGGAGAGTCTTACAGGGAGGCTGAGGGCTATGCGTTGACTGAAATACTCTGAAATATTCTCTAGATACCCAAACATTCTGCTAACATAAAATCTGAGTAACACCAGCCCTCTAGCTAAAGCAAAATTGCTTCAGGTTGATAGACCTTCAATAGCTTCCCCAAGTTTTCAGGAGGCTCAGACTCACACCTGCTAATATAGCTTTTGATTACAAAACACAACAGTTGGGCAGTGCCGGTAATAATAATTATCTCAGTAATTAGATTCTGCCATACACTATATACCCGGGACTTTTGTGGAAACAGAAGAAGTACCTAGAGTATCTTCAGGGCACTTGGTCTCTTCCAGTGAGCAGGTTGATAATAAGCTCTTCCTAATACAATGACAAGGCAAATTGCTTCTCTTTTCATACCTCCTTCCCCCCCTTTCTGGCTCAGCAAATTTCAGTTGTGTTGCGGAATGGAAAAGAAGGGAGAAAGCTGTAAATGAGGAGGGAGGATGGAACCTGTCCAGGAAGAAATCCAATTTCAGTCCTGTGCTCTGTGCATTTCAGAATGGAAATGCTACACTTATTAAAGTGCCCATTAGACAAACAATGTAGGAAAACATGATGAGGTTTAGGAGGCTGGATAGGAGGAGAAGAGGCAGGTCAGAGAGTGGAAACAAGATGAGGGCATTGTTTTTTAAAGGAGACTGCACAATGTTCAACCAGGGAAAAGAAAATGCCTGCATGCACTTCAGTGAAGAGTAAAGGAATACATCATTTCAATACTGGCAACTGGCAATAAGATCTCTATTGCAGCTGCACAAAGATCTGCTGGTGTCCAACAAGATGGTGGAGTGAGTTTAATGCATCAAGGGGAGGTGTGCTAAATGCTTATATATGTTGACTTGATGTGAAGAAATATATCAGATTTAGGAGAATAAACATGTTTACCTACTAGTCAAAACAGGGACATGGAAGGGAGAAGAAAAAACACAGAATACCTACTGTGTGCCAGGTATTTCCATATATGCTGTCTCATTTAATCCCTAAAACAAACTGACACAGTGGGTATTATTGGGCTTTGTTCACAGAGGAGGACAAAGGGCTTAAGAAGAGATGTAAATAACCCAAGTTCATACAGCTGCTCAACAGCAGAGCCAAAATTTGAGGGCAAATCCCATACGGCTTCCACTCTGTCATTCTGCCTTACGAGAACATAGTCTTGGTACCTTCCAGAAAGGAAACCAATACTTACGGATCACCAACCATGTGCTAGCTACTTTGGAACATACTCGCACATTCTTCATCTCCTATAATTTCAGCTCCACCAACATGCAGATGATTTGACAAACAGTGTGCAGCCTCTTCAAAAGACAATTCAAGTCTCCACCACTGCAATTACATAATCTGGTGCCTAGGGTTGGGAAGTTATGAAATCCCCAGCATTTGGCACCCCTCCTGAACAGGGCAATCTCACTGGAAAACCAGAAGAAAGGCTTTGGAAAGAAACAGGGTAGGAACCCAGAAGAGATTTCTCAATTGTGAATGCACTGCCTTCCTGATGGATGCCTCTGCTGCCCCTGCTGGAGCCAAGCAACGGAGACGTTAAGTACTCCTGCACACAGAATGGTCCCAGTTCTTGAGAGTAGGGCTGATTTTCAACAACTTAGAAGACAATGACACAAGGACATGTTTTTTAGTATCTTTAGCAGCCTGGGTGAAAAGCCACTAGATAAATTCTTTTTCTGGAACTCTGGGTGTCAGCAGATGATTATTGCTAGTATTTATTGAGCACTTGCCCAGTATGTACTGAGCGCTGTTCTACCACTTCAGGTAGGGAGATTAGATGACTTGCCCAAGGCCACCCTCAGCTGGGAATGGACCACAGGGGTTTGCTCCAGCACCTGCCCACTATGCTACTTCTGCCCCCTTGGAATTGGCTAGATGTTTTTGTTATTAAGAAGATATACTGCCTATTTTCTCCCGTCTGTTATTTGCTTTTATCCTACAATTTCATTCATTCATCTTCCTATCTCCCTCTAAAGACACATTAAAGTCCTGTTTATGTTTCTCCCACTGTAAAACAACAAGAGTGGCATTCTTTTACCCCACACTCCTCTCTAGCTAATGCTCTATCTCCTCCCTTTATAGACAAACCTCTTGGGAGAGTTTCTTTTCTTGCCATCTCTATTTCCTCATTTCCCACTCACTTCTCAATCTACTTCACCCTAGCATTCCCCTGAAATTGCACTTGCCAACCTTACCCTTCTGGTTGTTAGATCCAATGGGTATAAGAGGGCTTTCCTGGGACATTGGACATGGCTAACCATCTGTCCTTCTTGAAAGACTCTTCCCCTGGCTCCTGTCAGGGGATCCCCTCTCCTGTTTACTCCCTCCCTGGCTGCCTCTTTTCAGTCTTCTCTATACATTTCTTTTCCTCTGCCCATTCTTTCACGTTCTTAGCCTCTCCTCCTGGACTATAACCCATACTGTGGCAGCGTGACCTTCACACCCCCACAGTCCCAGTCTTTTCCTGAGGCCCAGACACATAGCAAACTACCTGAAGGACATTCTGCCCCTGCCCTCCAACCTGAAACCCCCTGTTTCCTGCTTCTGTAAATGCATCACCGTTCTCCAAGCCTGAAACTTGGCCTTATCCTTTACCTTTCTTCTCCTTCACCTCTCATATCACATCACCAGGCCACAAAAACCACCAGTCCACCCACCTTCTGCATCCACCCTGCCACTCCTCTTGCTGAGGCCATCAGCACCCCTGGTCTGGTCTTCCTGCCTCTTTTGGCTTTGCCCCTGTAATTGGTGCTATCAAAGCCACTGCCAGAGTGACCTTTCCAAACATAAGGAGATCCTCCTACTCTTTTACTTATGCTCCTCTTTGCTAGGAAAGGTCCCTTCTCCTTATCAGAACTTACATGAAAGGTATGTTATGATAATGCCCCTGCTTATCTTTTCAGCTTCTTTTTTCACCACTCCCCTGCCTTCTGTTTTCCAAACACACCAACCTCTTTCAATTCCTTACTGTGCCATGCTCTTGGTTTCTGGGTGTTCCGACACATGTCCTTCATGGGGACCATCCCACTCTCATGTCCTTCAGCTGCCTTTTGGGTAACTCTTACTAGCTCAAATGTCATTTCTTCTTTGAAGCCTTCCCAGACCTTCCAGAGGTGCTCCTTACATGTGTCCCTACAGTCCTCTGTATTTTTTAATAAGAAGGTAGTCGTGACACTGTTTGATAGTTGTCCCTTAGTGTACCTATTTCTTCTAGTAAACACAGGCTTTGGAAGTAGACACTGGTTCTATCTTGACTATTGGTGGACTTCTAACTCCTATCATAATGTCTAGTACAAAAATATTTTAAAGGTATAAATATTTTGAATGACTATCTTACAGGGGCTAGGAAGTGAGGAAAAAGTTGGAGTAGCATAATTAGGTGAAGGGATGACCAGAAGGGTAAAATAAGGAACCATGGGAAGGCAACAGTCCTAGGTACTCTAGCTTCCATTTTCCAGTATTACAGACCTAGAATTTTTCTGGAGTACAATGAAGACAATGGGAATTGAAAGAGAAGACTCTACTTTCCAGGCTGTCTTTCAGGAAGACACATTGGATAATTGCCCAGAGTATATGAAGGAACAGATAAGGTGCTCATTTGTTTTGATAGAAATCCAGAGAGAACAGAGCAAAGAAAACCTAGAGGGCTGTCAACCCGCTCCCCACCTTTTGTCTTGTTCAAGATATTTGCCAAATTTAAGCTGACCTTTACTTTGTCTCCCATGGGAAATGAGTGATCTATCCTGGTGGCATGAGGGAGAGCCATATTACTCGTACTTTCCCATACACCCAGAAGACTGAATGCTTTAACATGTGCTCTTGAATGCAACTCGAGCTCTCAACTGACTGGTGAGTGATGAAACATGGTCTGAAGCAATTTATTGCTTCAAGATGATGGCAGGAGGCAGATAGTGCTGGCTAGAAGTAGAGTGGCTCATTTTGAGCAAGGGATGTCAAAAAAGAGGTTGTGGATAGCAGCTGGCCCTCTGGAAAAGGGCCACAGACATCTGGGCTACACCTGCCATTTAGGGAGCTCTATTCTGCCCTGGGATACCCCTAATAATCTAGAAGCCCTGGAAACTAGGATGGGGGTAATCACCTTACTTGGGAAGGTTCTAATAATTCATGGGTGAGAATAGTTACTGAAGGATGAAGCAACTGGGAAAGCTTCATAGAGATACTGGCATTTATGCCAGGCCTGAAGATGTAGCTTCTAGGAAGGAATAAGGGAAGAAAGACTCTCCAAAGTAAGAATTCTCCTCATACTGTGGGGAAAGGCATGGAGGGTGTGCCCAGGGAATAATAATTAGACCAGTGTGGCTGGAGAGGCGGGCTCCAGTCATAGAATATTGGAAGTTAAGACAGGACAAAAATGCCCTGCAGTGTTCTACAGGTAAGATCAATGGGGCTCATTTACCCAGCTTCAAAAGGCTGCAAAAGGCTATTTTTTATGTTGGAAAAGAAATCCAATAATTTGTATCACTTGCCGCTATGAATCTGATAAAAAGCCTTTCCTGAAGACTGTAACAAATGGCCACAGGAGTCCTGCATTCAGTTGTAATATTATAATAGACCCCAGGAGAGTCAGATCATATTGATTTCATTGGGTCACTTGACTGTCTGTACAGAATTCCCAAAGCCCCGGCTCCTTCACTGGGTTCCCTTTTATTCTGTTTTGCATAGATTTAGAGAGAGCCAGCTCTAAGGAAGGCTAGACTATGGGTGTGCAAAGATGACGGAAGCACAAGTATAGTCCTTAAGAAGCTTATATGTAGGGGGAAATAAGATTCCTCAAGAATGCAGGGCAACATGTCAAAGAGAAGCATGAACAGGGCACAAAAGTAAGAGATGGATGTAGAGCAACTGGAACTCTCTGCTGGTGGGGATGCAGAGAGTGAAAAATGGTAAAACCACTTTGGAAAACACTTTGGCAGTTTCTTACAAAGTTAAACATACCTCTACCCTATGACCTATTCTACTCCTAGATATTTTCCCAAGGGAAAAAATCCACAAAAAAACTTGTAGAAGAAAGTACACAGTAGGGGTGCTTCGGTGGCTCAGATGGTTAAGCGTCTGCCATCAGCTCAGGTCATGATCCCAGTGTCCTGGGATCAAGCCCCACATAGGGCTCTGGGCTCACTGGAGAGTCTGCTTCTCCCTCTCCCTCTGCCTCTCCCTCTGCTCATGCTCTCTCTCTCTTTGTATCTCTCTGTCTCAAATAAATAAATAAAATCCTTAAAAAAAAGTAGCTTTATGCATAAATAAAAAAAAAAAACCCCAAACAAAAAGCAAACCCTGAAAGAAAGCTAAATGTTTATTTAATAGGAAAATGGATAAATAAATTGTGGCATATTCACATAATGGAAAATATTCAGCAGTCAAAAAGAATGAACTGATAAGGGCAACAACATGGCTGAATCTCAAAGACAGGATATAGTGCTAAAGAAATATGACACAATACCTTGTGTTTTATTCCATATATAAAGCTCAAGCATGGGCCAAACTAACCTCTGGTGGTAGAAATCAGAATAGTGCACGTCTCCGGAGATGGGGGTGAGGTTGGGGGTTGAATGGAAAGGAGAATGAGGAAACTGGGATTATGGAAATGTTCTATCTTGATTTGCGTGGTGGTTACCCAGGTGTACATGATTATCAAAACTTATCAAACTGGGTGCAGTTTGCTTTATGCCAATTATATCTCAGTAAAACCATGGAAAAAATATAGGAGTTGGGTAAAGGGCAGCACGGCTTCATGGAAGTGCTGCCTTGAGCAGGCTTCATAGGGAGTGACCCCCAAAGAATGGCTGGGGGAAAGGCCATCCAGGGAGATGAAAGTGTATTGTGGGTCTCAGGAAGGGCTGTGTCGGCCATGAAACTAGGTTGTGAGTGGGGAAGTAAGAGCAGAAAGCACTGACTACATATCTGATAAGATTCACCAAGAAAGAGAAAGCAAGAAGAATAACTTAAAGGGATTAAAAAGCCTAGGGAACATTTTTTGTTGTTGTTGTTGTTCATAGCTTGTTTGTAGGCCAAAGAGCAGAATCACTGAGGAAGAAATAGTGAAGAGAGGAGATCGTAGACATGGATAGTTCACACTCAGAAAGATGAGGGAACCTGGCACTTCTCTGTCAGGAGGGAAGGTGGAGGGCTGAGAAAAACTGTGAAGAAAAAAATCATGAGAGCTCGTGATGGTTGCCTTCTAATGTCCCAGTACGGTGGGAAGAGAGATCATCATTGAAGGTGACAGAAGGGTGTCTAGGTGGCTCAGTCGGTTAAGTGTCTGCCTTCAGCTCATGTCATGATCTCAGGGTCCTCGGACGAAGCTCCAAGTTGGGCTCCCAGCTCAGTGAGGAGTCTGCTTCTCTCTCTCCTTCTGCCCCTTCCCCAGCTCGTGCTTGATCTCTCCCTCTGTGTGTCACAAACAAACAAACAAACAAACAAGAGTGACAGAGGTAGGGCCAGAGCTTGGGGAGCATGAGGAAGGTTCAGAATAGAGTGCTATAGAAAATTTGAAAGGGGATTTTCCTGAGATGAATGGGAAAGTTCTGAGTTATATAGCATGGGTTGATAATGGAGATTATTGCCCAGCTGGGGACTGGCAAGTCATGAAGAATGAAAGCATATGGGGGCTACTGAGAACATACTTGAAATGGGTCATGGTTAAAGGTGGGGATGAGATAGGGCAGGGCCAATGCGGATTACAAAGAAGTCAAGGGTCTGGAAGTCAGGAAGCAGAAGAGCAGGTTCAGGAGACAAAAGAATCTTGGTAAGTCCAGGGTAGTGTTTTATCAGTAAAGGTCCTTTAATGGCTCAAGATGTTTGAAGGAGAGCAGTTCTGAATGACGAGTTCCAAGGCAGGCTGATGGATGGGTTGAATGTGATGACATTCAGCATTGAAAGTTGGATTCACTAGGATAACAGTAGAAGATGTGGAGGGAGGGACTGAGGAAAAGGCTGAAGTCCTTGAGAAAATGTGGTAGAGTGTCCCCACTGACAAGTTTCTCTCTTGTAGGTGAACTGGAAGGTGACCTAAGCTTTGTTTACAAATACTATTTTAAATACTATACTAATTGCTGTATTTAACTCTGTTTATTCCATGAAATTAAAGATGTTTGAGGGTATTTTTTCAAGTTGATCTTAATCAAGTCTCTATGAGTAACACGAAAGTGGTTTTTATCTTCATTTTACAAATGAGGAGTCTTACACCAGTGCCCCTCTCCAAAGCCTTCCTTTCAGCTGGGGTAGGATTTGGGTGCATAAAATTAATTGCTGAAATCACACAACTATTCAGAAAATGACTGTCTTAGTCAAAGGGCACTAATGTCACAGGTTTCAGTATTTGAAAAGAAGCTGTACGTTTTGACACTTAAAAATAAAATTTATGAGAAGTAAGGAGTTTTTTTTGTTGTTCTTATTCATCTTTCTAATTCTTTCATTGGCTTTTAAGTTGGAATACTTTCTTCAAGCTTTTAAAAATCAAAATTCTTATTTTGGCACTCCCAGACTCCTATATCAAAAAGTATATTCAAAAGGCCATTGGGAGCTTTTCTGTATGAGTCAGAAGGAAATGGCAGTGGAACTGTTTCCACCACTTATCGATTATGTGTGTCTTGACAAAATACTGCCTGTCTGGGACCTCAATTTCCTCACGACAAAATTATGCAAGTAAAGAGCTAGACAATGTAGAATATAAATACTTAATGTACTAAAAAAACAGTGAATCAACAACAACAATAACAAAAGCCAACTCTGACCTGAACTAGCACTCTGGCGAGGCATTCCTAGTCAGGGATCTTCTAGAAATGAGTGTTGACTAATGAGATGAGAACTTCCGTACCCTCCCACCACATCTACTTCATCATCATCATCAGGATTCACACACCACGCCCTCCTGCCTGTGACCACTGAAGAACTAGTCAAGTTTATCCCAAAGCCTGTTTCCATACTTGTGCACTAGATCCTCTTCCTTTTTGCCTATTTAGAGACTCACTTTAGTCATGCTTTTCTCTTCCACATCATCTATTTCCTCCCTCTCTACTGGATTATTCTCACAAGCAAATTAACATGTTATTTCTCTATTTCAAAAATCTTGTCCTCTACTCCATTTCCACAAGCTCAAAGCCCATGTGAGGATCCCTGCCCTTGCCTCATGCCTTTAGAGGCCACATTCTAGTCCTTCTCCAGCCACACATCTCCCTGAGGGGTGAGGAATCTGTTACGATAAGAAGTGCTTAATCAGAGCTGATGTTCTCTGCATTGTAGACTATACACTGGGCCCCTCATACCCCAGAGTTCTCTACCCACATGGCCCTGAAACCCTTACACAGTTCACAGCACTGTGTCCATCTTCCCTAGGGTAGACCATGCTGTTCATTTACATACTCCTAAGCTCAACTGATATTTAAGGGATAGCCATTTGTGAGTGTGTGGCCAGAGGTTAGACATGAAGGCTGAGGTGTCCCCACCCAAGCACACAAAGCCCCTCATAGTATGGGACTGAGCTGGGGTTTGGAAGGGAAGGGTGGTTCACAGGCCCTTTTCCTGTGCCACCAAGTTATGGTAGGAACTCCAAAGCCCAAGAATTCTATATCTGAACTTGATTTTCCAGGTTCTTAGGAAAGCATATTTGTAATATATTGGAAGGAACACATCTTATTTAACAGTTTTTTTAGCTTAACATATAAATTTTAAATACTGAAAATATTGAATTGTGGGCCTCCATTTGTTCTTTTTTCCTGGACCTCATAAATATTAAGGTTACCACTACCTTAATAACCTAAAAGGGATTATTTTAAAAAATATTGCACTTTGTGGCAAAATTCCACTAAAGAATGGTCTATAGTCAATAGATGCAATTTCTCTTCTCCTGTTCTCTCTTAAACACACTTGTATCACCACCACCTGTTGCACCATGCATTTGCTTTTCACCATCTATTAAAACTGCTCTTGTCAAGGCCACTAATAACTCACTTTGTTAAATCCACTGATTGGCTCTCAATCCTCATTATACTTGAGGTTCCAGCCGCATGTGACACACAGATCACTCCCTTCTCTTCAACGTACCTCCTTCCCTTGTCTTCAAGGGTTCCACTCTCTCTAGTTTACTTCCCACTTAGTGTATTCTTTCTTGCCCTTTAGCTGCTTCCTCCTTGTATCTTAGCTCCAAACTCTTAATGCTAGAATTGCCACAACTCAGTCCTTGAACCTCTTTTCTTCTCTCTACTCACTCCCTTATGATCTATCCAATGCATGGCTATGTTGTTGATGATTCTTGAATGATTTCTCCAGCATACACCTCTCCCTTAGCTTCATACCCTCTACCTGATATTTCCACTTGGATGTCTAATAGGTATTTCAGATTCACATTCCACAGATGAACTCCTCCTTTCCCAAACCTGTTCTAATCACAGCCTTCCACCTTCCAGTTTATGTCAACTCCAACTCCCAATTGCTTCAACCAAAAAACTTGGAGTCTTTTGGAATCATCTTTTACTCTTGGCAACCTATCAAGAAATCATATGGGCTCTACATTCAAAATATAATCCAGTATGATCATTGCTCACTATTTCCATTGCTAGTACACCCTGGTCCAAGCTCCTATCACCTCCTGCCTGGACTACTTCAATAGCTTTCTCATAGGTCTCTTTTGGTATATTCTCAATATAGACACCGGTGTGATACCATTAAAATATGACAGTCATTCTGCTGGAAGACCCTGCAATGGGTTCCCTATTTCGCTAAGAGTCAAAGTCAAAGTCATAACTAGTATTCAAAGCCCTATATTCTCTAGTTCCTGTTACTCTGATGTCGCTTGCATTTTCTCCCTTGCTAAATGAGCTCCAGCCACACTGCTTTCCTTGCAGTACCTAGAACATGCCAAGCATGTTCCTGACTTGGCATGTTGCTCTAGCAATCTGCTAGAATTATCTTCTTCCAGTTATATGTTTAACTAATATCCTCACTTCCTTCAAGTATGTTTAAATCTTGTCTTCTCAGAAATATTTACCCCAACCACCCTGTTTAATACCACAACCTGCCTCCATCGGCCTCTGGCACTCCTAATTCCCTTTACTCTTCTCTACCTTTCTCTTTTCCATAGCACTTGCCACCTTCTAACATTCTGTAGTTTGCTTATTTATCATTTGTCCTGCCCTTATCATCATCCAATAGCTTTCCTCAATGATGGAAATGTTCTATATCTGCACTGTCCAATACAGTAGCCACCACATGTGATTACCGAGCACTTCAAATGTGGCTAGTGCAACTAAAGAGCTGAATACTTAATCTTAATTTAAATAACCACAGGTGGCTAGTGGCTGCCATATCAAGAAAAATTTTGGAATCTGAGTGCCATGAGAACAGGGAACTTTGTCTCATGCAGCAAGATCTCGTACTTGAGGTAAATGTGTTAATGAATAAATGATCAAATCCAAGGCCAACTTTCCTAAGGCTTTGTAGTCTATTAATAGAAGAATTAAGGGCAGAACCCAGGAACCCATCACTAAGGAAACCCACATCTTTCCCAGCATATTAAGGAAAGATCCAGAAGTCTGGACAGGTGCTTCCTGGCAGGCACAATCTGTAAAGAAGCAAAATGCCTAATCCATGGTTTTCCTGATTTTACAAATGCACATACTCATGCACATAAACTGGAGAAACAAATAATCTCTCCTACACAGAATCCAAACCTCTGGTCTCTGCCAATACGTAACCAACTTGGTTCATTTGTGGCTATCATCAGAATTCAGGACAGATGCTCTCCACACTCATGGTCTTACAAAGGAAGGCAAATATAAGTCTATAAAGTATTGCACTGTCCCAATGGTGAGGAAGATGAGAGAACATTTTATCATTCACGGATGAAAAGGTTGTGGTCACAGAATATAAGAGTTTATGCAATGCATCCTGGAAACCAAACAAAATTATCAAATAACTATGGAAATTTATGTGGTTTTTGTAGAATGAAAGTATGATATAGGAAATTAAATAACCATAGAGTGAATGATATTTTAAAAGCTATTTTGGAAATGAAATATAAAATCAGTCTTATGATACCAAATCAGGAATTTCTTCCAAAATCTTACTTTCAAGATCTCTAAAACCAATGTTTTCAGTTGTACTAAGGTAGTGATGAACTCACAAGGGCTTTACTAAACTGCAATAAAATTAAGGATTAGTCAATATTCTGTTTGTATTATCTGCTTAGTTCCTTAGGTTCCTGATAAAAGTAGCAGATTGTTATGACTATAATTTCCCTTAAAATACTTCAGAATAGGGGCACCTGGGTGGATCAGTGGGTTAAGTGTCTGTCTCTGGCTCAGTGTCCTGGGATGGAGTTCTATAGTGGGCTTCCTGTTCAGCAGGACGTCTGCTTCTCCCTCTCCCTCTATGTGCTCTCTTTCTCTCTCAAATAAATAAATTAAAAAAAGATTAAAAAATAAAATACTTCAGAACAGATTTGTCCACCAATGGTCACAGCAGCATTATTCACAGTAGCCAAAAGGTGGAACCAATTCAAATGCCCATTGAGGCATAAACAGATAAAGTGTGGTATAGACAAACAATGGAGTATTATTCAGCCTTAAAAAGAAATGAAATTCTGGCACATACTTTAAGATAAGTGCAACTTGAACACATTTTGCCAAGTGAAATAAGACAGACATAAAAAGAAAAATATTGCCTGATTCCACTTACGTAAAGGCCCTGGAGTTGTCAAATTCAGACACGGAAAGTGAAATGGTGGTTGTGGAGAAATGGGGAGTTATTGTTATTATTGTTTTATGGGGACACAGTTCAGAGTTTTGGTCTGGGAAGATGAAAACCTTCTAGAGATGGATGGTAGTGATGGATAACAATGTAAATTCCACAGAACAGTACACTTCAAAATGGTTAAAAGGGTGAGTTTTATGTTACTTACGTTTTACTACAACAAAAGTATAAGTCAGTATGCGCAGTGTGGTGGTATGTGGCCATTACTTAGGGTAAGTTATAACCAGGTGCTGCCTTCATTCTAATTGAGAACGCACAACACAGGCCTGGCCTTTCCAGTTGGCTACCACACACAGGTCTGTGTTTTCTGCATCTCAATCCACAAGCCTTGCTTTGCCAATTAACATAACTGAAAGTAACTAATGGTTTTTTTATTGATGAAATTGTAGTTTGTTATGTAGTTGGTGAATGTTAGAAATGGGCTCTCTTTAGTGAAATCAAAAGTTTTGTTATATTCATATGCGGATTGACAGAAATATTTAAAGGACACTCCCCACGCTTGCTTCACAAAGACATAAGAATCCAGCTAGGCCTGTATCCTTTAGCCTCAAGGAAGAATGTTTTGGCCAAATCCCTAAATTGTCCTATGCCCAGCCAGAAGCAAACTGGGGGTCAGAACACCTGAAAGTAGAGAGCTAGAACACACTCAAGTTTATAGAATTGGCCATATGAATTCTGTGTGTTTGTGTGTTTACTTGCTAATAAATATTTACTGGGTAGATATTTTGTATGTGGCAATATTTGCCTGAGATTTCTGTTCATTATAATCTAGTAGCGAAGTTATCAGCTAAGTAGGAAACCCTTACCTCAAAACTCTTCAGCGGCTACCACGACCTACCAAAAAGACCCTAAGGGTCACCCATGACCAAATTAGTCCAGGTCAGTTGACAGTCACAATCGCAGAGGCAAGAGGGAAATTCCAGTGTCAAAGGACAGGGAAAACCATAGGAGAATCAGATTACTAACCCTGGGGATGCACAAGGGATGGTAAACTCTAACATTTACTCTGCTGATTTTAGAGATACAAAAAAACAGGGGCTCAGAAATCACTGAGGGATCATCCCAAGTACAAATGCATTTCATAAGCAGAAACTAATGGGAAACCTCTGATATGATCATTCTTTAAGAATTACCAGTTGTTGTGCCATTATCATGTGCCATACCTACTACTAGGTGCTTTAACACAGGTTGCTAATTTTCAGAAAATCCCTGCAAAGTGAATAGTGCTATCCTCAGTTTTTGGAGGAGGGACTGAAGTTCAGAGAGGTCATGCCAGCGGATGTGGTCAGTGCCCCATTTATGGCCCCGTCACACTCAATATTCCTCACTAGTTCTCTGCATCCTACTACAAACATTCTCCTGGGACGGGGAGCAGGCTAGAAGTCCTAGAGATAATGGCCCTGGCATCAGTCCTTGGCTAATGATGAAAGCTTCCTCCTCCAGGCTGGCTACCTCCGAGGCATGTTCCACTGTCTCCCAGATCCCATAGTTCACCCGGAGGCTCACAAGAGTAACCTGCTCAGTAACACACCGCTTCTTAGCTTCCTCCTAGTTCCTGACTCATTTCCTCACTCCCCATCAGTGCTTCCTGGAATCACCCTTCAAATAAACTACCTGCCTCAAATCCTTGTCTCAGGGAATGACGTCTGGGGAATATAACTCAAGGTGACGCAGCCAGCTACAAGGTTGCAGAATTAGACAGTGAACCCAGGACCATCTGCGTTTGAGGATCACATTGTTCTCCTACTCTGCATACTTGACTTGTACCTTCCTTTCTTCGGAAGTAGTGACAAGACAGAAGTAAGAGGAGAGAATGGATGTTACAGAAAACATTCTTGAGTTTTCTAAATGGTTTGTTCGGTTAGTATCTCAAGCTCTTGTGTCCTTAGAGATTACACTCACCACTCTGCCTCATAATGATATGGAGCAAATTAGCTCAATGATGTTCAGTAACCTGATTAGTCGGTGTGGCAGGCTGAACAACAGCCCTCAAAGATGTCCACAATCTAAGTCCTCAGAACCTGTGAATGTTAATTTATACGACAAAGGGAACTCTGCAGATGTGATTGAGTTCAGAATCTTGAGAAGGGGAGATTATACTGGATTACCTGGGTGGATTCAATGTAATCATGAGGGTCCTTATACGAAGGACATAGAAGGAGCCAGGGAAGAAGGCAATGTAATGGGAAGGCAGGGATGAGACTGATGTGCTTTGCAGATGGAGGAAGGGGTCACAAGGTAATAGAAGCAAAAAAAAAAAAAAAAAAAAAAAAGTAAGGAAATGGGTTTTCCCTCTCAGATACTCCATAAGGAACCAACCCTGCTAACACCTTAACTTTAGCGCAGTGAAACTGATTTCTGACTTGGAATCTACACAACTATAGAAAAACCACATCTGTGTTATGTTAAGCTACTGAATTTGTGGCAGCTTGTTGCAGGGGGCAATGGGAAACTAACACTGTCGGCTAAGCAGTGCTGGGGATGATAATAGTACAGCAACCGATAATCTTCATTAAGCCCTCACAGTGTCTAAGCACAGCGCTGGGCACTTTACCGCACCATCTGGCTTCATCCCCCCGAAGCCCTTTTGAAGAACTATCTGTATGCCCTCACATTACAGATGAGAAAGCTGAGATTTAGGGAGGTTCAGAACTTGCTTCAAATGGCACAGCTAATACCCGAACTTGGGTCCTTCTGATCCCCAATCATGTTCCTAATAAAAACACCCAAATCTGAGTCCTTGAGACTGTGAGTACAAGGGGGAAGTGAAAGGACACTTATCACTAGTGTCGCAGAGCAGCTGGCCTTCAACTACACGCTGAGCAGAGAGAAACAGCCCCTTGCACAGCATTGCTGCTGAACCCTGTCCCCACCCGCTTTCCCCATCACAGATCCTCTTCCCTGTTCCCCTCCATGATTCTGGGAAAGGGCAGCTGAACTCGAAACAGTACTGCTGTTTGGACTGGGACGATTTAGTAATTAGGCATTTTTGTTTCTGAGGTCTTCTTAGCTTCTAGGTTCTAACAGAATTGAGGCAACAAGAAATTTCTCCAGCAGCTTTCTTGCAATCAGAAGTGGCTTTGAAAACCCAGAAAGAAACACATCCTTCTTACTTTTTTTCAGTTTGAGTGCACTTGAAATTTTAAAACAGACAAAAAGCTCAAGTGATCACACTGATTCTAAAAGGCAGCAGGATTTGACTGGTTTGCATAGCTAGATAGAAGAGCAGGAAGTAGGTTTTACATACCTTTTCTTTAATATTTAATATAAGATGAGCTATCAGTAAACAGAGGGAGGGAGGGAAGGAGTGAGAGAGATAAAGAGAGAGAGAGAGAATCACCAAATGAAGAAATAATGAAATAATGAAGGGCCAAATCAGTGAAGAAAGCAATATGTGGAAAGGGAGGGTGAGACATTACTTTCATGTAAGCCTTGCACCTTGTGTACTTTAATCACTTATACACATTTATACACTTGCAAGCCATTAACAGTGATAAGGGGGTTTCTTTGTTTGAAACTCGGTAAAGCCGTCGTTTACTCCAGGATATTAAGTAGATTTCATTTTGCCTGTGCCAACTCTTGACCTTCTAGTACTGACTTCTAGAGCCCTATACGGCAAAGAGAATTAATGGCCAAATCAGACTCAGCTGGAAGGAATGTGTGATTGATTAGTAATGTCAGCTTTGGACTCAACGAGGAGAGTTGTAGGAGTGCTGTGCATTTGCTGAATCCTGTACAATTAACTGTGGGCAAAGTACACCGCCCAGATTTGTTTTAAGACCATGCCACCATCTCTAAAACTATATTCTAGGAATATGCAATTTTCACTTCTGTTCCTTCAATAGTTTCTTTAACTGACAACCAGCAAGTCTTACTTTTCACTTCTAAGCATTCTCAAAAACAATGACTTTAATTTAAGAATGTATTTGAAAAGAAGTTCAAATCACTGTCTGTCAAGTTCTCTGAAGAAAAGGAATATTACATGCACCAAGAACCATTAACAACAATAAAGCTCTAACATTCCTTAACAATACAAGTGCAGTTGGGTATTACTCTAATCAAGTTTCTTTATAGACTCAGTGAATGAATGGACCTTTACTTCCCACATAATAATTCTGTGAAGTGAACGTGCACAATTCATAATAATTTAAATCAATTACAAATTTAACTTCAAAATCACTTCTAAAACTTACTTGGGAATCTTAAAAGAATCTTCTCACTTGTTTGGAAATTGCTCAATAAGCAATCACTAGGTTACACCTTTTTACCTATTCTTCCCAGGCACACATGGTAGGGCCATTCTATGAACCATTTCCCACTCCAAGAAAACCACCAGAATCAAAAGGCTACCCAGAATATTGTTTTCATCAAAAATAACAATAATCATAATATCATCTTTTTTAAATAGTTCAAGTGTGCAACTTTTTACCTATCATATTCCCTTGATTATTATTTAATATATGCCTTGTAGTATTGTTCCCAAATTATAGATATTAAATGAGGTTACTGAATAAATGGCAGAGGTAGGACACAAATTCAAATAATGAGACTTAGTCCATACTCCCATGCCTGATCTGTCTGGTTTCTGTATTATCACCTAATGATTCTCTGGCCCAACTTAAACCCAATTCCCTACTGCACCATAATACTTCCCATCTCTGCTACTCCTCTCTTCTTTTTTCCTGGCCTAGTCTGCCTCCCCCTCGCCTCCACCTATTTGAAGACTGCAACTCCTCACGGCTCTGTTCAATCGTGTCATCTTCATACATCTTCGCTATTCTGGCTGAACACCGTCCACTCTTACATTTTTAATCCTTACTGACATATTCCTCTACACCGTTTGATGTCCATTCATTCAACAAATAATTCTTGAGGATCTACAACATGCCAAGTAGTACTTGGGCACTGCAGATTCCATATTGAGTAAGGCTTCCTCTTGTGGAGTTTGTTACAGCTGGGGTTCCTGATTTTAGTATTCACATCTAGATTTTAATATCCTTTGCAATGGTAACTACACTTGTGTTTTCTCTGATATGAAGGAACAACGTAATTTCAATGCTGTATAGCTTATCATGAAATTAATAAAGCAGTGTCTTCGTGGTGTAAATGTATAGGTAGTTAATGGCAGGGCACCAGACAGGTGAACTTACTTGAGTTACCAACTCACTCCATTCTCCCTTAATCTTCTAACCCTGGGAAATCTATATTACCATAGAGGAAGGTACTTTTGGAATTCTCTAAGAAGGAACTTGTAAAGGAACTATAAAGAGGAAATGCCTGGGGATTGGTTTCCTGTGTGTGCTAAAGCCAGATCCAAAATATCCATTTCTCAGGGATATGCCCGAAAGACCTACCACACTTGGGAACAATATTTTAAGAGGTTTTGGATTATTGTGCTCATTAATATGTTTTTCCTTCTTTTGATCTTTTCCTTGAAGACAACTAGAGCTGCTCTTGTAACATTTCAGGGGTGGTGAGAATTTAGAACTAGGAAAAACCACTTGCTCAGAAAAACATATTTCAAGACTTTTTTTTACTATAACCAAAATGAATAAGGGTGGAGTTGAACTCACCAAAACATAACACCTTTCCCTTCCAAGTCTGATAGGAAGTGATCAGAGAGTGAGTTTTAGGACGTCTTCCAGAGAATTTATCTTAAGAAATTTGGCATCTTGGGTGTTTTAAAAACTTGGTTTAAAAATACTTGGTTTCTGTGTTAAATTAAACTTACATTTAACAGGCCTAAGGCAGTCTCCTGCGCAAAATTTCTCTCTGAATTTTGTACACACACACCCCCTCATATTATAGAGTTTAGTCTGCATGTCTCCCTTGAGGAATCATGACATACCAATGGCTGTTTCTAGGATAGCCATTTGCAACAAATGTGTAAGTGAACCCACACAGTTCAAAGCTGTGTTTTCAAGGGTCAATTGTAGATATTTAGTAAATGTTTTGAATCAACTTTCTAGGCTGTCTCTCTCATAGAGTAATGACGGAAAATGTTGATATATCACAACAGGGAAAGTATTTCCCCTGTCTTTTTGTACTCTGGACTACTACTCCATGTGTTCAAATCCTGGTTCTCCTACTTGGCTAAGGTACTTATCTCTCTCATTATTATTGATTATATAATAAGATTATACATGTAAAACATTTTGAAAATGGCTACCAGATAGTAAGAATTCAATCAATGTAATCATCATCACTACTAACACCACCAAAATTTCACTAGAAAATGGTTGATGGTATTTGTTATTTTAAACAAGGATAGCAATGTGGTTTTGATTTAAATTTCTCTGATGGCTAATGATGATGAACATTTTTTCATGTGTTTGTTAGCCATTTGTATGTCTTCTTTGGAGAAATGTCTCTTCATGCCTTCTGCCCATTTTTTGATGTGATTATTTGTTTTTTGGGTGTTGATTTTGAGGAGTTCTTTGTAGATCTTGGATATCAGCCCTTTGTCTGTAGTGTCATTTGCGAATATCTTCTCCCATTTCATGGGTTGCCTCTTTTGTTGACTGTTTCCTTTGCTGCACAGAGGCTTTTTATCTTGATGAAGTCCCAAAAGTTCATTTTCACTTTTGTTTCCTTTGCCTTTGGAGATATGTCCTGAAAGAAGTTGCTGTGGCCGATGTTGAAGAGGTTACTGCCAATGTTCTTCTCTAGGATTTTGATAGATTCCTGCCTCATGTTGGGATCAAAACCACATTGTGATACCACCTTACACCAGTTAGAATGGCCAAAATCAACAAGACAAGAAACAACAAGGGTTGGACAGGATGTGGAGAAAGGAGAGCCCTCTTACACTGTTGGTGGGAATGCAAGTTGGTATAGCCACTTTGGAAAATAGTGTGGAGATTCCTTGTGGAGATTCCTGAAGAAATTAAAAAAAGAGCTATCCTATGACCCTGCAATTGCCCTACTGGATATTTACCCCAAAGATACAGATGCAGTGAAAAGAAGGGTCATATGTACCCTAATGTTCATAGCAGCAATGGCCACAATCGCCAAACTGTGGAAAGAACCAAAATGTCCTTCAACAGACGAATGGATAAAGAAGATATGGTCCATATATACAATGGAATATTATGCCTCCATCAGAACGGATGAATACTCAACTTTTGTGTCAACATGGATGGGACTGGAGGAGATTATGCTGAATGAAATAAGTCAAGCAGAGAAAGTCAATTATCATATGGTTTCACTTACTTGTGCAGCACTTTGAAGGTTGATTCAAAACATAAGGAATAACATGGAGGACATTAGGAGAAGGAAAGGAAAAGTGAATTGGGGGAAATCCAAGGGGGAGATGAACCATGAGAGACTGTGGACTCGGAGAAACTGAGGGTTTTGGAAGGGAGGGGGGTTAGGGGATGGGTGAGCCTGGTGGTGGGTATTAAGGAGGGCACATAATGCATGGAGCACATGAGTTGGGTGTGGTGCATAAATAATGAATCTTGGAACACTGAAAAAATAAAATAAATTTAAAAAAAAAAAAAAAAAAAGGATAGCAAACCCAAATGCCTTTACAGTCCAAGTAGGTAATGTGAGTGAAATAAACTGAAAGCAAAATGGTTGAATTAGGTGGTAAGGAAAACAAGAGGCCAATTACTATATATATATATGCTATATAGGATGAGCATGTCAAGATGTTATTATATAAGCTGAGCCTTAGAAGATAAGTAGAAATTAGCTAGGGGGATTAGAAAGGAATAATGTTAGAAGCAGAAGGAACAGCATATAAAAGGAGGAATTGTCAAATGATTTGTTGTTTTGAAGGAACTTCTAGTAGGGTGTTATGGCTGGAGTGAAGGTCCATCTGGAAATCTGGTAGAGCAGACTGCAGAGTTTGGCAGATGTCAGGTCATGAAGGACCTTATATGCCATGTTCAAGAGTTTGCCTAGAAAGCAATGGGAAGCCGCATTTTAAGAAGATAACTAAAACCAATGTACTAATGAGAAATTTTTAGTGCCTTAACTAAAGCAATAGAGAAAAGGTTATATTCTGAAGGTAGAATTAGCATATCTTGGAGATTAATTGAGTAGAAAGGGCTGAATGAGAAAGAAAGATCTAAGTCAGTGCAAAGCTTTCAGGTTGGTGTGACTAGGACAATAATCTGCTATTCCTAGAGATGGATTGTGGCATGAGAGTGGGATAAAAGTTCAGCTCTTGGGCGTGTTGAGTTTAAGTACCTATTGGGCATCCATATGGTAATGCTGACTATGTGGATTTTAACACCTGGATATATAGATTTGAGAATTTCTATCTTTTAGGAACACTGAACTGAATAAGAAGATAAAAATCCAAGGATGACACCCTAGCACATACTAACACTTAAGAGACCAGCACAAGGAGAGAAACCTGAAAAGAGAGGTACAAAATAGTGAAGAAAAGTGCACCAAAGCTAAGGAAGTAAAGAGCTTCAAGATGTGGATGGCACTCAACGGTGCCAATGCTTCAGAAAAATCAAGTAAGAGAAGGACTAGAATAGACCCATTTGATTTGGCCAAGACCAAATGAGTCCTTGGAAGGGCAGGTAGTCTTTGTGGACTTTTCCAGGTGGAATTGGGACTGCAGTGCAAAAAGGAGTTGGTAGGAGACATGCTTGCCTGCAAAGAAAAAGAGCTGGAGGGCCAAGGAGTCATGTGAAGGTGCTTACATTTTTTAAAAAGATGGAAAATATGAGAATATCTTATATTCTCAGGGGGAAATGCTACTGAGGAGAGAAAGCTGAAGCTACAGCAGAGAAATAATTGCCAGTTTGAGGGGCTTGGGAGTGTACAAGTTATCGGACCCAGAACATAGCCCTGGAAAAATACAGACATATATCCTTTTATACCCAAAAAGGAGAGTGGGAATGGATGGATAAAAATGGACTGCCCTCTCCTGAGCAAGGAAGGAAATGGAAGGTGAGAAAATGAGGCCAGTGGTGATAGTCTGGGAGAGGAACTGACTGAAGAGATACAGCAGGAGGCCTCATCGAGGGCCCAGCTAACGTTGGAGGCCATGAATTTGTACCGAGTTACTGGTGTATGTGACTTTCTCAAGCAGCCTCAGCTGCCCAGTATAGATAAGGCAAAGAAGGCAGATGAATGAATTGATCCAAGATGTCCAGACATCAGAGGAAAAAACTCATGCTCATGAACTGTTTAGTGATTTCCTCAGCCTGAGATTTCATTATGAGTCTGAACAATTTGCAAAACTGCAAATCATCTGAGATTTTCCCAAAGCTGTGCTGAATACTAATTCATCTAGATAGGCAGTGTAACCTGCAAGGGAATTGGAGCCTTTAAACTCAATTCTCTCTTGACACTTGAGAAATGAATGGAGAATTATGTGTCCAATTCTTAATCCTTGGAGAGCCAAGCACAAAAGTGTTTTATAAGAGTTATCAGAGAAGAGTTTTGAACTGAGAATGAACATTTCTTAGAATGTTCATTCTGGAAAAAAAAGAAGAAATTTTTTTTTTTTAAAGGGGCAAGGAGGCTTTTATAAACCTCTAACAGGAGAAGGAGGGGCTTACCAAGGACATTCCTTACCTTTGTGAGGCTTCATACTTTATGGTACTGTAGGTACTGGTATGACAAGCCTTTAGATTTGAAGAAAAAAGCAAAGTAGAAGCAAAGAAATAGTGAGCAAATGGTTTCCCTTGAATATTTCAAATTCTGATTGGTGGTTTAACATCTCAGAAAGGTCAGTCCTTACAAAGAATACAGAAAGGAAGAGGGGTCACCATGCTCTGTGCCCAGGGTGATAAGCATTGAGTGAGTTCAATCTCTACAGTTATCTATGCCACTCATGTGGCTCAACTGGGTTCTTTCCCAAACCTCTTGAGGAAGAATCCCTCTATCATTCTGGAGAAGTTGGAAAAGGAATGCCCTCCTCCCCTCATATGCTGGTTCTATGTTATGTTTGTGTGAAAATGAACATTTCATAGGGTAACCTTATGATTGTGAAGAATATAACCAGCTGACAAGAGATTTCTGACAGATTTGAAAGGTAATGGATGTTAAAACTAAATGTTGCACACGGTTTTCTACCAAGTTTCCATCCTACCTATTTTCCCTTTAGTTATAAATGAAGAAAACCTTCTGGAACATTAGCTGCTTTTCTTCATAATTTCAGTAATATGTGTCAATATATGTGTAATACATATATAAGCAAATAAATAATAAAATGGTAGGAATCCTGTGTTTTGTTGGTTATTGGTTCCAGAGATATTCAGGACAATTGTAGCTTACCTGGGATGGAAATAAGTTCAGATGGGCCTGATATTTTGTATCCATCCATCCATCCATTCATTCATCCATCCATCCATCCATCCATCCCTTACTTGAATAGACTTTGGCAACCATTTCATTCCTCCTGCTCTTCCTTACAATTCCCCTACTGACCCACTGCTTCATGGAGTGGAGTTTCTCTTCACTCTTCTTATGGTTCCTGAATCCCTGCATGTTTCTTTCTTTTTTTTTTTTTTTTTAAATATTTTATTTATTTATTTGACAGAGAGAGCGAGAGAGAGAGAGATCACAAGTAGGCAGAGAGGCAGGCAGAGAGAGGGGGGAAGCAGGCTCCCTGCTGAGCAGAGAGCCCGATGCGGGGCTGGATCCCAGGACCCTGAGATCATAACCTGAGCTGAAGGCAGAGGCTTAACCCACTGAGCCACCCAGGCACCCTCCCTGTATGTTTCTAATGCCTAAGTTCCTCAATGCTAGGGACATGCAATTTGAGATCAGATGAACAAATCATAAATAAACAATGGCAAAGTGGAAGATTAATCTTAAAACAACAACAACAACAACCACAACAACAACAACAACACAAAGAGAATCTGCAGTGTTCATAACAAAGAATCATACTCTATCTGGTTTGTCCTCCCTGCAGATAAGATTAAGATGTCCAGTCATTGAGTTGTACCCTTTCCTGCGAACAGCTGATCTAGAGCAAATTCCTTCTTCCTTGGACCCTCCCCAATCCATGTCCTATCCCAAACCCAAATCCTTAAAGTTCTTTCTGTAATTTTTGACTAAGAAGCCTCATGGTTTCTCCTGGTCCGTGTCCTCCCCAACTCCAACAAGTCCTAAACCTGCCTTGTTTAATCACATGCATCTTCCTGCTCTTTGACAAAACAGAGGTTACAGGGACTCCTGGGGTACTCTGCTCGGATGTGAAGTATACATTGTGTCTGGAAAGAATGAGGTGGGTAAGGCAATGAGAAAGGTTTCTCTAGTGAGGGTGGGCAAGGGTGTTTCCTTTCAAAAATTCCAATTCCAAAGAACCTCTTGAGAGCTTCCCCCCACTCAGCTCCTCTCTCTTGCATGGAGTCTTATAAAGAGGCACCCACACACTGACTCATGACTGGGATGGCTTTTGTGGTTAAACTTGATTTTTCATCCCATACAATATTCCAGGCCAGCTCAGCAGCTGTTTGTTATTTTCGGCAAGCCAAATATGGCTGACCTTCAGGGTTCTGAGTGTGGGAAATGTAAGATTTCCAAGGGTACCAGTTAGAGGGTGGTTTAGAAATGTGACATATAATCTGGCTTCTTAATATCTTTATAGAAATGAACTGAGACAGGATGAAGGTAAAGTAGAAAGTTAAGGGTAAAGTCTCTGAGGAGGTGGTTTTACAAACCATCATTTAAAACTGAGGGAAATTATTATAAAACATAAGGAAAACACTGGGGTTTCTCTGGGTATTTGGTTTTTGGAAATCTGTTACTTATATAACTACAGGACCATGCAGAAATTAGTTTATTTTTATAAGCTGTGCCTCAATATTTGTCAGAGTCTTGGTATTATGTGGGTAGAAGGCAAAGATGATTATCTCTACTCAGACACTAGAAAATAGAGTCGTGGTAATGAGTCTCTCACCACTGCAAAAGCTTCATCAACAGGGCCCTGGAACTCACCCAGGTCTTCCCACCCCAGAACACTGTCAGCATTACCAAATCGCTATTCATCCCAAGTAGCTTGTTGTTATCCCTTTGGTTCTGAACCTGGTAACATTACCAAATCTGGGGAAACGCTGCCTACATCACGTAATTCTTAGGTAATCACAGCAAGTGGTTGCTGTTTGAACACATGAGCAAGGACCCAGAACACATCCTGTTCCTCAAAGGACGGCTCCTGGACTCCCTACATTTTAGTCATCAAGGAAATTTAAGAAAGATGAAGATTCTGGGTCCCACCCCCGATTTACTACATTAGTATTTCTGAGTATGAGACTCAGGAATCTGTACTTTTAACAAGCATTACAAGAGATCCTTAATTTTATTGTTGGAATACTACTGGTCCAGGGTAAGTGTTTGCAAAAGGTCACTCAAAGAAAGGATCAACATCCCCAACCCCATCCTATGTTAAGTTCAGTACACATAAGGGGCAGTGTCGAGAAGGAAAAAGTGGCAAATGTTTCATTCAGGAATCATCAAGCAAAAATTTGAGGAGCCCTCTTAGCTTTTAATGACTACAAAATAAATACATCTCCAGCAGAAAGGGATTTGATGTTTTTCAGATCCTGTAACAAAACTGCTGTTCTTATGCTCATGGGGGGCAGAAGGGGAGCCCCTATACTAACAGCAGATGAAACGGATCTAGTAGATTCTTCCAATGTTGGGAGCTATGGCCTTCAGTCTGGTTTTGATTGAAGGGGAGACTAAGGACTATATCTCGGATCATTAAAACTGCTTCTAGGACTGTGTTTTAAAAGGAAAGAAGCAAACATGCAGCAAGGGTAGATGGAAGCAAGGCAATTTTCTTAGGAGCAATGGCTGCCTAGGTATCTCGGGAGTGGTAACATTATAAACTATGATCTTTTAAAACGGAAGAGTTACCTATAAAAGTTATTTGAAGCATGGCCTGGGCTTCATATTTTATAGCTAAGCTACATGCAATATACTCCTTTTCTTCCTGTATATGTAATAGTTTTGACCAAGCTGCTCTCTTAAGCTATCCATGGCTAAAATTAATCAAGTTTGATGAAAATCATGCTACAAACAGTCTGTTACCCTAAACTAGTATTTTTAAAACCAGGTCTTAGGTTCTGAATGCAAAAATCTCTGGCAAACTAATAAATGCCACATAAGGGACTAAAGGATCCAATGGTAACAGAGTTAAGAGCTTAATCTCAATTATTCTCGTTTTCACTATCAGAACTGATCTTTCAGTTCTTCCACAATTGTATAACATTCGAAAACTCTGTAAAATCGTATTCTGGTTTTTAAAAAGCCATTCTAGGCTATTCACTCTCTAATAAGGTAAGCAAATTATATATAATTTCTCTTAACACAAGTCTCCTTTGGGACTTGAAGGCAGCACAGAGAACCAAGCAATAGGTATGAAGTGAAGCCAATGAACCCTTTTGCTTCCTCTCCCCAGATGGTCATCTTGGATACAGATGTTTAAAATGTGCTACAGATGTGTAAATCAAGGCATATAGCTATTTATAAAATTGAAATTCCACTGATCAAAGTTGAAATATGTACATTTTTACCCCATGACCAGCTTGGCAACTGGTTTGGTGAAAATTAACTATGCTTGCGTGAAATTTATTACCACTGCTTTCGTTACTACCATTTCTTTTTTCACCACTAACATTTTCAGGGCAAAGACAGAGTATAAATTTCGTCAAAGAAGCAAATACTTTCTCGTCTGAAATCATATTATGAAGAAAAAGGTGGGAAAAAAAGCTCATTTTCTCTCTTTTTCCCTTGTTTTTAGCTTCTGTTTGGATGTGAAATATTTAATAACTGGAAGTCAAATATCCTTTGATGACAGAAGAAATTTCCAATTTGATCTTATAAACTGTGCTTGTGTATCACCAGGACAAAATAATAACTATAGGTATTTCAATTTAAAATTTGATCAAATGCTCTAAACGTATCACTTCTTTTTAAACCAGGTACTGCAAACAGGCACTTTTAAAACCAGGTACAGACTATGAATATAAAATAGCCCACGTTAGCAATAACCTTTTGTGTTTTTTAGTGAGATCTTTTCAAATTAATCTTTCAACACTCATATCGAGAAATCCCAGTTCTTGTCAGTTCTCAAATTTAATGACAGCCTTTTGCATTTGTGATGTTGAGGATTAGAATAAGGTAATGAATGCACACACTTGGCTAATTCAGTTTACCTTCCGTCCACAAAATTAATGCAACTGGATTCCTAGTGGAAAAGCTTTTTAAATTTAAAATTCTGTTTTGGATTTCTTAATTTACTCTTCAAGAGGTAATGCTAATTACCATTAAAACAAAAGATTAAAACAAAGAGAAAAGCCTGTGTTGCTCTTTGGGGTGGTGAGGGCTTGCTCCAAAGGGCTGTGGTTAGGCAGGGGTGAACGCTGAGACCTCAGCTGTCGGGCAGAGGTGAAAGGCAGTGACCTCAGGGACTAGCACCTGGCAAAGGTGTTCTCAGCCAGGCAGCTGCCTGCCAGAACCAGGAGCCACAGGCTGTCTTGATTTCCCTCCCATTTTTTCACAGCGCAACACCCATTCCTTCTGTCCCATGTAATTTGCAGCCATTATCATAGATATTAGATGTGGAAAGACTTGGCAGGTCACCTAATTCCCCAGCCCTTCGCACAGAATGCCCCTGTTGAATATTTATGAGGCAGTTGTTAGCAGGCGCCTGTGGAAACCAAGCTATTACCACTACCTGCGGGGCAAACATCCAAAGAACCTTAAAGCATGACCATAAGCGGAAAAATAAATAATGAAGGAATTCCATATTCCAGACATTTGACTAATTATCAAATAATGAGGTTTATTAAACACTTCCATAGAAGCTAGATTCCTCTTATGTTTAGGCATCATTTGCAAAGGCTCTGCAAAACACTTGACGGTGGCTCTTGACTTTCGTGCAGGAAAGTCTCGAAATAGGCTCTTTGCACGCCGGAGACAGAGCTCGCTTCAAGAGCCAGCAACTCCTTCCTAGACACGTCCCCAAAGGCAAGGGAAGCAAGGGCCAAAATGAACCGTTGGGACTTCAACAAGATCAAAAGCTTTTGCACAGCAAAGGAAACAGTCAACAAAACCAAAAGACTGACAGAATGGGAGAAGATATTCGCCAGTGACATATCAGATAAAGGGCTAGTATCCAAAATCTATAAAGAACTTCTCAAACTCAATACCCAAAGAACAAATAATCCGATCAAGAAATGAACAGATATTTCTGCAAAGAGGACATCCAAATGGCCAACAAATACATTAAAAAGTGCTCAACATCACTGAGCATCAGAGAAATGCAAATCAAAACCACAGTGAGATACCACCTCACACTAGTCAGAATGGCTAAAATTAGCAAATCAGGAAATGACAGATGTTGGCAAGAATTCGAAGAAAGGGGAACCCTCCTACACTTGGTGGGAATGCAAGCTGGTACAGCCGCTCTGGAAAACAGTATGGAGGTTCCTCAAAAAGTTGAAAATAGAGCTACCCTATGACCCAGCAATCGCACTACTGGGTATTTACCCTGAAGATACAAATGTTGTGATCCAAAGGGACACGTGCACCCGAATGTTTATAGCAGCAATGTCCACAATAGCCAAACTATGGAAAGAACCTAGATATCCATCAACAGATGAATGGATAAAGAAGAGGTGGTATATATATACTATGGAATACTATGTAGCCGTCAAGAGAAATGAAATCTTGCCATTTGCAATGACATGGATGGAACTGGAGGGTATTATGCTAAGTGAAATAAGTCAGTCAGAGAAAGACAATTATAATATGATCTCTCTGATACGAAGAATTTGAGAAGCAGGGTGGGGGGTTGGTGGGGGGTGGGGGAGAGAGATGAAACGAGATGGGATGGGGAAGGAGACAAACCATAAGAAACTCCTAAACTCACGAAACAAACTAAGGGTGGCTGGGAGGTGGGGGGGTAGGGATAGGGTGGCTGGGTTATGGAATTGGGGAGGGTATGTGCTATGGTAAGTGCTGTGAAATGTGTAAGCCTGACGATTCACAGACATGTACCCTGGGGCAAATAATACATTATATGTTAATTAAAAAAAAAAGCCAACCTGAAGGATTCTTGATTTAGGTGACACAAATTTAATTAATACAAGATGGCACAGCATATACTTGGCTAACATAAGACAACATTCTTAGTATTCTTCTGGAACGGTGGGAGTTTTGAGATATATTAAACTGGCTAAACGCAGAAATTGGAGAGAGGACCCAGCATTATTTGATATATGGGATAATTTGAACACAAATCCAGATCAATCAGGCCCCAAGTGGATTTGTGTGGATGCAGCTGGGTGTGTGTCTTTGGTGAATCAGGCTACACTGATAGCAAAGCCCACATCAACTAAGAAACTGCCACTCCTCACTGTTTTCAACATAATCCCATGGATGTAAAGACAGCAGAGAAGAAAAATAGGCCTGCAGTCAAACAGCCGGTTCAGCTCTGCACTGCACCTCTTACCAGTTAGGTAAGTGTTCCTGGCCGGTTTTAGCCTCAGTTTCCTCCCTATAAAACAGAAATAGTAATATCTACTCATATAGATATTAAGCAGAGAGGATAAAATAATGAATGTCATGCATTTGGCACCACATAGGTCTTCAATAAATATTATCTCCCCTTTCTTTTCTAAGCATTCTATAGTTGCATTTGTATGTTCATTTCTAGAAGATAGATTTTTGTAGGCATACAGCAAACATTTATTACAGGTATACTTTCATGGCTCTAAGTGCAATCAAATTTTCAAAATATTTCTAACCCATTGAACAGTAGAGCAGGTTTTTTAAAGTGCCAAGCAATTAAAATTGCTTCCTTCACATACCCTTGAGTTTAATAGCAAACCAATGCAAAATTCAATGCTGGAGAAGAGACACAGTCATGCATCCCGTTTTCTTCATTTGAAGTTTAAGTGGGAGCCTAGGATCTAACAACCCCCTCTTTCTGTAGAATTCTCCAAGCTCCTCAAACTGCTCTTCTTCAATAAACACAAAAGAATTTGTAGATCACTTCCTCTTTTCTTCAATATGGTGATAATTCATTTAGATATTAAGGATAATTAAGCATTACAACACACTTGATATTTGAAGATTAAGAAACACCATTAACCACCATGGGTGAAACTACCATTGACTTTAACCTCATTCTCAATTTCTTTCTCTACTAATTCTTCTTTCATCCATTAAATAACTCCCTTCAGGTAGCTTTTCTACTAGAATTCATTTAATTATTCATCATATTATAAAAAGTTAACAAAATTAATACAAGTTTAATAAATATTAATAAAACTTGGACAAAATAACATCCAAAAGCAAGCAGGACCCCTCTTTTAAATGGAAAAAAAACCCTCAAAACCTAATGTTACTATGGTCACACATACCTAATGTTAAATATTTAAGTAAAAAGGTCAACATTTTTAGATAGTGCCAACTATCCCAGGTGTTAAGATTAGAAAGATAAAGTACCTGGGTGGATGACTTACAGATTCAGCTCCACTTGTTTAGATTCTAGATACTTCCTGAATAATATGGATTATAGAATGAAAAATGCTTACAGGTCAGGAAGAGATCCAAATGAAAGAGGGCATAACTTCAGAGAGGGTCCCAGGGACTTATAATTACATAGACTGATTACATAGATATATTGAAAAAAATCTGATCAAAATCTTGAGAATAAGACGAAATAAAACCAGAATTAAGCAGTATTAAAAGACAAAATCCAAGAGAAGCCAAGAAATATGCTATTAAAAAAGAATGAATAAAAAATAAAAGCAGCAATTTACAAGGAAGATTGGTGGGTATGCAGAAGAAAGTCTTTGTGACTTTCCATGGTTCTTCTTCAGTGCCCATGTGCGCATCTTTGTGCGCACACACACGCCATGATATAGAAAAGCAAAAGAGAATGACTACATCTTTTACAAGGTGCATAAACACGTTCTCAGGCAAAGTTAAACTCCTTAGTTCCAGGACACACTAGAAAAATGGCCCCAAGGGGCTGTGACCCAAGGCACAGGGAAGCACATGCCATGATATGAATGGCATCATATGTACCTCTATAATTGTCAACAGATGTGGCAAGCCAATACACTAGGAATAGTTTCCACTTACCACATGTTTTTTGGTGACTGATAGGATGGGAGTCTCAGAAAAATGAAGGTTTGATGAATGAGGCATCCTGCTTAATTGTGCTAAACTGTTCAGTTCAAATTTTCATAAACAGATTCAACAGTTAAGAAACAGAAAACCTTTTACTGATTCTCTCAAGAAAAAAGCAGGCGAGGGCTAGGAAGGAATGGAAGAGAGAAGCACAAGCTCGTGTTGCCATGGGATATTTACGCTATATAAATCAGGCATTTGTGTGGCTATTTTAGCAAAAATTGAAATAAAATTGGTACGAAGACCAGATGTTTAAAAAAATTAAGAAAATGTATTCTTTAACTTCCAAGATATATACATCAATTTGCTCCCTACATTTTAGTGTTGTTGAAGTACCAATCTTTCGAACAATTTAAAGTTTATAGCTGGCCTCTATTTGTGTTTGTTTGATGTAGGCAATTCTGTGCTCCTAAAAGGTAAAGGTTCATGCGTAGACCTGCTTCTTTGTTCAAAACATCCCTGTTTTACATTGAAAGCAATTTTGAACTTCTGGAAATATTTGGGCTTTTGGTTATGGAGTATTGACACTAGAAAAGGCTTAGAAAGGTAATTCCTCAATTTTTAGGTCAGAGAAGATGCATACTATAAATATATTTTTGATGCATACTATTTTAATATCACTGTCTGGGATGAGGCTCCTTGCCAATAGAGTATACCTATCCAGTCCAGAGTACCTAATCTGGAACTTGATGCTGCCCGTAAGAGTCAGAGTGCCGTCTGTGTCCTTGGTCATGAGCCAGTTGGCTTTAACATGTTCACTCATACAATCCTCCCACCAACTCTTATCAACCTATAATCAATTTACTTGGGTTGAATAGGAACTGTAAAGAGGCCTCAAAATCTCCAGAAGCACCAATTGACATAGAAGAGCTAGTAATGCTATTAATATTTGACTTTTTTCTTCTTTACTTTCTTATCTGGAGTGCTGTACTATGTTCCGGTGAAGTGAGTCAGGTGCTTTCCTAAATAATGCCCTTGAACCAGTAAAGTAGCAGGCTGATTTAGAGTGAATGCTGGCAGCTCCATCACTCATTTATGTAAACACAAAGTAAATGTGCTAAGAGCCGAAGGTCAGTGAATATCAGTATATTTGCGTATCTTTTGCAATGTTTCCTAGGATATTCAAGTATATGCCCAGTCATCCTCTCTACTGGATCTAAATACAGGTGAGCACGCTCATAGCAAGACCTCTTCGGTTAGTTTTATAAATATGAAACTATCCTCCAAACCCTGAAATTCCTTATTGAAGATCCAATGTGTAGAGTGTAATTGACTTTCAAAGACCTCATCACTTATTAAATGCATTCAACTCTTACAACAAGCCTCTGAAATATTATTGCCCTTATTTTACCCATCAGGAAAGTGAAGCTCTGAGAAGTTAAATCAAAAGCACGCTTGCTATAAAGTGATGAACCTTGTTCCTTTATCACAACACTTGCTGCTTTTCCACCACAAGGTTTAAGTAAGTGGCTAGAACAATTCAAATGTTAAAGAGGCTCTCTGGGCCTTTGTGATTATTCTTCTTCACTGCTTTGTTCTTGGATAACATACACAGTAAAGTAGCTGTGGAGTGTGTTCCTATAAATAACTGCTAAGTTTTCCCACTCCTGTGGGTAAGGACAGACTGTGGGGCAGGCGTGGGAGGAGAGAACACCTCAGGTATTAGATAATGCAGACTGCTGGGAATATGACATCAGTTTATCCAGCTCCTCATCTGCCTGCCAACCTGAGCATCTCAGGTAAACTAGAACGGAGAGGCTAAGGGATGCTTTTGTTGTCAGAAAAGCATCTTAGTGGTGATTATTATGTACAGGTCATGAAGTGCAGAGAGACTGGGTGTTTTAAACTCAGGGTTATTTCTTTACTGCTTCTGGGCCCTTATTGCTGTTCTTCCTTATCTGCTGATAGATCCTAGGATGGCAGAAGTTTTGTGCATTTTATATAATTTGAGTCAAGTCTCAGTAGTGAAAATGAAGGTGGTTACTGTGTTCATCTGCACTTTGCCCTTCTTTCCATTTTAAGGACTGTACATCTTGACCACAAGGATGGACATTAGAGCCAGTCTGGGTAACCGTGATCTTCCCAGCTGAGCTGAATATAATGAGTTTCTCTTCCCTGCATAAGAGGCTGTAAAGGTTTAAGTCATGACTTGCCTATGGTTGTAGGTTACAAGGCCAGCTGGCTTAAGAGAATTAAGGCACCATGAAAAAAATCAGAATCAGCACCAGAGAGATAGAGTATGTGTCCTAATGGCATTCCAGTGCTGGAATCCCTCAGACCAAATCCAGCCCTACCCTTCCTGAGGCTTGCTTAAAGTCCCCGTTTTTGCTTCAGATTATCTAAGTTGGATTTCTGTTAGTACTGAAGAAGTCTAGAATATAGACATTTTGCTTTAATAACTGAAATAATAATAGTGGCTTCTTGAGCATGAACATTGTACTAAGCATTTCACTTAGACTGTCTTTACTATTTTTCTTTAGTATAACCTCATGAGGCAGGTGCTATTATTGTTATTTTATTTATGAAGAAATTGAGACTCTAAGAGGTTACATGACTTTCCTGAGGTTATCTAGCTAAGTCGTGGTAGAGCAAGATTTGAATCCATTTCTATGCGGGCTCCTAAATAAATGCTGTTAATGTCTCGTGCTATTTTATATCTTAAAAATGGTTCTCAATTCCGGCTGCATTTTGGAATCATCTGGGGAGCTTCTAAAAACAGGTGTGCTCATGCTCTCTCTTTAGGTTTCCAAGTTTGCACAAGTACAGCAGGCACATTCACACAGAACACAATGGACTTGTGCTCTGGGAGGTTGGGAGCCCCTGGGGATGAATATGTTCTCAAGAAATGGTGCTCCGTGGATTTGTGCATCTGATGTGGTCCTGCAGCCAGACCAATTAAATCTTAATCTTTGGGAGTGGGGCCCCAGGTTGATAGGATTTTAAAAGCTCCCTGGGTGATCTTAAAGTGCAGTCAAGGGTGTGAACCACAACTCTAACCTAAACACATATCTTGGATTTATATGGGCTTTGACTGGGTCTACACTAGCACAAAATGAAAAATTAAAGCTTATGGTGGGGCAATTAAAGCTAATATGCCACATGATTACAATTATCAGGATATGTCAGATAAAATCTTCTGTCAGGAATAGTAAGCATGGAATCAATGACCCCTCTGGACAACAGATCAATTTATGTACTGTGCTTTGTAGTACAGTGTTGACTAAAAATATTAAAGTGATATCTATAAATATCCTCATTCTTAAATATGACATCAACAACAATTAACAAACTACCTCTTCAAAAATGTGGATTTTGTAAAGTTGTGTCCAGCAAACATTTTCATGTAGGTTTAAACTTTCCATAACCAGATAGTTTTGGGTATTGATGAAGGCCATGCCCTTTCATTATATAATATTTTGTTCTCTTACCTTCCAGGAGACTATTTCAGATAATACAACAAGAAAGAAAAAAGAAGAGAAGAGAAGA
Source organism: Procyon lotor (assembly GCA_028646535.1). Taxonomy (NCBI): domain Eukaryota; kingdom Metazoa; phylum Chordata; class Mammalia; order Carnivora; family Procyonidae; genus Procyon; species Procyon lotor. The sequence continues at coordinate 130,079,252 of CM053606.1, read as the reverse complement.
GAAGAGAAGAGAAGAGAAGAGAAGAGAAGAGAAGAGAAGAGAAGGAAGAAAGGAAGAAGGGAAGGGAAGAGAGGAGAAGAGAGGAGAGGAGAGGATAAAGAGAAAGAGAAAGAAAGAGAAAGAGAAAGAAAGAAAAAGAAAGAGAAAGAGAGGAAGGAAGGAAAGAAGAGAGAAGGAAATGGAAGAAGAGAGAAAGAAAGAAAGGGAAGTGAGAAAGGAAGAGAGAAGGAGAGGAAGGGAGGAAAAGGAAAGGACAGGAAGGAAGGGAGGGAGGGAAGGAGGAAGGAAGAAAGGAAGGATCACTGAGGACATACATCATAACTAGTCCTAAATAGGCAATAGCTCACTCAGCTGTCAAAAGATCTATAACTAATAGATTTTACAGAGCTCAACTACATTTGATTTATGCGTTATGAACTGGAAGGACAATTAAGATAGCAAATGTCATATTACAAAAGAAACTTTAGTTGCCAAGAATTATGCAATCTCACACTTTCTTATAAAAACAGGATGATAGGGAGACTAATTCACTGTTAGAAATCCCCATGAGAGGAATGTATGAGGATATTAGGTTAAGTGGTTTTTTTTTTTAACTTTAATGCTGAGCAAAGGAAGGATCTTAAGCCAACAAAGTTACCTGAAATAAGGAGTCTATTGTATACAATTGAGATGTAATTCATTTCTAGAGAAAAAGGTCCTTATAAGGAATAAGATTCCTTATTCAAATCTGACTTCAATTTTATCCAAATCTCTTGAATTGTGATATTTGTCCTATTGTTTCCATAATTACATACTTATTAATCAAATTGATAAACATTTTTAGCAGAGCTCTTACATCAAATTGATGAGCTATCACAGTATTCTAAGATTTACTTGTTTCCAAGTATGTCCACTTACAGTTAGACTTCATTGTTGCTATCGAGAATTCCAGGGCAACCAGTGCCAATCACAGTGTAATGCTTCATGTGACTACTGTAGGGCTCTCCAACTGGAAGGCTTAATTTGGCAAAACTTCAAGTAGCAAAATATCTAAAACAATTTCAACTCTACCAAGAAATCACTGAAAGATATGCAGACCAACCCATTAGATGTGTGATCTACGAAGCTAGGTTTTACCTTGAGTCTCTAAAAGGAGGATGTAGGTTAGATGGAACCTGCCCAGTGGCTGGGATTGAGCCCCATCATGTCTCACTTCTGGCTGTCCTAAATCCTCAGAATTGCATTCAGGTCCCAACTACGGTCCTAGGCACCTTTTCAGTTTTAGCTCTATTTCCTTATATTCCGCTAAATTTCAGTCAAACGAGACTATTCATCATTTCAAGAACCCATTGCACTTTTTAATCTATGAAATTTTTTCTCTATCTTTTCACACAGAATGCACTCCCTCTCCATTCAACAAAATTCTATTCTTTCTTGAAATTCAGGCAAATTGTCACCTCTTTTGTGATGCCCCACACAATTTAATGTCTCTTTTGCCTGAACTTCTATTGCACTTTGTTCTTCCTGTGTCTAAACTCTCCACTAACTCCTTAAGGATAGGGAGTGTACCTTATATGTGACATTGGAATAAAATGGACCAATATGTTAATTCTGGCTTTTCCACTTGATAACTTAGTCACTTTGGAAAAAGGAAACCCACTGAGTCCCAATTGTCTCATCTGAAAATTGGTAACAGAATAATGATGTATACTTCAAAAGATTCTTATAAAATTATGTGAGAAAATGTATATAAAGCAGCTGGAATAACACTTGAGACATAGCAGATACTCAATACATGTTGAATTCCATCTTTATTCCTCTTGCCTGAATGTCATACAGTACTTATTAGGTATCTCTTAAATGAATGAAGGAAGGAATGAATGAATGAAATTGTGAAACTGTGTGAGTCTGGTCTAAGAAAAAAGAATAGGCAATAGTATATCCTGAGGATTCAATGATGACACTCAAGGTAATTATTTTAGTAAGTCTTGTAATCATTCCTATCTGTAACCTCATTCCTGATTCATAAAGAAAAATTATAAACAGGCATTTAAACATTTTAGATATCAGCAGTTTGAGGTTTTAAGACAAAAACACGAAGCATGGAAATGATATCACATTAAGAGTTAATTTGTATTGCAGGTTAACAGAAATTTATACAGCTCCAGTAGAATATACATACTAAAGACAAACAATCATATAATAAACAAACTTCTTTCAATGGTCATGCTGTTGTTGGTTGTGTCGTATTGTAATTCTGAAACTACTGTGTGTGTGCTGCAGGATAAAGCAAATGAGTGGTTATGCTGTTGCACTAAGAACAAGGAATTTTTGTCAAAAGAAAAGGAGACATGGATATAATATCAAGGAGGTAAGGTACAACTTTGTAGTCCTGAACTTGAATTGGAAATATCATATAATTCATCATATACTTTTTCTTAGAGAAAAAATATACATATTTCCTAGTTTTATCCACTGAAAAGACCTAGAAACAATGACCAACCCACTAGCAATAAGCACACTTAATGTTCAGACTGTGGCCTCTACATATCATGACACAGTAGAAGAAATTGGGCTTTTTGGAGAAATAACTGATTCCAGATATGGGGAAGGAAATATAAAAAATGGCATGGAACAATCTGTCACATCACAAAGCTAGAACATATCAATGACTACCACAGTGACGTTAAAAAGACTCAGGAACCATCTTAAAAAGGTTCTCGCTGGCCAGAAATGGGATAATTTGAGCATAAAACAAGAATAATTACTACAATAGAATGAAGCACATCTATATCTTAAAATCCACTAGTAAATAGCAATAGCACAAAATAATTCAACTAGTTATCCTTGGAGGATACTAGGGAACCAACTAACAAGTTTTAAAATAGGGTATGTAAAGGGAAAGAATTAACATTTATTCTGCCTTTCATATACAAAAGTACCTCAGGGTGATCAGATAGTCAATAAGTGAAAGTTCTATTTTATAGAATTGTTTCAATTAATGATCAAAATTAACATATTGCAATCCCAATGAAATAATGGATCTAGACAATAACCTTCAGTAACCATTAACACCTTAAAAAGAGAGACAAGTAGACACTATTGCTAACAGAAATAAAAACAGCACCTAAGAAGTATTCTTGCCCCCCAAATAAAGAAAAATCAAACATGAATCAGATCAAGCCTCTAGATTTAACTACCAATTCACAGAAAATATAAGGAAGAGTGAAAACATGTTAAATGGTTCCATGGGAATGGAATTAGCTAAATCCAGACTACAGGGAATCCCAAAGGGCAAATTACTTGATTTCTGTAACAAATAAGCAGCAAGGAAGAAGAAAGATGAAGGTAAAACCTATAGATTAAAAAAGACTTATGAGACACCAACCACAACAAGTGATTGCACTGTTTAAACCTTATTGGAATCCTGATTTAAACAAGTAAACTGTGAGGGCGGGGAACAGTTTGGAGACAACGGGAAACATTTGAAAACTGGCCCTGTATTGACAATGATATTAAGAAATTATTGTAAAATATTTTAGGAGAAACAATAGTATTGCAGTTATACACACACACACACGCATACACACACAAGTCTTTACCTTTTAGAGACAGAAATTAAAATATTCACAAATGAAATAATATAAGGTTGAGCATTTGCTTCAAAATAATCTAGGTGTAGGACAGTGATTGGAGTATGGTGAAATATTACCACCCATGAATGAAGAATTCCTAAAGTGATGAATACATGGGAAGTCATTAGATTATTCTCTCTACTTTTACATGTGTTTGAATTTTCTATAATAAATGTTTAAAATCATGCTTTTTTAGCATCTAATATACTAGGCCATTCTGAATTTTATGGTCTCTAACACTTAAACTAGGGATAGACAAAGTTTATGTAGCTAAGAACAATGAAATATATTCTGAAGTCCTAGTTCCTTCTACTCTACTGGCTTTCATATAATTTTAGGGTTTTGTTTTTTTTTTTTTTTAACTGAGAAAATTTCAGTATAACTTTATTCAGTTTCCCATGAAGAGGTTTTCTTCCTTGTTTTCATGATTATTAAGTAAACCAATTCTTAGTCCATCCTTGATGGTGAGCATGAAGAGAAAAGGGGCCTCATCTTATTTTTGTATCCTCTATAATTTATTTATAATATAGGTATCTGTTGAATGAAGTGTTACATATGGAGTCAGTCAGAGTATCTGTAAAGTATTAAGTGAAATTGATGGAGAGTCAAACTCATAGGACAGGGAACCTAGAAGAACTAACCCTGAGACCATGAGAGGGGCAGTTAGAGAAGTGAAACTTTTCTAGGCTACATCATTAGAGGGCATGGGAAACAGCTGATAGAGAGTTAAGTCATTTTGGGTCAATATAATACAGAAAATGGAGCAATAATTTAGTGGTCTCCTCTGATTTTCTAAAGTAATTTTTTTCTAACCTTGCACTATTCCTGTTCCTCAAGCTGCTTTCTCACTCCCAGTCCTCTCACTGAGCCTGCTGGTTAAATGTCCATGGGGTGTCTGCTGCAATGAACTTTAAGGACTCTCATCTAAAACACTGTTCTCATCAACTCTCTCTTCTGCTGAAGACTTTTGATAACTTTGCATGAGCTACAAGAGTTTTTCACCTGAAATGTATGCCTCTTCTTAATCTAGCCCAGAGATAACTCAACACCACTGAAAATGTAGCCTCTACATTTTCAGAACATAAGGTGTATGTTTAAGAACATAAGGGTGTTCTTATCACCCACTGCTCTCCAAGATAAATCCTCTGCTCAGTGAAGTTATTCTAATCATTCCCAGTTGGGGCACCTGCATTTGTTCATACTATTTCTGTCTCCAGAACTGCCCTTCTCTACCCCTTCTGTCCATTCTGATACTAGATAGTCTTCAAAATTCAGCTTACGCTCAACTCTTCCAGGCCTTTCCTGTCTTCTGAGTTCCTATAGTTATTCTACATGCAGTATTTATCCTAGTGCTATTCCAAAAACTTCTTTTTATATGACTTAACTTTTCTTGTGTTCCTCTTCAAATCAATACATCTAGCCAGCAAACAATTACTGTAGATCTATCATGTGCCAGGTAATAATGAGTATTGTGGGTATATAAGCATGAATAAAATACTCTCTTGGTTCTCAATCCAGTTAAGGAGATAAAACACAAAGAATATTAACTTTAAAGTAAAAATGTATGCTTTAAATAACAATTCAAGGCAACAATAGAAGAGACTTTATAAAGCAGGGCATGACTCACTGCCCAAGGGTATAAACAATGCCTTCTTCTTCCCCTACGCTGTAGTCAGTGATACTAAAGGGCATGAGGCAGGTTGGCAATGGTCAGATAGTCAATGGCTTCCATGGACCTGAAGCAGGTGTAGGGCAAGGAAGAAGAACAGAATAAGCCTATTAGTTGTTGTCATGAGCAATTTCCAGTAGTGTGCTATTGAGGTAGATGGTATATATAGGTAAATACATACCAATCTAGCATGTAGCAGTCAAGGAATATTAAACAAGAGCTCTTTTAAAAGAAAAAAGATTATTTATTTATTTGAGAGACAGAGCATGAACAGGGGGAGTGGCAGAGGCAGGCTCCACGTTGAGCAGAGAGCCTGACATGGGGCTCGATCCCAGGAACCTGGGGTCACGACCTGAGCGGAAGACAGATGCTTAACCGACTGAGCCACCCAGGTGCTCCTAAACAAGAGCTCTGGCTCACCTGAGTTAGAGATAAGAGGCAGCCACTTTCTATAATTCCTTGTATTACCCTTCTCTCTTTCTACTATTCTTCTTCATTCTTGATTCCTTTGTTATAGCCTGTCTCTTCCCACTCTCCTCTACCCTTCCCCCACCCACTACACTGTAAACTCTACAAGAGCAAGAGACCTGCTAAATTTTTTTCATCTCTATCCTCAGTGTTTGGAGCACCTGGTTTCCACTAGGCATTCAAGCCACGCTTGCTGATGGGACGAAACTGCCCTCCCACTTAAATGAAGGCTACAGTCACAAACCAGAGTTCCCTTTTCATGCACCCAGTGGGGTGAGGTCTGCTCACCATGCAGCAGTCATCTCTCCACACATTACTGGCACAGAGTGTTTTCACCATAAAGTAGGCATCTTTTAATTAGGGACAGCAGGGGACATGGAACTGCTGTGCTGCACTATTCCATCTGGTGATTGGGAAACATGAGTCCTGGGTCCAGAAATTCCCATTTACTTTACATTACCATTCTTACTTGTGTCCTGATCTTCTCCTTTCTTGGAACATGTTAGAAGAAAGGCCTTTGGAAATGTAGAAATGGAAAGTTTTAATTTAGTTCTGTCTAATGTCATATGAGGTATTAGGCAGAAATAAGCAAGATGGAAAATATGTGAAATTCTGAGTAATCTGCATATTTGGTACTTCAATGTGGAGTCTGAACTATCATAAAAAGATGAAAGAAATTAAAATGTGATTTCAAAAACAATTCAATTATGTGAGGAAAGGGGACAACTCAACGAAGCAAAGTTCTTTTCTTTTTTTTAAAAGATTTTATTTATTTATTTTGAGAGAGAGAGAGCATGAGCAAAGGAAGGAGAAGCAGACTCGTCGCCGAGCCAGGAGCCTGATGTAGGACTCGATCCCAGGACCCCAGGATCATGACCTGAGCTAAAGGTAGGCACTTGACCCACTAAGCCACCCAGGTGCTCAAAGCAAAGTTCTTACTAAAGTAATCCTAACTTATAGTTATGGCATCAGAGTTTATCAGTCTCTTTCACATTATCTTATTCTGTCTACAAACCTAATCCCTACCTAGTCAGCATTTGATTCATGGGCAGTTTGTTGAGGACCAGGCACTTCCCAGGTCTGGGAATTTGGAAGAATTCACCATAACCACAGGAAAAAGCTAAGTGCTATAAGGAGAGGGCATTGCAGGAGCAACCCCAAGGTACACTTACTGGATCGCTAGGGGTCAAAGAAGGCTTGTGAGAGGAGGAGAACGAGTGTCTGAATCATGCATGAGTAGGAATTCACTGTTGAAGAAGACAAAACTGGGTCCAATGGCAAGGAAGTGTGAGAGCTCGGGGTGAACCAGGAGCTTCAGTGAATGAGACTTGTTCTAAGAGAAGAACAGAAAGGAGTGGGGAGCCATGAGACAGGAGGCTATACACCAGCCCGAGGGTGGAACGAAAAAGGCCTTGAGTTCCACGCTGGGAAAAGACATGATCCTCTGAAGGCAATGGAGAGACACTGAAGAATTGTAAGCAAGAAGCAGAGATGATCAGATATTACAGCATTCTTCCTTGTTCACCAGCAGAAATCCTCATCTCGTTCCTAAGGAATCCCAATTTTCTCATATATCGGGAGGCTACATTTTCAGTGGTGACCGGGCCCCCGTCTAGGTCCAGAAAGTAAAATTTGGTCAGTATAGGCCAACGTTGGTAATTCCACTCTATTGCCACTGCCTGATTTAGCCACAGACATGTTTTATAGTTTCAGCCAAGGAGACTACAGAAAAATCTGCTTTGCAGCTTCTGGGCAAGCTTGCCTCACAATTAAAAAGACAAATCCATCATGGGCATTCTCTCTTCCACTATTGCACAATGTGTGAGAATCTGTTGCTTCGAACAACGGCAGCTATCTTGGGACCAGGAGGGGACAAGCCTGAAGACAGAAGTCAACATGCAGAGGACGGCAAAGTGGAAAGATGTAAAGGACCAAGGAAGGTCCTTGATGTGGTAGATGACTAAATTAAGCATTCTGTAACCACCCATTCCAGAGCTCTTTTTAAGAGAATTTCGAAATCTCCTTACTGCTGTTCTAAGTTGGGTCTTCTGTTTCATTTTGCAGACAAGAGCAACCCAACTGATAGACTGATTTTCAATTTAGAAAGTTCATTTTGGAAGCAGTGAGCCAGTTAGATGGAAGGGGACCAAGAATGCAGGTCGGGATGGTAGTAGGGAGCTGCCACAGGAAAATCAGTGAATACTGATAAGACAAGGTCTGTGTGGTGGAGGGGAGTGAACAGGTTTAAGAAATAAATTCAGAGTAAAGGGGACTTAGAGACCATTTTGATGTATGCTCTGGATGACTGTGCGGTTTCTGGATGGTGGTACCAGTCAGTGAGACAGGGGACAGAGGAGGAGAAGGAATATATACTGAGGCTTAGTGGTTACCATACCTGTTTTTCATATAAGATAACCAAGTCTTACTCAGTAGAATGTATAGTTGGTGAGAGTACAGATCTTGTCTATCTTCTGTACTACTGATTCCCCAGTGCCACAGAGCAGATGATTAGTAAGAATGCCTAATAATAGGGGTGCCTGGGTGGCTCAGTTGGTTAAGCAACTGCCTTTGGCTCGGGTTATGATCCAGGAGTCTCAGAATCACGTCCCCCCGCATCAAGTCCCTGCTTAGCAGGGAGTCTGCTTCTCCCTCTGACCTCTCCCCTCTCATGCTCTTTCTCTCTCTCTCAAACGCATAAATAAAGTCTTTAAAAAAAAAAGAATGCTTAATAATAAATGACTACAGACATACAGATGAACAACAGACGTAAAAAAAGATGCTCGACACCACTCATCAACAGGGAAATGCAAATCAAAAATACAATGAGATATCACTCCCCACCTGTCAGAATGTCTAGTATCAGAAAGACAAGAAATAACAAATGTTGATGAGGATGTGGGGAAAAAAGGAATCCTTAGTGCACTGTTGGCGAGAATTGGGTACAGCCACTGTGGAAAATAGTATGGAGTTTCCTCAAAAAATTAAAAATAGAAATACCATATGATCTAGTAACTCTGCTCCTGGGTAATCACCTAAAGAAAATGAAACACAAATTCAAAAAGATATATGCACTCCTATGTTTAGTGCAGTATTGTTTATAATAGCCAAGATATGGAAGTGGCCTAGGTGCCCATCAGTAGATGAATGGATAAAGAAGATGTGTACACACACACACACACACACACACACACACACACAGGAATTCTACTCAGCCGTAAAAAAGAATGAGGACCTGTCATTTCCAACAACATGGATGAATCTAGAGGGTATTAGGTTATGTGAAATAAGTCAGACAGAGAGAAAAATACTACATGGTTTCACTCATATGTGCAATCTAAAAAACAAAACAAATGAAAAAACAAAGCAGAAACAGACCCATAGATATAGAGAAAAAACTGGTGGTTGCTAGAGGGAAGGGGGCTGGAAGAATGGGCAAAATGGGTGAAAGGGAATGGGAGGTGTAGGCTTGCAATTATAGAATGAGTAAGTCATGGAGATGAAAGGCTCAGCATAGCAAATATAGTCAATGGTATTGTAACAGAATTGTACAGTGACAGATACATTGTGGTGAGCATAGCATAAGATATAGACTTGTTAAATTACCATGAAAAACATGTGTCAACTACACTTCAATTTAAAAAAAAAAGAAAAAAGAAATGAGTGTGGGCTGAGAAAAAATTACATCATTTGCCTAAGATAGCACATGCAGTTAGAAGTCAAAACCCAGAAAACACACTCTAATTCTTTCCAGCACACTGTCTACCACATGCCAATAATATTAGAAAAAGGTTGACTCTCAGATTCTGAAGCAGACAAGGAAACTCTTATTGGTAGATGTGGAATCAGGGAGGGCTCACTCTCTCAGGTCACATTAAGAGTATGTAATTTTTAAAATTAATGTATATTTTATAAAAGAGTGTCTAAAGAAAGAGAGTGGGGCACCTGGGTGGCTCAGTGGGTTAAGCCTCTGCCTTTGGCTCAGGTCATGATCTCAGGGTCCTGGGATGGAGCCCCCCCACATCAGGCTCCCTGCTCGGTGGGGAGCCTGCTTCCCCCTCTCTCTCTGCCTGCCTCTCTGCCTACTTGTGATCTCTCTCTCTCTCTCTCTCTCTCTCTCTGTCAAACAAACAAACAAACAAACAAACAAACAAATAAATAAATAAAATCTTTTTAAAAAATAACGAAAGAAGATGTTCAAGAAGGATGCATGTGAGGACATCTGGAAAACACGGATTATATCTCCTTACTGACATATTCAGAGTGAAATAGACTCCTCTCACTCTCACCTGGAGTTGACAATTAGAGAATCAGGCTAACAGCTGAGATGTAAAGCCTCTCTGCTATCTGGAGTTTTCGAAAAGAGACTAACCTAAATCCCTTAGACTACTCTAGTCATACTCAAGTTGTCAGAGAATAACTGTTCACCATTTTATGTAGGAGAACATTAAATTACTAGAAGATATTATTCAGCACCTTCTCTCAGTCTTTATTCCTTTAAGGGAAATAATCCTAGCTGTTTTAGCCTCCCTAATTTATACCATTCTTCCAATATGTTTTCTACCTTTATATCTCTTTTCTCAGCATCCTTTATTTTGTCCATAATCCTAAGATGTGGGACCCAAAGCCTGTTGAAAAATTATTTATTTCTGTGTTTGTGTTTTTGTTTTCTCCTCTCATGTCAGATTTATAAGAATTTAAAGGTTTCTCAAAATTAAACTAAGAACTATAGAGGAAGCAATGTAGAAACGACTGAACTTAACCTCAAAGAACTGATCGCTGGATACTCCTTGTAATCCAAGCACAATATTAGTGTGTAATTCAAATGCCAGATTGTGGAATACAGAAGTGTTTTGGAAATTTAGAAAAACAACAGGATGTCATGGGTTGTTAAGGAAGGATTCATGGACACTGATGAATACAGAGTGAGCCTTAAGAGTGTCTAGGATTTGGAGGGGAAGAATAAGAAGAAGTATGGAGGAAAGTGGCCATGGGAGCAGGCTGGAGTATAAAAATATCTAAACAGGGCGTTTATATGGAAAATATGTCTAAGATACTTTCCTTTAAAAAGCATCACCCCCAAAGCTTATACTTATATTGATAGTTATCATGTCTGTTATGGACATCATCTAGACTGATGAACGACAGCATCTCTCTTCTCCAAAGATAAACCTTTCATCAGTCAATCTCCTTAGCTTTTATAATTAATGAAAATCACATTGAATTTTGATTCTGTGTTCTTAATTAGTATTTCATCACTGACTACACACAGAACATGGAAAAAAATTGAGGACCAGCCATCAGGCTATAGAAATTTGATAGGCCTAGGACATGATAGGGGGTCAATAAGCAATGGAAAGTTAGGTGAGCAGTTATGTAAAACATAACTTAATTAGTATTTCTAATTCCTATCTTTAGGTTTAAGCTAGTACAATGTGCCAGTTTTCAGGAACACAGGCTACACAGCTGGTATATTTTTATTTCCTTTTTCTGTTTAACCATGGTTCTTTACCTTTTTCTCAAGTTCCTGAAATTTTCAATAGGTAACACAAGATACAACATAAGCAGTTCTATTAATTCTCCCAGAAATAGACCACATTTGAAATATCAAAAGATAGCTCAATGGTAATGGAGGAAGACAGCAATAATTTGGTTCCATCTTATAGTATTCTAAAAGAAATTAAAAAGAAATCCCAGAAACATTAGCTGCAGTCTAAATGAAACACTGACTTTTTACAAACGTTCCTGATCTATGGAGGTACAGAGGGGAGTGGAATAAAGAATGTGAGAAGAAATAAGTAGTTATTTACAATAACAAACTCCTTTCCCCAGGGGTAAATTTTTCTGGAGCAGGAATGTACTGAAATCCTTTGCATAAGCAAGAGCTGAGTAAGACAAACATTTCAGACACTGCCATAGATTTGGAAGACCATCTCAGCATTCCAGACTCCCCTGTGTTGTTGCACATTGTGGGAAAAGGGCCACCAGCCTTGAAAACAAAGTGGCCTGTTCTCAGGGTAACTTCTGCCCTTTAAGGGCAGGATAGCTTTGGCTAAGTTATTTAGTTCCTCTGAATCCGATTCTTCAACTGCAAAACAGGGATAATTGTACCTTCCTCTTAGGATGGTTGAATGGATAAAAAAGAGTGTCTGCAAAAGTCACACAGAGTGCCTGATCAGTAACAGGAATTCAATACATTGTAACTTGTATTAATTCTCAAGAAACCATAATGGGGCTCAAATTCCCCACTCCCCTCCATTAGTTGGTGATAAGATTTGACCTCACCTTGGCAAGAGGGAAAAGTCCCCCTTACCTTCGTGAAGACAATCAAATCAACTTGCTAATTCCGAACAGAACTATGAATAGCTCCATGGGAGGAATAAAGCTAGAGCAAATTCTCAACTAGCCAATGCAACAAAAGCGCGCAATCCCTGGGAGCAGTTGAGTACCTGTTTCTTTGTTCTACTTGTGTTTTTGGTTTCAGCTCCTCCTCTGAGCCCCCCTTCTCCACTCCAGTTGGCCCACAGTCTGTCTGTCTTTTCCTCTCAGCTACCACCCTTCAAACTAACTCAGGTTTTCTCAATTTTTAAGACTCCGACTGAAAAAACTAAGGCTCAGGAAAAAATCCAGAATTCAAACCAATTATTCCATACAACTTATAAGGGCAAATTCCCTTCCCTTAGACCTTGATCATGACTAAAAATGACAGATATGCAGAGAGTCTCAGATCTGTCCAGATGATGCACAGTACCATAAATGCAAATGCTTTTTTAAGATATTTCATGGTTAAAATATACACACACCATTGAAGAGAATCTATGTCCTTGTGTTAGAATAAAGGAAAGCTCCTTCTGTTTTTAGTTATGAAAATTTATTATAAAACTTAAAACCTAAAATATGCTTTAAAAAATCGACGGTATCTCAAGAATAAGCTTTTTAAAAATCTTAAATCCATGCAGTATGCTATTGGTGAAATCTACTTTGCAGGCTGGGGGAAATGGAGTAGGGTAGATCTGGAGAGAGAGATGCTTTTTTTTTTTTAAACCTGTGAAATGTTTTGTAGCCACAGAAATGGTTCTGGAAACAGTAATGTTAAAACTACTGAAAAGGTAGACTTCTTATTGGCAAAACACAAATACAGAAAAATCTGCAAATAGATCCTTTAAAAATGCTTTTGATTATGGATATAATGAGGGAAAAAGTTCTGGTCATAGACGCTTAATATCAGCTATAACCCTTTCCTGTGGCCAGTCTAGGGCAAATTTGTGAAGTAGTGTAAGTTTGTCTTCTTTAAGATTATTCTACGTTGTAGTCCTGGGACCTCCTGAGGTCTGTTCCTATTTCGTAAGTCCGCCCCTCCCCAGGATTTATCTTAAAAATATCAATGTAATAAATCACCGATCAGGGAAAATTAGTTTAGTCCAATCTCTTATAAGAGTCTTCATTCAGAAAAAAAGATTAATAGGAAGCACTCAACCCTTAGAGAATAAAGCTCTATTGGTAAAATTTCAGTTACCATGGTGTCTGGGTAGGAAATTATTTGGGTCAGAGATTTCCTGGCACAGAACCAAAACTAGAAGCATATCAGTAGTAATAATAAGTAATAATAATAAGTAATAATAATAAGCAATAATCATAAACAGTACTCCGTTTCTCAAATTTTGGTCATGAGATCACCATTCAGATACCTGTTAAAAAAATAACCAAAACCAAAAACAGATTTGCAGGCCCTATCCCAGAGTCGTTAAAGCAGAATTTCTGGGAGTGAGGAACTTATCATTTAGAAAAGAAAGACAAATATGTAAACAAACATAAATGAATAGTATTATTCCAAGTCTGGAAATCGTCAGATTATACTTTGTAGACAAAAGCTTAGAGTTTCCACATACTAACTGGCCTATCGGTATCGCTGTGGCATGTTTGAATAGCAACTTTATTTAATATGTAGCAGCATCTAAAGAACACCGACTTCATTTTTTGGTCTTACCAGGCACTCCAGCTTGGATCCAGAAGTTAATGTCTGTCCCTTCTCCATCCCTAAAGACTTGTGTGACATTGACAGGCTGCAGCAGGCTCATGACCTCCTCCATGATGGCCCTGGCCTTTTCACTGCCAGTGAACTGCAGCCCAGAGGGTAAGAAGGTTCCCTCATCAGACTCCATCACCAGGCTGTAGTTGGAAATATTTGCCTAAACAAAAGAGAAAAGTGTTTGGTCCGTTATCTGTTGCTTCTTTGCCTTCTCCTTGGGAATTATCACACAACAATAATCAAACGCTTTATCTCCTCGGCAGTTCTTGCCAAAACACATGCTGCTCTGCCTGACCCAGGGTCTGGTCTGCATATTATCTAAGCGTTCTGAGATGCACGATTACTCACTCATTCTGGGATTTGCCAAACTCAAGTTGACTTAGAAGGATTTAAAAAATATGATGAGAGGAACTATAAAGCCTCATATTGGAGTTACTCAGTTATTTTCTACTAGCAATCACAGACTTCCCACCAATTTTCTCAAATGCCTAGTGTACACCAGGATACAATTCCTCCTACGTGGTAGGTATCCCCAGATGGTGTTAGTCAAGCTCAGACAAAAGAAGGTACGCCCCAGGACCTATTTCTCTGTACCTCTTTCTTCTAAATATTTAGCGGAATATTTCCTCTAAGTATTTGACCTGATTTTAATCATGGCTTTTGCCAAAGTTTCTAGGCCTCAAATGGACGGCTTTTTCTCGGGTTTCGGATGTTGTTGCTCTTCCATCTGTTGAATCCCCGGGGAGGAAGGCAACAGGACAACACATGAAACGCTGTTCTCGCTGGTGTGTAGCCATCGCACTCGAAACCTTGGCAGCTCTTTCAGGCCACTGGCTTGTGAACTCTTTCCAAGTAAAGTCTGCTAAGAAAGCACGCAGTGATTTCACGTAGCCTATAGTGTGAGGCCTCCTCCTAAGGCCGCAGGAGCTTAGAATATGAGATGCTGTTGGCCAGGCTGTACAACTAAACTGCCACAGAGCCTGAGGCTTGCAAGTTTAAGGCCCTTACCATTGGTCTAACTATCTGTTTCCCAGGAGCCACTCACTTCTCCAGGACTGATCAACTTCCAGCTACCAGGTTGAGTTATTCCTACGCTACCGTTGGACCGCACTGCTAGTCATTCCTTATTACTCACCTAGGAAAAGTCAATAAAAACATTTGTGTAGAGCTTCCAGAGAGATTTCAGACTTGCAATCTCCTTTTACCTGCTTCTCTAACCCATAAAGAAGACAAAGCAGCTTTATGGTTATTGCTGCTTTATGGAAAAGGAACTGTGGATTAGAGAGGTCAAGTGATTTGCTTAAAGTCACACAGCTGGCAAAGGGTGGAGCTGGGTCTGGAATCCTCTGCTTCCCAGGACTCCACACTGCCATCGCTAGCGTGGGATGCAGTGATAAGGAAGGCTTATTAGGAATTCAAATGGTTTTCGCTTATGTAACAATTTGAGGGTTGCATTTTTTTTTCTAGAACAGATTCCTTTTTACGGTGATTTCCTAAACTTGCCATGGAGGCGTACTGTTGTTTCAAGGACAAGAACAGTGCTGACATCTAAAGGAGATGTTGCCGGTATCTATAGGACCAATGGGGCGGTCCTGGGATACCAACCCTGCTGCTGTTGTCAATGACTGAGAAAGTTAACAAAGCAGAAGTCTTCTCATGTTTCTACTCTCACTTTCAAGGGGTTTCTGTCTTCATGGTGATTTTCAGAGAAAGACCTGAGGCATTTGTAATAAAAAGTGTCATGTCCGCTTTCAGCTGTGGCTACCGTACAAGGGCAGCAACCTTCGAGTTAATAATATGCAAAATATTTGCATTGATGTCTCACACTCAGGACTCGTTCGTGTACCTAGCACACAGACGCTAGCTACGTCAGGAAGTTGACGTGTCGTTTGGCAGTCCTAACCTTCTCCTGCTAATGTTTATATGCTCTGCTACTCTCCACCCCAAACTCTATCTCCTCTAAAAAGGAGAATAGAAACATCACAATAATCTGCAAATGAAAATAAAGTCGGATGATCTTATATGTGAGGGTTCCCATTCTGCAGGCAGATCCCATCTTTCCAACAAGAATATTGGACAAAGCACTCCTCATCTTGCACTATTTAGGTTAAAGTGGGGCTAGGTAGCAGTTTGGTTGTCAGACCCAACACTACTGAGCAGGCCTGGACCCACTCTATTTTGTTCTCTGCTGGGCTACCAAGAAGGGTGGTGACTGGTTTTCTCCCTCTGTCCCTAAGTCATGTCATCTTGGCCTCTGGCTTCACCATCTT
The DNA here is from genome assembly GCA_028646535.1 of Procyon lotor. Taxonomy (NCBI): domain Eukaryota; kingdom Metazoa; phylum Chordata; class Mammalia; order Carnivora; family Procyonidae; genus Procyon; species Procyon lotor. Next base: position 130,063,205 of record CM053606.1, on the reverse strand, counting down.
GTAGAGTTGGACAAATACTCCCTTCTAAAGCTTGAATAATGAGCCTGGGCACACAGAGCTTTGAGCACCTTCAAACGCAAGACCTTTGTGGGCCAAAGTGAAAATGGTTGCATGAGTTGAACCTGCCAAGGCCCCTCACAAAATGTGCATTAAGGACCTCTTGGCCTTCTTCAACTGCAAATGAGCAGATGTCCTAGGGACAGGGGCCTCCACAGTTTGTGAATGCTTCTGTACAATGTCCCGGGATGTCGCTAGGAACATTAGGGTAATGTATATAAAGAAACTTTTAAAGGTATGTGTGGCAGCCAGTCTAGTAGAGAGATAAAGAGTATGGGCTTTGGAATTATTCAGACTGCATTTGATCATCAGATTAATCAATCATTGGCTGTGTGTCTTCAGGAGGTCTATGTAACCTCTCAGTCTCTTCTATGAAATGTGTATGATAATGGCAGCAGTTTACGGAATTGTAAGAAAGAGTTCATTGTAAAGCCTGGTGCATAATAGCACCTTAAATAGCCCTTAATAAGGTTGTCCTTACTGGTCTTACGAAGCATCTGGACCTCTCAAATGTCTAAGGACGGCCTCCACATAAACCATTCAGTTAGTTAGCTGCTTACAGTGATGATAGGAGGCATTTCCGCAGTGCTGCCTACGTGCCAGACATTGTGTGAAAGGCTTTCCAGCTTATCCCTTGTAACACTCACAACGGCACTATAAGACAAGTGCGATTGTATTTCTCATTTCACAGATGAAGCAATGGAGGTTTAGTGACATTACGTACCATTCCCGAAGTTACCCTGTAAGTGGAGCAGCCAGAATGCAAAGGAAGAGGTCTGCCTCCCCAAAGCCTGAGCTCCCCACCCCTCCATTACCCTGTCTGCTGGAGCTTTCTCTTAACTGTCAGGCCACAGTCCTCACTTGTAATCTAAAAATACGGGGACTGTAGTTAAATGCATAGCGTTTAAAATTATTTTTCATGATCATAATATAAGGTCTACTTGGGCAGAATTTATCATCCCTGCTAATAAAGTAATCTGATTAGGCAAAGGGAGGAATAAACAAAACAAAAGCAAAAGCCAAACAACTCTTGCCCCACAATTTCCTTCCAACTAGGAATAAAGAACCTAAAATAATAAAACATCCTTTCAAGCTGAATTAGACAGGATGTGCCGATGTCAGTAAGCCAGAATTCTGGCGTAGGTAGAGACATGTTTAATTTCTATTCACGTAGAATTTTATTAGCTGCTGCTAACATGATGGTGGCATTCTATTGTTTTCTATTTATGTATAAACATCTCCATATGTTTTCAATAAAGGACTAAGAAAACACACCACCCGCCGTCCATGACACTCATTCATGGAGTCACCGTCTAATTGTTAGCACATGGTGAAGGACTTGGGAAAACAAAATGCCTCTGCACAAAGAAACCGGAATGAGGAAGCCAGGTCAGTGGGCTGTTAGAGCTGTTGCCTCACAAACATCCGTGTTCCTTGCTCCGCTAGGAGTTTCTGGGGACGCACTCAGGGTAGATCTGAAAAGCTGATTGTAGCTGGTGACGCTCAACCAACTTAGCACACGTAACACGACATTCATCCTCCTGCTTTCCCGGTGTAGGAAGAAACCTGCTTCTGGGGACTGAATACTTCATTCCTGAGATAACCAGCAGCAAATGAGAGAAGCCATGGCTTACAGATGAGGAGGCCGAGGAGCTCAAAGATAAGCTCAGACGGTCTCTGTAAGTCCCCACTTTGCTCTCGCAATAAAGAGAAAAGTCTCTTCATCAGGAGCCAAGGAAACTGTCCTTCATTGCCGTGTAATGTATATAATGCGATGAAGAGAAATCCTCCTGCGGAACCTGGGTCGGCATCATCTGATTTCAGGGTAGAGCAGATATTTTGCCCCGCGCTCCTTTGCCTTGTGCTGCTTTGCCTTGTGCTACAGTCACATCCTATCACTTTCCTTTTTTCTGTTCTGAGAGGGTCAGGTTACTCTGCCAAAGAACAATTTGGTAACTATTAGCATTCTTTGGGTGCAATGCAAGATTAAGAAGAAGAAAAATGTTTAAAATACATATTGCATGCTTTTAAAATGCTTATTCCCTAATATAAACACAAAGACGATGTTTGTGTTCTTGGATTTTATAAAATTCCAGGAGATTCTTCTTCAGAAATATAGATTCAAGTTCAACAACATCTCCTCTCTCCCTAAATTTGGCTTCTTTTTTGTTGAAAGCTTTTAATTTCTCATAACCTTGGTGACATGTCTTCGGTTTTTACCTAAAGTGACTCTGCAATCCCAAAATCAAATGAAGAAAAAAAAGACACTCCTAATTCTTCAAATTCATCATGTAGCCTCCCGAATTCAAGCCTCAAAGAAGTAAACTCCATCCTAACAGAGGCTAGTAAGTCTCAGAACCACTTTCCTGCCCCATAAAGTTAATATTTTACAGATGATGGTAGTAATGCTGTTCCGTCAGGTGGAGGGCTCAAAACAAGTGCACCATCTAATGATACTACATGCTGGGTTGTGGCAGTCATCTTTTCCGGTGGTGCCAGTGACCTTGGAGTTCTCAGTTCATGGGGTGGAGCTGGGGAAGGGGCTTCTTCACAGAACTTCGGCTCAAACAGCTGTCAGGGTTGGATAACAGGTAAAGTGATCTCTCCCTGCCGTGCGGAGCCAAGGATAGTTTTGATTTTCTGGTCAGATCTACCCTGAAGTTCAGCTTTTTATTTCTGATGGTTGCCAGTATTCAGTTTTGAACACCCTTGGGTACTCGAGGGAGAACCAGGAAAGGGATGATAACAAGGCGGAGGGCCGTAGGTTATTTTTATTTGACAGTGCAACTGGCTGCAGCTTGGGGGAATGGGCACTCTTGGGTAAGTTACATTACCTCTAAAGTTGCAGACACCTACTGTGTTTAGCCACTGTTCTGCCTGGAGACGAGAACAGAATAAATGGCTTCTGGAGATCCCTCTCCAGCCCTATCATTCCCTGGGTATGCACAGAAGGGTTCTGTTGTGAGCTGAACCTCTGTTTTCAGCAATCCAATTTTTACAACGTCATCTGAAGCACTCTAGATCTCAGTGAAGCCTCCTCTTGAGCTGGTTAAAGGCCACAGATAGCCTTTAAACTTACTGAAAACATAGGATCCCTCTATAAATGTCACTATGGTAACAATAGTGCGTGGGAAGGCTGAAAATATGGCATAAACACAGGCTAAAAGAAATATGAATTTTATTTATATTACAGAGGAAATATGACTACTATATCCACATTTCCTTTAGGAATAAAAAGAATGCTTTATCTAGAGTGTTCGGCAGATAGACTTAAAAAAGGCTTCCATGGCAAATTAATGTCAGTCTCGGTTTTTAATTTTATTCCTGCATGTTGAAGCAACATAATCAACACTCAGAATCCGTGGGACTCGAGATCTCTACAAAGAAATTTTGATTCTTTTACTTTTTTATTTTTTAAAAGGTTTTATTTATTTATTTGTCAGAGAGAGAGAGCGAGTGAGCAAGACAGTGTGCACAAGCAGGGGGAGCAGCAGGCAGAGGGAGAAGCAGACTCCCCACTGAGCTCTGATGCGGGGCTTGATCCCAGGACCCTGGGATCATGACCTGAGCCGAAGGCAGACACCTAACGAGTGAGCCACTCAGGCAACCCAATTGGCAACCCAATTCTTTTAATATAATACATTGGTCAAGTATTCATGCTACCAGTTTTATACACATCTCAACACGGAGTCGTAGAGGCGAAATGTCCAACACGGACAGCTTTGTGGAAGCAGCCTCTTCTGCCTTGTTCCTTCTCTGTCCTTCTCAGCCCCTCCTTCTCATGGCATTGCCCTGTCAGTTTCTCCTCTTATACCCACCACACTCCCATTCTTCCCCAGGTTCAAACAGAAGACCTTAAGTGCCTAAATTAGGAAGACTTCCTTCAGTTGACCTTTCTTCTTCAACACTATTACATGCTAAATAAATAAAGAATGTTTCTTGATTTTGATGGTGGTGTTTACTAACCAAGATAGTGCTTTCCAGTAGACTTCTAATACCCTTCTCCTGGCTGGGAAGACTATAGTGGCTTCTTTAAGACTTTATCTAGGTATAACAGCTGAGTTCATCTTCTTATAAGTGGCCAAGTTATTTGTTTAAAAAATACAGACTGTGGACTCTGAGCAACAAACTGAGGGATTTGGAGGGGAAGGGGTGGGCGGTTGGGCGAGCCTGGTGGTGGGTATTGAGGAGGGCACATACTGCATGGAGCACTGGGTGTGGTTCAGGAACAATTAATCTTGTAACACTGAAAAAATAAAATAAAAGTATTTGGGGAAAAAATACAGTATTTATTTTCTTGTCCTGCAAAAATAGACTATATTCTAGAACACAAATATTCATTCAATCCTAGGGCGTATCATATTAAAACACAATCATTAGTTCCGCTTTCTCTACAGCCTGTAGACAGCACTTACAGTATTTTTGGATTATGACAATAGTCTCATATGCTTTATTTGATCAAGCAGTCTTTACTAATAGTAAAGATGCTAAATGCAGTTTTAGAAGTAATTTTATTCATAAATATGCCTTTTTTTCTTTCTCAAAAGCGTAACAGTGGGTCTCAAACCTCACAAAAAAACAGAAATATGCAAACGTGAGCTTCACAGCAGTTGGTCTATTCAAGTGACTTCATGCCCTACCTTATCTCTCCCCTCGCCTTCCATTCCTAACACACCACACCCCCATCTAAGGTGCTGAGCTATTGCACTTCATTACATTTTTTTAGATTTATTTATTTATTTTAGCGAGAGAGAGAAAGCATGAGCAAGGGGAGGGGCAGAGAGAAAAGGAGAGTGAGAATCTCAAGCGGACTCCCCGCTGAGTGTGGAGACCGATGTGGGACTGGATCCCAGGACCCTGAGATCATGACCTGAGGGGAAATCAAGAGTCTGAGCCATCCAGGTGCCCCCAATTTGTTTTTACTACCTACCTTCTCCAGAAAGGACTCAAGGCTTCCTATAAGAAAAGATCCTAATACCATATTTTAAAAGCATTCAAACTCTCGAGAACCAAGAAAATGCCATGAAGGCAAATATCACATCAGTGTGCATCTCTGCTATATTGCCAGCTTAAATAAGAAAGCTCAGCACATAGTGGGTGCTCAGAAATGTCTCAGGAAAAAGAAAGTCGCAACTGGGAAATCTGACATGATACCCTATCAGCAATTTGAGGATATAATTTAGCCCTAGTTCATGCTGGCAGGGTAACGGGGAAGATTGATGTATCGCAGAGCTCTCATTATCTAGGAGAAGAAAGCAGCTCTTTGAAAAAAGCAACAATTTCTCCAGCATTCAATTCTAAGAGGAATTATTATGTGGCTCCTTATACAAGGAACATTGAACAAACTAATAGAGTCTCCAATAACAGTTTTACAAAAGAGGCAGAAACACTTTTCCTAACATGATTTCCTACATATTGATCCTCAATTAAGGCAAAAAGCAAAATACGAAGCCGTATTTCAGTAAAGGTGTTTCTTTAGGAGCAAACTGTATTTATTCAACAGTTACTGAGACAGTAACAGGGAAGAGGGTGACCATACATCCCTGTCTGCCCTGGGCAGTCCCGGTTTATACCCTTTGTCTTGGTATGATTATTAAGAGCCCCCCTTCTCTTGCAAATGTTTCCTAGGATTTAATAATAGACCATACTGCCAACCTACCTATGAAGGAGTTTGTATATAAAGATGACAAAGGTAGGCTTGCTTCCTTCCGAGAGGGCAGGGTTTCCTAGCAGAGGCAATTACTGGCTGTTACATCAAATGTGTTGAGCTTTATGAAAGAGACATGTACAAAGAAGGGAGGGTAACTATGGAAAATAACCAGGGAGAGACTGGCAGAGGAAGTGATATTTGGCTTGAGTAAAGCCGCTCAATTCAAAGTTCTCCCGTTAGAACAGGGATCTCTTATTAGTGCATTAGTGCATCTCCCAGGCCAAGCCAAGAGGCATCTAATAATACTTGTCAAATTAATAAATGAGTGAAATGATACTGTTTTAAGTATCCAAATAATGTTGTCCTGATATGTGGCTTGTCCTGATATGCAGAGAAACAGAGCTCAGGCAATCTCTAAAAGAGTAAATACAGGGGCGCCTGGGCGGCTTGGATGATTAAGCGTCTGCCTTCAGCTCAGGCTATGATCTCCAGGTCCAGGGATCGAGCCCCACGTTGGACTCTCTGCTCAGCAGGGAGTCTGCTTCTCCCTCTCCCTCTGCCTCTCCCCACTGCTCCTGCTCTCTCTCTTTTTGTATCTCTCTGCCTCAAGTGAATAAAAAAATTCTTTAAAAAAGAATAAATATAAACATGTTCTACAGAATACCCCACTCTCAACTATCAATTGTCCTTCCTAGAATTTCTGTAGGGGTTAGCAGAATACTCAAGGTTGAACTCACTAGTTAGCATTAAATTGCAAATATTTGATGGAGCTGAATTTGACACTTGCTTATCCTATAAATGCTTTCTTCCCTTGGTTCTTGGGACCTCAAATGCTTGTCTCTCCTCAATCCTCACTGGATACTCCTTTTCATTTTCCTTGGCTGGTTTTCTCATCTCCCTGATCTCTAGACATTGGGGCTGTCAACAAAAACAGTTTGAAGGCTTCTTCATTTCTCTGCATACACTCACTCTGCTGGTGTTCTCATTAGCCTCATGTTTTTAAATCAATCTATACAGTGATGAGTTCCAGTTCATAATTCCATGCCTCTCTCCTCAACTCCAGACTCATATCCAACAGCTGCTTAGCATCTCCACTTAAATGTGTAATCACATATTAGTTTCCTATTGCTGCTGTAACAAACTGCCACAAATTCAGGGGCTTAATACAACACACATTTATTCTCTTACAGTTCTGGAGGTCACGAATCTGAAATGAGTCTTACCGGGTTAAAATCAAGGTGTTGGCAGAGCTGGTTCTTTCTGGAGGCTCTAAGGGAGAATCTGTTTCCCTGCCTTTTCCAGCTTCTAGAAGCTTCCCTCATTCTTTGGCTCATGGTTCCTCATCACCTTGCCTTTTCACTCCCTGCTTCTGTGATCACATTATCTTCTTTTGCCTTTGATTTTCTTGTCTGCCTTCTATGAGGAGGGTCCAACTCAGTAAACAGCAAATCCATCCTTCTAGTTGCTGAGTCTAAAAATTTTGACAATCCAAAATTCTTGACCCCTCTCTTGATTTTATGTCCCAAATGCAATCTGTCAGCAAATCTTGTTGGCTCTATTTCCAAAATAGACCTACTGTCTAATAGCTTCTTGCCAGCTCCACTGTTCTCAGCTAGTCCGAGCCACTGTCATTCTTTGCCTGGAGGATTCCAGTAGTCTCCTGTCTCCCTGATTCAACCCTTGCCATCCTCCAGTGTATTCTCTACATAGAAGCCACAGATGGATCTAGAGGGTATTATGCTAAGAGAAATAAGTCAGTCAGAGAAAGAAAAATACCATAGGATTTCACTCATATGTGGAATTTAAGAAACGAAACAAAAAGATAAACAGAAAAAAACAACAACATCAAGCTCTTAATGATAGAGAACAAGCTGGCCACCTGAGGGGAGGTGGCTGGGGGGATGGGTGAAATAGGTGATAGGGATTAAGAGTACACTTACTATGAAGAGCACTGAGCAAGGTATGGAACTGCTGAATCGTTACATTATACACCTGAAATTAACACTGTATGTTAATTACACTTGAATTAAAAAAAAATGTAAGCCTGATGACGCTACTCCTTAAGCCCTCATTGTGGCTTCCACTTCACTGAGGCTAAAAGGCAAAATCCTTGAGGCCCTCGTTGGAGAGAGAGCCTGACGTTGCACACCTTCTCTGACAGTACCTCCTCCCAACTCTCACTCCGCTTTCACTGCTCTAGCCACCCTCCATGCCTCAGGGATGCTGGGCTCCCGAAGCTGTTTGCACTCACTACTTCCTCAGACTGCTACCCCCTCATCCTCTCACTCCTCTCAGGGCTCTGCTGCAATGTCCTCTTCTTAGGAAGTCTTTCTGACCACCTTAGATAAAAGAAGACCTCCCACAACATCCCTAACGTCCTAACCCCTTATTCTGCTTTAATTTTCTCTTTTGTATCAACGATAAGTATTTATCTCCATTGTCTGTCCCTTTCTGGAATAACATCTGGTTCCTGATGGCAAGGATTTTTCTTTGGCATTTATTGCTTGCGGTAGACAGAGACATCAGCATCAGGAAGAGAACAGCTCAGAGATAGTGACTCTCAATGAGGCTCATGATGGAGGAGGCTTGTGGAGAATGCTGACCCTGGGGACCAGAGGATCTCCAAGATGAAGAGATCGGGCCTCTGAGGTCACTCTATTCCCTGAGCATTTATGTGGAGAAAATTCTATGACCATGCCCATCTTTAGACCTCTCTCTCTCGAACTTCAGACTCTTTTACCAAGTTGTGTATTTGACCTCTCCTTGTGGTTGTCCGATCTCTCAAGCCTAACATTTTCCAAACTGAGCTCCTGATCTCTACCTCCTCCCCCCTCTACCCAACTACTCCCATTTAAGTAGTTTAGGCCTCAAACCGGGGGTGGGGGTTGGGGGGGTGGTCACACTTCGCTCCTCTTTCTCTCACACTGTAAATACAATCCACCATCAGATCCTGTTGGCTCTTTCCTTAAGATACATCTGGTCTAAGCCACTGTTACTCTCACTCAGAGAAATAATACTTTTGAGGCCTGACATGATCTGGACTCCTTAATATTGATACTGATGACCTCATGTCCGTCTACTTTTCCTTCCCTGCACCTCTTGAAGCACATGGGCTCCTTGCTGTTCCCTGAATGCCACACCCATGCCCCCAACAGCACATCTGCAACAACCACTCACCTACCTAGAATGCTCTATTTCAGATATCCACATAGCTCACTTCTTGTCTTCTTCAGATCTTTACTCAAACACAACCACTTTGATGGAATCAACCCTGCCTCTTGCAACTCAAAATCAAACCACTCCCTCCCCACACTCTTTATCTCTGTTCCTTATCTTATTTTTCTCCTCGGCTGTCCTCTTCACCTAACATACCACTAAACTTCTTTATCCAGTTTGTTATCAGTCTTGGTGCCTGGAATGAGAGGAGGACAGAGTTTTGAGCAGTGCCTGAAACTTAGAAGGCTCTCCGTCAACAGGTGCTGAGCGAAGGGATAAATATCTGTATTTGTGTGTTTCAACACATACACGTGTGTATATCTGCATCTGTACATGGTGTGAGCACATAACTAGAAGCTTTTCGGGATGACTGTGGTGGTGGTGGAGATGAGGAGGAGAGGGATGTGGTGGCTTCTGTTGGTGATAAGGCAATAGCAGCTTTTCAGATTCTGGCTTGGTTTTCTTGATCTTCACAAGAAAGCACAGGGTTCAACAACTAAAGTTGTAAGCCGAATCTTTAGTGAGTATTTCGTAAGGCTCTTAAAAATATACAAATGCTTTACAACATTCATTATAAATGCTAAAAAATACTTCTAGGAACACTATATGGAGTGACAGCGCCGTAAAACGGCATTAACTAAATACAAGTGAAGCTTCTCAGTTTCCTTGAGTCATGGAATGATGAGATCGTCTCAATCAGGAAGCCGTGAAGCAAAAGCCGGCTCCTTCTCAAGGAAAACAGAGGCTGAGTACCTCCTTAGCAGACCTTATGTCATCATTATTTTACCCTCAAAGATGAGAACCCTCAAAATTTGAGACTTGCTAAAATAAAATGGCCATCATTCAGAGGAGGAGAAAAGGATGAGCAATAACAACTGAATTGCCAAGTGGGTGTTTAAACAGAATTTTTCCAAATATTAAGTAATTTTTAAAAGAAACCTTAAGGTTTGGAATGCTTCAGTACAACATAAGGATAATAACACACAGTGTAATCAGTAAGACTCAATTATAGAAACTAATAAATGCATCCTGGGACTACTTAGAGCTTTAACAATTGCTTTGCATACTTTGTAAGTTTTAAAGTATTCAGACAAAATGAAGGAGAAATAATAAACAGATGAGGCAATTTAGCTTCAAGAAGAGTTAAGATAATTTAATAGGTATAGTTTAGATAAAAGGAGGCTAAGGAATTAGAGCGATTACTGAAAAATATCCAAGTAGGTACCCGTCTTGGACTAAGGGAGGTATAGAAAAACAATTTTCCTCATCTGAGAATAGTAATAAGCAGCCCCAGTAATCACCTAAATGTAGGAGAGGAAAACAGCTAAGGTAGAAAACAGCACCAAATATGTCGGAAATAATTACTATTCTGGTAAGCTACCCGAGGACCACTGAGGGGAGACTGAACATGAGAAATGCTTGAGGGAAGTCGAATGAAAGCAGTCAGGCGCACAGCCTTCACCCCAAATTTTCTTTGGATGGCTGCAGTCTTCATCAGGTTATCACCGGTGTTTGAAGGAGATACAGGTGATTAGGGTAACAATCCTCTGGGAGTTCAGTCTCAAAGTGGGATGGATACTACAATTCCCACTACAACGGTGATTGCCACTGGGGAGCTAGAGGAGGTGATATACAGACACTAAAATGTTATTAGACACATTTCTTGGTCATTGGGTGAAAAATCTTAGGCAAGTTATATAATTACTCTGGGCTTCAGAGTACTCATTTGTAAAGTGGGGATAGTAATAGATATTTTGCAGGTTTATTCTAAGGTAGGAGTTCTTAATCTGGTATCCTTTGGGGATTCATAAATTTGGAGGTGGTCTGTGACTTAAATTGGGGAAAAAATGCATCTTCATTTTCATTAGACTCCAACTGAAATTTAGAATTTCCTGCAATTATGAATGTAAGTAACAAACCACAGTAGTTAGCAGAACCTGTCACTTTGTCACCAAGAGAAATCACAGATATTTTCGTATTAGATCTGTAGGAATCGCAAAATAATCTTCATGTTCATCAGTACTTTGAAATAATTAGATAATACTGCAAGATCTTATTTTACACATTTTTAAAAACATGACCATATCATATTTACTTTTTTGATAACTATTTTAATAAAATTCATGTCCTTCTAATACTATACATTAAAAAATATTTGAGAAGATGTCCATAGTGGCAGACTGCCAAAGCGCTCTCTGGAACAAACAATTGTCACAAAACCTCTGTTGGATAAGTAGTAGCTTTATTATTAAGGTAATGATGATGATGATGATGATGATTCCTATTGTTGTTGTTGTTGTTATTTTATTACTAAGCTCATGAGAATTTGTTTTTCCTGGACATGTGGATTGGAATCCTGGCTCTGTCACATAGCTATATGCTCTTGGCAGGCCATTTAATCTCATTGAGTTTCATATCCTCTTCAACAAATGAAAGACCTATCTAAAAGTGCTTTTCTGAAGATTATATGAATTTACCACACACATTCTAAGGCATACTATGTATCAAACTAGACTTTCCGTTGTTACTGTCACCAACACGAGTGAACAATAAGTAGAATAGCCATATAAATTATCACCCAAGTCAGGATGCCTTTGAGATGAAAGATCATTAATTATGGGAGGGCAATGGGTGGAAATTGGACCATGTCAAGTAAACCAGAAACCAGTATGCTATTTAGGTACTACTCTTCTGATGTTTTTATGTCTCCTATTTTGCTACTATAAAATTCAACAGATAAACACCAATTTTCTTGATTATAAGAATCACATTTTTCTCCTATTTTAACATTTTGAAAATTAGAAGGCATCTTGCTGTTAATACATTCCATACATTTTATGTATCTTATTTATGTATCTCATTTTAATATACATTGCCTCTTCCCAAATACCAGGCAAAGAAACTAATTGTGCCAAAAATTTGTTGTCATTGCTTGTCCATGCGCAAACTTCATCACACAGAAAGGGCCTCTGGTAACTCGTTTTATACCTTAGCTAAGTTATTTGCATTAGTATCAACACAGATCATTAAATTTTAAATTTGGGTCCCTGATTATTGATTAAAATTCTTCAGAAAGTTTTGATGTATGCCAAAGATTGATTTTCACATGAGGCAAAACAAAGGCAGCAGAAATCACCAAATCTTCAGATAAGATTCTAGAATGTTGAGGGTTAGCAAAGACTGGTATAACCAAACATGCATCTGGAGGCCTCCAAATAGGTACTGAACAATTTGTTAAAGCTTCCTTGGTACCAAAAAATTGCTAGAAATGATACAGGAATTCAGCAAAATCGCAGGATAAAAATCAACGCGCAGAAGCCTGTTGCATTTCTATACGCTAACAATGAAACAGCAGAAAGAGAACTCAAGGAATCGATCCCATTTATAATTGCACCAAAACACATAAGATACCTAGGGATAAACCTAACCAAAAAGGTGAAGGATCTGTACTCTGAAAATTGTAGAACACTTATGAAAGAAATTGAGGAAGACACAAAGAAATGAAAAAAACATTCCATGCTCATGGATTGGAAGAACAAGTACTGTTAAAATGTCTATGCTACCCAAAGCAATCTACACATTCAGTGCAATCCCTATCAAAATACCGTCAGTATTTTTCACAGAGCTGGAACAAACAATTCTAAAATTTGTATGGAACCAGAAAAGACCCTGAAGAGCCAAGGGAATGTTGGAAAAGAAATCCAAAGATGGTGGCATCACAATTCCAGGCTTCAAGCTCTATTACAAAGCCGTAATCATCAAGACAGTATGGTACTGGCACAAACACAGACATATAGATCAATGAAATAGCATAGAGAACCCAGAAATGGACCCTCAAGTCTATAGTCAACTAATCTTTGACAAAGCAGGAAAGAATATCCAATGGAAAAAAGTCTTTTCAACAAATGGTGTTGGGAAAATTAGACAACCACATGTAGAAGAATGAAACTGGACCATTTTCTTACACCATACACAAAGATAAACTCAAAATGGATGAAAGAACTAATTGTGAGACAGGAATCCATCAAAATCCTAGAGAAGAACACAAGCAGGAACCTCTTTGACCTCGGCTGCAACAACTTCTTGCTAGACACGTCTCCAAAGGCAAGGGAAACAAAAGCAAAAATGAACTGTTGGGACTTCATCAAGATAAAAAGCTTTTGCACAGCAAAGGAAACAGTCAACAGAACTCAAAGGCAGCCTATGGAATGGGAGAAGATATTTGCAAATGACATATTAGATAAAGGGCTAGTATCCAAAATCTATAAAGAATTTGTCAAACTCAATACCCAAAACACAAAAAATCCAGTCAGGAAGTAGATATCCGAAGATATGAACAGACATTTCTCCAAAGACATACAAATGGCCAACAGATACATGAACAAAATGCTCAACATCACTCATCATCAGGGAAATACAAATCAAACCCACAATGAGATACCACCCCACACCAGTCAGAATAGCTAAAATTAACAACTCAGGAAACAACAGGTGTTGGCGAGGATGTAGAGAAAGGGGAACCATCTTACACTTTTGGTGGGAATGCAAACTGGTGTGGCCACTCTGGAAAACAATATGGAGTTTCCTCAAAAAGTTAAAACTAGAACTACCCTATGACCCAGTAATTGCACTACAAGGTAGTTATTCAAAGGATACAAGCATAGTGATTCGAAGGGGCACCTGCACTCCAATGTTTACAGCAGCAATGTCCACAATAGCCAAACTATGGAAAGAGCCCAGATGTCCATGGACAGATGAATGGATAAAGAAGAAGCAGTATACATATATACAATGGAATACTACTCAGCCATCAAAAAAGAGTGAACTCTTGCCTTTTCAGTGACGTGGATGGAATTAGAGGGTATTATGCTGAGTGAAATCAGTCAGTCAAAGAAAGACAAACACCCTATGATTTCACTCACTTGTGGAATTTAAGAAACAAAATATATGAACATAGGGGAAGGGAAGGAAAAATAAAATAAGATAAAAACAGGGAGGGAGACAAATCATAAAAGACTTTTAACTACAGGGAACTAACTGAAGGTTGTTGGAGGTGAGGTGGGTAGGAGGATGGGGTAAGTGGGTGATGAACATTAAAGAGGGCACGTGATGTAATGAGCACTGGGTGTTATATGTAACTGATGAATCACTAAATTCTAGCCCTGAAACTAATAACACACTATATGTTAACTAATTTGAACTTAAATTTAAAAAAATAAGAAAAAAAAAATAAAGGCTTCCTTAGACTTTCAGGAGAAGCTGTATGGTTTTTAAAAATATTAAATTAAAAATAAAATGGGGGGAGGAGGAAAGTAGCCAGACTGGAAAGACAGAGAAAAGCCTGTATTCAATATGCCTCATAATCAGATGGTCAGCCCTAAAGGCGTACCTTGAGCCCGTTGTCAAAACAAGGAGCACAACTTACACAAAGTGGCCTCTCACCCTGATGCTGACACCTGACAGCTGATGACCAAAAGGCATTTAATCCAATGAGATCTTTAAATTTGGAGAGACATTGATTATAACTGCAAAAGTGTGAGTTACTGTATGCTACCATCAATTTAAGAAAATTGTACATTTAATATAGTTTTATTTTTCCTTTAAAGCTTTATAGATCCTAATTGCACACCTTACAATCGATAATCCTTAGATCAAAGAAGTAGAGATTGAATTTCTTGCAACTGATCTCTCGATCTCTCACTTCTCAGTTCCTTCTCCCCTCCCTCAAGCTCCACCATTATTTTCTAGTTTAAATTTGAAAATATAGTATTTGGTGCTATGAGATTATGCGGAGTGAAATAAGTCAGGCGGAGAGAACCAATTATCTTATGGTCTCACTTACGTGTGGAACATAAGGAAAAACATGGAGGGCATTGTGAGAAGGAAGGGAAAGGGAAATGGGGGGAAATCAGAGGGGGAGATGAACCATGAGAGACTGTGGACTCTGAGCAACAAACTGAGGGTTTTGGGGGGGTGGGGGCTTGGGCGAGCCTGGTGGTGGGTATTGAGGAGGACACGTATTGCACGGAGCACTGGGTGTGGCGCATGAACAATTAATCTTGTAACACTGAAAAAAGAAAGATATTTAGGAGAAAAAAAATTATAAAAAAAAAAAAGATACAGTATTTGGCATTCTGTTGTTCTAGATGAAAAGGCATAAATGGTTGTGTTTTTTAAAAGTAAAAGGAAGTTTCTTTCACCCCAATTCATGCCTCAACTGTTTGAGCCACGTTTAGGAACAGAGGTATGGTCTAGATTGTTGCAGCTGCAGATAGCCATCCCCTTGACATCCCCCGGGGTTTCCCTGTCAGCAATAATGGCCTCACATACATCTCACTACCCTACGTCAGTGGTCACTATCTGCTAAAAGAAGGTGGTATTAAACTCATCAACATAGAAAGCATTTTTCACTTAATCAGAGCAGTCACAAGAGAAGTGTACTTCATTCCACTTGAAAATTTCAATATGAAAGTCCACAATGGCTGGCTCTTCAGAAGACAGTGCTAATTTATTACTTCACACATGTCACTTTCGTATAATGAAATACTTAGCTGGGAAATTATATCTGCGTTCTCAATATTTTTGTACAATAGGAGTGTCAGTATAATTAGGCATTAACTACAGTTTCAGATAACTGAAGGTAGAGGCGTGGTGAACAGTGAGTATTTTTTCTATCTTTATTTGCTCCATTCTTCACTTGGTGATTCAGAAGAAGTTGTTTAAATAGAGGCCTGTAATGGAAGCCATCACTACAGTACGCTCTATTAAGGTAATTGCCTAAAAGACGAAAAGATAAAAATCACGCGGGTGGTCAGAGCCTTTCTGCCAAGCTCTTGTGGAAGCCAAAAGGCTTAGTGCCTTCGGCTCCAACTCTTTGTTACTCTCTTGAATATGCCTTTCATTCCTATTTGCCTTTCCATTTCTGTTGTATCAGACTTTGGCAGGCGGAACTACCCACAAGGGGCAGCTCTTGATCACAGCCACCTTTCACTGAAGAAGAGTAAACCCCGATCCATTTTGGCAGGTACAATTTTACAACACATTGAGTAAACGGTTTGGCAATTAAAGTACTGACAAACTGAGCTCTCAATTGTGAAGAGGAGAACATGCTAAATTATTTTATCTCCTAATGAAGGGAAGATTGAACTAGAATCTACTTTTTTAAAAACCAACCAAACAAAAAAACCAGAACAAGAGTTGAGTTTTGCAGATAATGTTTAAATGCCTCTTCTGCAATTCACAATTCATCTCCTGCCCCAGCTCACTTCCCTCTCCTCAGGGCGCTCACACTGAAACCACTGAGGCAGAAAGGATTAAGGGACACCACCTTTTGGAGGCCTCACAGCTACTTTCTTTTATAATTGTTCCTCCAGTATCCTAAGTCGCAGCCTTAAATTAAGCCACTGCTAAGTGGACATGGCCTGGAATATCCTTATGGTCTGAGAATGTTAAAGAATATTGACCCAAGTCAAATCTCTGTCCTTTGAAATCTTTAAAAATAGCACAAGCAGGGAGCCATCCGAGTGTATCTCCATCCCTGGTTTATCAGGCAGTTACCTGGAATTAGAGAGCTGAACTTGTGTTCATGTGGAGGGTCCTGATATATTTTCCTAGGTGGGTCTAAGCTCTACACAAACAGATAAATACATACACTATTTCTGTCTCTCGGGGATTAGAATTTTGCTCTCATTTTTCTTTTCTTTTAAGATTAGAGACACTAGGAGATGTCCTGAGGAGGTATCCCGGGGTGCCTCTGATCTGAAGACAATCTTTTAAATAGTGGAATGATTTTAACATTTGTTAGCGTGAGAAGGCGTTTCATATCACTAAAAGTTCTTTTTAGATGTTTTTTTATTTTATCTATTGTCCAGCTAAAACTTTACTTAGAAAATGCCCCCAAGCTAAGAGAATATTACAGCAAAGATTAAAAAAAATTTTTTTTTAATCACTGTAGCAAGATTTAGAGAGTTAACTTCAGGAACAAATAAATATATTTATTTTTATGCTCTCCAGAGCAAGTGCCACTATAAAACATTGAGAATTACTGGTGACAGCTGATGTCTGCATTATTATTATATATTATTATATATATTATTATATATATTATATATAATTATTATATATATTGTATATTATTATACAATATCATCTAGCCTTATACTCTAAAATGTTATAGAATGTGGTTCTCTGAAAATGTTATAGAACGTGTTTTAAACTAAGCATTTTGAAGTGACTTCTCCATTCTTTCATTCATGTGTTAACTATAACCACCCTGCCTGATTTTATTGGTGTGTATGTACTTCAGACTACAAAAAGTGGAGATACAAGCACTCATATGTATGTAAATCCTATACTTAAGATGGGCGGCAGAGAAGTACATGGTCATAGAAGTCATTACTTGGCTGGTCTTGAGATAGAAAAGCTAGGTTCAAGTTCAGGCTCTGTATCTCGTGACCGTGCTGTGAAACTCTGGGGACATTCTTTACCTCCTGGGGCCTCTTCATTTCACATATAAAATAAGGAAAATAGCACATTGCCTGGCAACTAGTAGAGTCATTACTATCATTAAAGTCTATGAAAGAGTACTCTTGTTTATAAACGATCACACTGATCCAAGAGATTACAATGACATCTTGTAAACAGTACAAACTTCCTACATATTTGTTTGGGAAATAGATCTTTTAAAATTCTTGATGGTTTCTATTCTCTCTGTAAGTCTATCCAAAAAGATCTCTAGTACTGGATTTTCAGATCTAGTAAAAGGAACAGATTACTTTCCCTTACATGGAAAAACAATGGACAATTTTCACAAAGGACTTCTCCCTCTATTTACTATTACATTCTCTTTTCCCTTTGACCTTTCCTAATTCAAACGACAAAACAGCTCGACTGCTTCCCATTTGGCTCTGTGGGGTATAATAAAGTATTTTCCAGAGCTCTGGAGAGGAAAAAAAAACCCATCCGGTTATGCCAGTGAGGGGGAAAGGGTACATGCCTTACATTCTCCCAGCCCTCAGTTAATGCAGGGAGAGTTTCCCAAAACACATCTACTAGTATTTACTATAGCATTGCCTATGATTTCATGGGGTGGTGCATCTCACTGGGTGAGTTTTATTAAATGAAACTATAGAAATCTATAAAAGCCAATTATACTCCTGTTTTAACTAGTAATGGAAATTCTGTCTAATCTGAAAATAGCTCACACTATGAAACCATTTTAAACCTTTGATGAAAGGTCTTGTTAAGCTTTTAAATTTTGAATTGTTGTTTACATATGTTTTGCCATGTGGGGCATAAAAGCCCTTTAGAAATTGATTCTCAGAACTCTCCTTTAAGAGAACTCTGAGACCAAAGCAGTTTAGACCAACTGCTGGTTGCCAGGGGTAACCTCAGCTTCTAGAATGAATAATCCCAAATTCAGGACAAGCACTTAGTAAGAGTAAGAGTGAGGTCTTCTGAAAGAAAATAAGGAATAAAAGCTCTAATCTTTGGGTTAGGAAAAACAATTATGCCAAGATCAACTCTATCAGGGGACAAGTGACACATTTGAGACACCACGGGACTTGGGTTAATACTTGTAGGATGGGCCATTAGAATGAGTTCCACAGAGAAAAACAGAGGACTAGGGAAAGTCCTCAGGTTGTAGTCACAATGGTGTCCTGTGATTCTGCTTCTCAGTTCCCTGTTTATCTTCAGCCCTGAAAGTAACATAGACTTAGTCCCACTGATTGTGGCTTCTAGACACTATTTCTCAGAGAGCAGAGTGAGCTCACCACCCAGTAGTTGCTCTGTGGCATTGAGCTTGCTGGCAGCCCTGCCAGTTTTGTTCTGCCCATTTATTCCTCCAGCCGTCTTGGACAGGCTATCCTCTGACAGTTATATATTTATGACTCTAGCAGAAGGACAAAAATCCCACAGTAGCCAGAAGTAGGGCGCAAACGTCCAGAGGGGTTACTGATTATCAAAAGATAAGATGTCCTGGGTGTCTCCTGGGAAAAGTCTCTCTCCCAGACAATAATTCAGGTTTAAAAATGAAGCACTGTAGGCAAATCTATGGATAAAACTAGGATGTGGTTATAAATCGTGGATGACAACTATTAGGGATTAGGAAGAGAGTTGCTAAGATGTACTGGAGTGTTCATTTCTTGAAAAGACCCTTCTATATCTACAGGTTTTAAAAAATGTACCCTTTAAAATATATTTTTTTGAGTATTGTTGCATTTAGTTATCTCAATTAAGGATTCTGTTGTTGCCGTAAGAAATTTTGTGAGTGTGTGCTAACCCGGTCCTCCAACCAGGTTACTAGCCTGTTGTGTGGTTCCTGTGCTTGGCTGTCACTGAGGCCACGGGCTGACCTGGCGATGGCGTGTTCTCTTAGCAAAATACAGAAGGAAACAACTGTCGCCTTTTGAGGGCTCGGCTTACAAACAGTCCTGTTAAAGCCTGCTAAGACACAACTCGGTGTTAGCCACAAGACACCCCCAGTGTGAGAATTCCACTATGCGCTACAGATCCCTTCCACCAAACGGTAAGGCTGTGAGATTGGTGGAAGAGGCTTCAGAAGGAAGTTTCTTTGACTTGTCCCCCAAAAGGGTTTAAAACAGGAGTCAGCAAATGTGACCAGCTGCTTATTATTGTTGTTGTTTAAAGATCGGGTTTTATTGAAGTCTAGCCACGCTCATTTGTCTACTATTGTCTAGAGCAGTTTTTGTACTATAAGATCATAGTTAAGTGGAGAGGCCATATGGCCTGAAAACCTAAAATCCTTCCTATTTGGACCTTTAAGGAAAAGCTTGCCAACTTAGGTTTAGAAGACCAAGGGGAGAAGACAGTCCCGGGCAAGTTAAAATAGTGCTGGTGATTCAAAAGTGGTTTGCTGACTCTGTAACTCAGCAAGTCCCCAGCACACGTAATGGGACAATTTGGTTCCAAAGGCTCTGACCCATGTAGGTCACTCGTGAGCCTCAGGCATGACATTGCAGTTCAGATTTGTGTGTCCTGGTGTGCCAAGCTGATTTCCTTAGAAAGCTCATGTACCAAATATGCCACGGGTCCTTCTGGGTCAGATCACCACCGGGCTGGCAATAGGAAGGCACCGAAGCAGAAACTATTTGTGCCTAGCTGGCAACCTCTAGTGAGCTGGTAAAAGAGGCTAGATGCCAACTGAAGTCCTTCATGCTTCCAGGAATGCAGAATAAATGAGATAAGATGCCCACCACGAGATTCACAGGAGACCTCGGTGTTTGGGCGCAACGTTCCCAGAACCAACCTTAAAAGTGTAGTTGGGTTATATGGGTTAGTGATGATAGCCGAGCAGTCAGGATAAGGATACCGTTATGTACATGCAGAGAGCTCCAACCAGCACTCAAGCCCAACTTTACTGTGATCTGACACCATAAGGCATTATGGGGGATAAATATTGCCCTCTGACTGTAGGCAAAGTCCTGCCATCCAATGACTATGGAAAGATACCATTCTAGTTGGCACAGCCAGTCTTTTTTACTTTAAACTATTCCTTTTCTCCTATTTGGAAAAAAAGTAATAAAAACCAGCCAAGAAGGATCCTTCGTAAAGAGATCAAGGAAAGAGGGGAGTCAAAGCCTACTCACGTTCATTCACAAGGTGACACAAGGCAATTCCCTAATATCAAAGGGAGTATTTTGATACTTCTGGCCAGGCTGACATGGATCTCTACACAAATACCATACACACAGAGGACTCTGAAGCCCCACAGCCATAATGGAATTCTATGTAGGAGAACGCAAACAAATACAAAAGATGGCCCTTTCCCTTTACTAAAAAAAATTAATTCATAAATTCTAAGACCCCAAAGAGCTCCCAGGTGTGCTGTAGAAACTATGTGAATGTTGGACTACAAGGGCCTCCAGACCAACAATACACCAAGATAAATGAAATTTAAACCAATTTTGTGATGTGCTTGACCGACTAATGCAAACATCGAGGCTCTGAAAGAAAAACACAGGATGCATAAAAACCCAGCAGTACCAAGTGAGACAATAACCTCTGATTAGCACATCTATACTGCATGGGACATTAACGATAGAAGAAAGGCCATACTGGAGACACGGTCCAGACGCAGTTATGCTGAATGGGTCTATCAGGTCTATTATTTTTATAACCCGAGCTGCTGATGAGCACAGAACTGTTCCCCCTCGGGCAGTGGCACCCTAACTATCGCTTTATAGAGAGGCAATAGGGCCAGTGAAATAAAAATGTCTACGTAAACCCAGTTGCGCAGATAACATAAAGAAGTCCCACAAGCATTTCTACCATATCCCTTTATTTTAGAATGAAACATGAACCTAATGAGGGCTGGAATGCTGGCAAGAACTCCACTACTAAAAGAAGCTAGGATTTCTGTGTTTTTACAGAAGAGGACGTTTAGTTCCTCGGTATGGCAACATGAGAAATTCCAACAAAACATTACACACATTCATTTCAACTTCTTCTGCTCCAGAGTTGGCGAGAGTTAGGGTTAACGGATGCATTTAGAATGATCATACATCTCATCCCTCATTTAATAAAGCCTATTTAAAATATTGCCCTAATTAATGATTACCAGAACACAGCGGTGTTCATAATTCCTATAATTCAATTGCCAGTAGTTTGTGCAATAAATCAGGAAAAGGTTAAAATATTTTTTATGCCAGAATAGAACATATCAATCTATTTTATTTGATTACCTTGTGTAATGAGGCTTTTTCAAGGCTAGATTACCTCACTCATTATAATTATGACAGATATTTTTGCTTAAAATGGGAAAGATTAAAAAAATGTCAGCAATCTAGTTGAAACTCTTCTAGGATGTTTTTTCCTCCTTTGTACATTTTGGGACATGAGAAAAGACATCATGTTCTCCTTCCAAGAGTAGAGAAGAGAGTGACATGGTTCCCATGAAAAACAGATTAGGTGAATGGCATCTGGACAATACTCATTTTATTTGCTGATTTGAAAATTAAATAAAACCATTCATAATATTTCCTAACTCCAAAGTTAAATTCCACTCTCGCAAGTGAACTCTTAAAAATTACTAGAGCACAATGATATCCTCCTAAAAGTGATGACATTTCCTTCTTAGTGAATGCAAGCTGAATTCAACCAATAAAGAAGTTCATATTTTTAACAAATAATAATGTCATCAATAAAGAATAACACAATGTTTTGGGCATAAGAGAAATCTCCCTCTCTCAACTTTTTTAGGGATCATTCTTGCCTCAGGCCCCCTTTTGTCTGTGTTGAGTTCCAACTGTCCCTTGCCTCCAGGTGAAATCTGTGCTCCTGGGAGTCAACTTTAGTTATGAACTGGAAGGCATTTCTATGGCCTGCTCTTACAAGGGGTTTCTCCAAAATGAAATAAGGTCACTCCAACCATTAACAGTCCCACAAACCTCATGCAGGATAAAAAGGCCTTATGTCTCCTTTATATCATAAGGTAGAAAACAGAATGGAATTGACCATCTCAAAGGCAAGAAAGGAAAGAGTGAGAGAATGCTGAGCATTAGAAGTGGAATCAGGACCTTCCTTGGGACTCTTCAGAACTGTCCCTTGAAAAACATAATAATATTGCTCCCACAAGCATGGCCAGAAATAAAAAGTCTAATAATATAATGTGTTGGAGGCGATAGGAAACAACTAA
Organism: Procyon lotor; assembly: GCA_028646535.1. NCBI lineage: Eukaryota > Metazoa > Chordata > Mammalia > Carnivora > Procyonidae > Procyon > Procyon lotor. Next base: position 130,040,625 of record CM053606.1, on the reverse strand, counting down.
GACTCTCATAAGGTCGCTATTGGGAATGCAGAACGGGACAGGCTCCCACCTCTCTGGCAGAATCTAGACAATTAGACACATACCTGTCATATGACACAGCAATTCTACTTCTAGAAAAGAAAAGAAATGCATATGTCTACCAAAAAATTTGCACAAAAGTGTTCACAAGAGCCTTATTTATGGTACCTAAAACTAGAAACAACCCAAATGGCCATCGACAGGAGAATGGATAAAGATGTGGTCTATTGATACCATAGAAAACTCTCTGTGCTCGAAAGGGACCAACTACTACGAATGCATCAACATGGATGAATTGCAATGCCATACTGTTTAGTGCGAGAAGCCAGACTTAAGAGACTGTATGATTTCATTTTTTTTTTTTTAAAGATTTTATTTATTAGACAGAGAGAAACACAGCGAGAGAGGGAACACAAGCAGAGGGAATGGTAGCGGGAGAAGCAGGCCTCCCGCAGAGCAGAGAGCCCGATGCGGGGCTCGATCCCAGGTCCCTGGGATCCGACCTGGGCCGAAGGCAGACGCTTAACGACTGAGCCATCCAGGTGCCCCTGTATGATTTCATTTAAATGAAATTCAAGAACAGGCATAACCAATCTGTGGTGATAAAAGTCAGTGTTAATAGTTACCTTTGGTGGAGTCAGAGGCTGATCTGAAGGGGAAGTTTCCTAGGGTAACTAGAATGTTCTGTATCTTGATCTGTGTGATGGTTACACAAGGGGACACATTTGTCAAATATATTGAGCTCTCTCTCTATATATATACGTATATACGCCTGGATGGCTCAGTGGTTTAAGCCTCTGCCTTTGGCTCAGGTCATGATCTCAGGGTTCTGGGATCGAGCCCCACATTGGGCTCTCTGTTCAGCAGGGAGCCTGCTTCCTTCTCTCCCTCTGCCTGCCTCTCTGCCTACTTGTGATCTCTCTCTGTCAAATAAATAAATAAAATCTTAAAAAAAAAAATAAAAGAAAGATCATATGGAAAGAAGGAATACATTCAGAGTAACAAAAAGAAGGAATAATAGGGGCGCCTGGGTGGCTCAGTCGTTAAGCGTCTGCCTTCGGCTCAGGTCATGATCCCAGGGTCCTGGGATCGAGGCCGCTTCGGGCTCCCTGTTCGGCAGGAGGCCTGCTTCTCCTGCTACCATTCCCTTTGCTTGTGTTCCCTCTCTCGCTGTGTTTCTCTCTGTCAAATAAATAAAATCTTTTAAAAAAAAAAAAGAAGGAATAATAATTTTCTGCATCCTGTTTTTATCCATAAAAGTGATGCTATATAAGTATAGCCAACTTTACTATTATAGAAATACCTAATAAGAATGCATAGAACAAAGGATAGTACATGCACATTTATAGTATTGTAATATCTTCCTGAGGAATACTTAATTGGCTGTAAGCAAAATTAATAAAATTATCATTTAGGTCATAAAAAGCCATAAAGAAATTGTTATATGGAAATAACAACATGAAAATATTTTATGCTTTTTACCATATAGACTAAGGGTCAGCAGACTTTGTTTGTAAAGGGTCAGGTGTTTAATATTTTAGGTTTTGCAGGCACACACAATCTCTGTTGCATAGTCAGCTAACAATGTGAAAAACATTCTTAGCCTGAGGTCTGTACATAAACAGGTGGCAAGCTGGATTCAGCCTGCGGGGCACAGATTATTGGCCCCTTACTGTTATGGATCACTAACAACCATAACTGTACCATAAACATGCTAGGAAAATGACCTTAAGAGTTCAAATCTTTTATTTTTACAATCAGCAGAATAGGTCCTCCCCAAATGAAAGTTCCATTCCTCTTTGATAGCACCTACATCTCAACCAGATCTCGGTCATCATCAATATAAAGGAGAGTACACATCCCCCCTCTCCCTTCCTGATTACTCACTCAAACCCACGTATTCCTCAAGGATCAGGTCCTCAGCCTTCCACATGACCAACATGTCCTAGCCATTTCTCGCTTTTCTTACTTAAGTCCTTTACATCTGCTATGCTAAGCTTTCACAGCACTCTACACCCTATCAATGAGAGAGTTTTATTGTAAAAGATACTTTCAGTAGACAATTTAGAACCCCATTACATATTGCCTATTGTTTGTTATACTAAATTTCTTATTTTTTTTTTTTTAAGATTTTATTTATTTATGTGACAGAGAGAGCACAAGCAGGGGGAGTAGCAGAGGGAGAGGGAGAAGCAGGCTCCCCACTGAGCAGAGAGCCCGATGCGGGGCTCGATCCCAGGACCCTGGGATCATGATCTGAGCTAAAGGCAGACACTTAACTAACTGAGCCACCCAGGCGCCCCTGTTATACTAAATTTCTTATGTGTGGTTTAAAGTTAATATTTAAGCAGAATGCAAGGTCCTTATGACTAAAGACTGTGACTTCTTTTATTTTATCCTTCCTTTCTTCCACTTTTTCCCTTTCACTCCCTTTCCTCCCTTCCTCCGTTCTTTCCTATAAAGTATCTCACATTCTTAGACATGTCTAGATAAGGTGTTGTATTTATTTCAAGGATAGAAATAGGGGTTGGAGAGTTAGAGAATGTTCTATGGGAAAGAGGGTATTTCAGTTCACCCTTGCAGAACATGCAAGAGATGGAAAGAGGAGAATTCAAGGCAGAGGAATGGTATGATTAATGATAAGAAAAGAGGCCAGTGTGGGATGTGTAAGGAACTGCTCATTTTTGTCAGACTAGAGCATGATGGAGGAGAATGGTGCAAAACCAGAGAACCACAAAGACCAAGAAACCATGCAATTGGGGCTAGATTCTATTAGCACTGGGGAACAACTAAAGATTTGGAGACAGAGGGTTTATTTGAATCAAGCTGAGCTTCCAGAAGACTGACTTGATATGGTAGGTATAATGGAAAACCTGAACTAGAGAAAAGACAAGGGACATAGAAATGAAGGGTTCATCCAAAGTGAGAGAGTGTAGAATCAGTGGAGCTTTACCGTTTATTAGATGTGGGTCACAAGGAAGAGGAAGGAAGGAGAGGTGCCAGGGACACTGTGGCACCTGGTGGTAGGGAGGATGATGCTGTCATTTATAGAAACAACAGAGAAGGAGGGACAAGTGTGATAGAGATGATGACTGAACTTCTTTCAGGCTGGAGTGTCCATTGTAGAGCAAATTTTTAATAATAGTTTTACTGATCCACAGTTGTACTGCTGGAGATAATATTGCCTTTTTTCCCTCACAGATGATAATACTAGATCCTAAACTGGCATGCTTAATTGTACATTTTAATTGTAAACAATATTACAACTTTGTTCTCGATAGAGCAAAGCACAATTATTAAATGAGACTCTCTCTACATTGTGAGGGTTGAGGGGGGAAGATAAACTTTAACAAGTTGAGCTGAGGAAACAGCATCTGAGAGGCCAAAGGACCTCATTGTTGATGTCTCATATTAACTTAGTGGCAGAACAAAGGCCAGAACCAGTTCTCCTGATAGCCAGTGGTGTATTTAGTTTCTTATTTGAAGGGAGAAGAAAGCCTTGGAAAGTTCAGAAGTGGTTCCATTCTATGCTTGTACTTCAAGTGTTTTGGTGGGTATACTTGCGGGAGGAGGAAGGATATATTCCCTCGTCTGCCATTTGTGGTTTATGAGATATAGCATTCTCTTTAATATGAAATAGAAACTCCCATCAAGTAAATGTTTCCTGATGTCCCTGTTCTTTTACTTAATTGTTTTCTTTATTTTTACTTCACAAGAATTAAAGCAATACAGTTATATAACTTATTATACCCACCTAATCCTAGTTTTCTCTTAGAGGTAACCATGATTAGTGGACGATAAAGATCCTTTCAGACTTCAGTTAAGCAAACATAAACTCTCTCTTTGCCTTTAAACATCCATTTCCAGAACTGTCTCATAAAATGCTTCCACTCCCCCTCTGACTCAGCTGGCTATTGAGGCTCCAGGCAACATTGAGAGTCATGGTGCTGAAGAGTCTATCACCCTGAACCCCTGAACGACTATGTGGAGCAAGCTCTCCTGTAGACTGGATGGTAAAGGAGCAAGAAATAACTCTTTATCATGTTGAGCCACTGGAATTGTAGGTCTTATTCATTTCAGCCACTATCACAACCTTAGTTAGATCAGAGGGTCTCTTTGTCGTGGCTGGAGAGAACTGGACATTGTTTGACTACTTTTGGCATTGGAAAATGCTACAGAGAAGTTTAAAGACAATCTTATTTGCCCTCCTTGGCTTGGCCCTTGCTTATTATATTTACTTAAAGTTAAACTCAGCCACTCCAGAAAACATGCCGCTCTGGACAACGCCTCATTTAGTATGTTCATCATCAGAATACAGAATAAGTCCTTTGAATTTGACTTTATCATATAAAACATGCAGAATGTTTTTTTTTTTTAAGTGAAATAAAGAGCTATCTAAAAGTAAAAAGCCCATGGTTCCCTTTCTGGAATTTCTTTCCATTCCTGAAAATGCAAAGCAGACCAGCCACCAATATACAGATTCTTGTATAGAAGCAACATGGATATTGTCAAGATAAAACAGTTCCGTTAATGTGATCGCACATCCTCTGGAAAAAAACGTATATGTATATATTTCGCTGCCAGCCTCTTAAAAGCTTAGAATCAAGTCATTTCCGTTTTTATCCATGTATTTCAGTAGGCTACAGTGAAACTCAAAACATTACAGAGGAATAACCCTTTTTTCAGAACTAAGGAATTTCAGTGGTTGAGGAAAGTTCGAGCCAGATCCATCACAGCTTAAATTCTTTTTTTTTTTTTTTCTCGGAGTAGAGTGTATTATCGAGAATAAATGTGCTTCAAAACAGTTCTTGGGTATTCTGTTTTTTATAGAGTCCAAGATGTATAGATTCTAAAAGTTCCTCCTTAAAAATAATTTACTCTTGTTGCCTCAAGATAAAGTGCAAACTTCTAAACATGATGTATATATTCTTCTTGTCTAGGCTCTTGTTTACTTCCTATGCTCTGCAGCTTGCATTTTGTGTCCCAGCCACTCTGAACCCCTTTAGTTTCCTCAGGGTGCTGTGCTCACTTTACCTCCAGCCTTTGCACATACTGTTCCCACTACCCAACTCCCTGCCAACTCCTTTCCCTTAGCCTACTTCTACATTCATTCCTCAAGTCTCTGCTCGATGTCATTTCTTCCTCGCAGCCTATCCTGACTGCTCTCCCAGGCCAGGTTAGGCGAGCTTCCTGTCTCTGCCATCAGTACTTTATTAGAACACTTCCCACATTATAGCATAGTTGAAGTTCATCAGTTGGTGTCCGTCTCTAGCTTGGAGTCTTGGTAAGGTCAGGGTGGATTGTTTACCGACGCTAAACCTACCGCCTAATATGAAGCATATTAAATGAAGGTTGCTGATCTAGAATTGCTCTCATCGGTGTTCTAGCCCACAGCAACATATAGAAGCTGATGCTACCGACCCACCCACCACGGGACACTTAGCCGAACAGTCTTATTCCCCAGGATCACTGGAGGCCAAAAGAACTGAAGAGGCGGAAGAGTTGAGCATAAAGCATGGTTTTCCTTTGTACAGAATATAACTAAATGCAGTGGCCAAATTGATGCCCCTGAGCTCGTTACTCTTAAGCGCTAACTAACTGAAACAGGGTAATAGAGATGGACTCTGTAAATGATCAAAAAAACAAATTCTCTCTGATTTTCATAATGGAAGCTTGTGGATCTGTTCCTTCTAATCTGACATGCAAGACAAGCATTCCAGCAGCAGCAGCAGCAGAGCAGACCCTGCTCCCCCACCCAGCCATCACTGCTCAGCCGCATCCCCACTGATTTGGGAACTCCTCTTTGAACTAACGTTTGATTCGCTCCAGAGCATCTCTGAGCTTGTACACTTGGCCTTCTCTCACAGGAGGTTGTTGGCATTAATCTCCCTGTCCCCAGTCTTAAACGTGGTCTTGGATTTCTCATCATGATCTTCCACCATTACCTTCTTGCCTCAAGCTTCACTGTGGTCTTACTAAAGTCAATGTCAAACCCAGCCGCCCTCCACACAGCCGCGTCTGAACTGCCGCCATTCCCACCGCCATTATCGGGGCTCCCCCAATGACTCATGGCCCCAGGACTTGGTTCTCAAATACCAGTTCCTCCAGGATGATTTCGGGCATTAAAGTATGGTTGAGGGCTCCGTGGGAAGAGGGAATGCTCATCTAGTACTATTTTTTCAGGCATATAAGAGTAAAGCAGAACCAGAGAGACTTTAAGAAAATGGCGGCCCAGCAGCTGAGATTTTTCTTAGGTCGCAGACTGATGTAGAAACACAGAAGCCCTCAGCTCCATACTCTCAGTTCACCAGTACACTCTCTGCTATGGGACCCGATGAAGAAGGCTTCTGCAAGGGGTGTTGGCTGGGGTCAGCGTACCAAAAAGTATTGCTGAGAGTCTCCAGAACAACAGAGGGAAGCAGGGATGCTGTTGCCTTATTCACATTCATCTTACACATGCAAATGCCCAGCAGCCCATGGCTACTTTCTTACCTTGTGTAACTGGTAATACTGGAAGCTACCAATTCCACCTTGTTCCTCTGCCGTCCAGAGCACCAAACGCAGGGTCCTCTTTGGTCGCAGCCCTGGGAAAAATAATAAAATAAGTGATCCTTCAGTTGATTTTAAATTTCTTAAAAAATGGCAAGGCCCCTCCTCTGCATTCTGGAGGCTCGAAGGCATCGGAGGCACGCATATTCATCTCTTGCTGATGTGGCTGCTGCCTGTGCAGTGTGGCTGACACAGCAAAGCAGGGCCCTCAGGGCTGATCTCCAGGGCAGGTGAATGGAGAAAAGGGGTTGTGCAAATGCTGCCTGCAGGCCAGGAAGTGAGAGCCTCTAATCACATCCTGAACTGACAACCTGCCCGGCAGGACCCATCAGATGGCCAAGGTCGGTGGAATGTTAGATTGCATATAGAAGATGCAGTTAGCAGGACTCCAGGCGGATCAGGGGGTCTTGCAATGACTAACTGAAACCGATCATTTGGCTCTACTTCCAGATAAAGTGCGTAGGGGACTGCTCCTTAGTCTCAATCCACAAAGAGAGCTAGCTGCCCATGCTATCCTCGGTGAGGTCATGGCTGTGAAGCAGAGGAGACGCTTATGGCTACCCACGGTCCTTCTCCTCTACTATTTGGAAAATACAAGGTTGTTCACTTAAGGTCAATGAAAACAGATGGAATGCAGATGACATTTTACTTACCTTCTTACTTCACAAACAGCTTGGTGCCAATTTCATTGACTTGGTAAATATAAATTTGTATCTTGGAAGTTATTGAAGTTGTTGGCAGATCTGGCACACCTAGAATCATTTCTGAGTGACTATGCCTACTCAGTAGAAGTTAAATGCAAGAAAGTCTGTTTCTCAAACTTAGGAAAATGGGAACACAATATGCTAAAAGTCCCATTTTGTGACCAAGAATTAAAACCTGTTCTGATTTGGACCTTATGATGTCTTTTCAGAGAAATAACAAGGACAGAAAAACAAGAAGCTGGGTTTGAATCTTATTCAGAGGCTCCATCCTCCTGTCTCAGCACAGGGAGCCACAGGGAAGGACTCTGAGTGGCTCTGAGAGGGACCCACTACAAATCTCATGTGTAAGCACATGAGACTGCCACCTGGGCACATGGCCTTCGAGGAAACAGGCCGGTCAACCGCAGTCCGGATGGGAAGGCTCCTGGGGAATGGAGCTCGGACCCACCTCCTCCCAGCACCGACAAGGGTTCTCCTTTCATAAGCCTAGAGCTAGGGAGCTGAACAGGAGCTACATTTCCCACTAAACTGACTATTGTTGTGAAGCCACACACACATATGTGTCATTAAAAGAGCACAGGTTTAGGATGTGGGCTGACCTGAGTTCCCATTAAAGCCTGGGCGAGAAATTTCCATATTGAATTGTTCAGAAAAGCCCACGGATGCTTTCTTCTAAGTCCATCTAGAACCCAGCTTCTCACCTCTGCTAGCATTGCGGTACCAAGCCCACTGTCCTCTGCCTGGGCTGCTGTCACCCCCTAACTGCTCTCTCAGCAGCAGTCTCGCCCCTTGCAGCCAGAGGACCCTTGTGAGAGGGAAACTGATCACCTCATTTCTCTGTTCAAAACCTCTCACAGCCAGACTGTAAGCTTCGAGGAGGCACGGGCTTATGCTTCTTGGTTCTCTGTGATACTCCTAGTGCCCAGCCTGTTTGGCACAGATCAGGTGCCCAATAAGTAGGTACTGAATAAATAAATGAATCCAAAGCTTGGTATGGCACTTAGAATAAAATTCAAAGCCCTCTATCACTATCCCAGCCTCATCTCCTAAAACTCTCCAGCTGGCTCACTCCCAGGCAAGCTGGTACAGTTGAAAAAGGCAGGCGGGCACCTGGGTGGCTCAGTCATTATGTGTCTGCCTTTGGCTCAGGTCATGATTCCTGTGTCCTGGGATCGAGCCCCCACATCAGGCTTCCTGCTGAGCAGGGAGTCTGCTTCTCCCTCTCCCTCTGCCCCATCCCCCACAACTTGTGCTTGCTCTCTCTTTCTCTCAAATAAATAAAATCATAAAAAAAAAAAAAAGAAAAGGTAGACAGAGCTGGTGAGCCCTGCAGTCATTAGGCACTAGCTGTGTAACCACTGGGAAACTGATCTACCTGAAATTCAGCCTCCTTATCTGAAAAGCAGAGAGAATATTATATACCTATTCCATAATTATTTCATTGGATCGTTGTGAGGATTAAATGAGATATGATAATGTATGGAAGATGATTCTGTGCTTGGAATGTGATAGACACTTGATAAACTATGAAACTACATAACGGATATCCAGGCACAGAGCACACACTTTTATCCCTAGAGAGAAGGGGTATCTAAACACTCAGACAGAAAGTTCTTTCATAGGTATTTCAGTGCCTGCTGACAAAGAATCCTGAAGTACCTACAATCCACTCCAGAGTCAAACTAGCTGCTCACACGCAAAGCACAAACTTGTTGCGGGAAGAAGTCTACTCAGTAGATCTAAAAAAATCACAACCTTTGGTTTATCTAAAAGAAATGTGTTTAATGCTGATCTAAATCAAATGACATTTTGCTTGCAAGACAGAAAAAATAAGAAAGGTTAAAGTACTGCAAATGAAAATTCTGAACTTTTTTTAATCTATGAAAAGGAAAAAAATATACTTCCTTTTTACCTTATCCCTGCACTTAGCAGCAAAACAGTACCAAACTATTAAAATGATGGAATTCTCTCAATAAGGATAAAAGGCACAGTTAGTTAGCACAGGTTAGGGGAAAAAAATCATTTTTTAAAAGCAAACGCTCTGAATATCCCTATAGATTTGGGTCTCCACCTGCAAATCATTATTGTCCAGGATGAGTCTCCTTCACAATTCAAATCAGCCAGATGGCCAATGATGCTATATTAAGATAATAAAGAAGTAATCAGTTTGAAATGAGGAATGCTAAGGCCCCCGAACAACAGCATAGCTGTCTCTAAAAAGACAAAGGGAGCCTCCTTCAAGGCCTTGAGAAAGCAGCTCAATCCCCATCAGCACAGAACACCAGGGCCTGCCTCACGTTCAAGGTGAGGGGCCCAACAGAAGAGGTTAGGAAAGCAGTGCTTAAGCAAATGCTTGGCTGATCTCTGAAGTCTCTGCTGTGACATTCTGGTTGTCTCTAAACCGAAGACAAATCCATGGGAATTCATTCAAAGACCAGACCCTCATTCCAGTATGGAGTTTGGGGCCCCCAAGTCACCCAAGTCTGCAGACGGGCAGTGCAGGGCACAGAAGGATGCTGGCCATGAATCTGAGGAAGTGTTATTTGATTCCCTGCTCTGCCTCTTCTGGCTCTGTGACTTCAGGCTCATGACCTAATCTCTCCCTGGACCTCAGTTTCTTCCTCTCTACAATAAAGAAAATGGCCATTGCCTCATGGGATTTTTTTTTTAAAAGACTTTATCTTTATTTTATTATTTATTTAAGAGAGAGAGAGAGAGAGCAAGTGAGCATGGGGGAGGGGAGGAGGGAAAGGGAGAAGCAGACTCCCCACTGAGCAGGGAGTCTGATGTGGGGCTCGATCCCAGCACCCCGGAATCATGACCTGAACCAAAGGCAGACGCTTAACCCACTGAGCCAATCAGGTGCCCTGCCTTATGGGGTTGTTAAGAAAATTAAATGAGACGAGGCAAATATATATTAAGCACAGTCCTTGGCACATAGTAGGTTTTCAAGAATTGTCAGTTAGCTTCTTTCTATGTCATCCCACAGAACTTCTCAGTCTGTGCCAGTAATCACCGGGAAGATCTTATGGGAAAGCCAGGAAAGAGGCATCGTCCTCATTCCTCATCCTTATAAACCGGAGAATATCTTTGTTTATTCAGAGTGTGTACTCAGCCAAGGGAAAAGTACGGATTTCATCTAACTTTGTAGAAAAATGCATACCACTTCTTTTAGTATAGAATTCTTCTTCATCCCAACATAGAGCATATCCAAATCCAAGTAAATTGGAACAGGTTCCTCACTATTGGAAACTGAAGGCCACCCAGAATTGTTAGTTTCTGAATAAAGTCAAAGAGCTGGGTAAATCTGAAAACTGAATCAAGCTGATGTAGGAATATCTATATTTCTCATCTTAAATGGTATAATTTATTGTGTATCTCAAATCCAAACTAGATTTAAAAGCTAAGAAAGAATTCTAAGTATTTAAAATAGCAACAACCATAATAAAGCAAAATCACCGACTGCAACACAATGCAGTGATAGGAGGCCAAATGCAAGGATTTCGTTTTGTAGGACAACTGAGGTAGACGACTAGCTCAGTCGTGATCCTCACTCACAACCCTGGCTCTGGCTCAAGCTACACAGCACCGCCCCCCAGCAAGCACATGAAAGAAAGTCTTAGAAATGGAGGTGAGCGGGAGGACTTTGGCTCAGCTGGCCAGGAGTCAGGTCTCATTGAGATTTTGTCAGAAGCCGGACAATTAGCTCCCCCTTGGGTGTATAGAAACTTCTCAGAGATCTCTTGCCCTCTTGGAATTTCTATTAACCCCAGATAGTGCAGCACACCTTTTACAGTATATGGTTTTCCTCTTTGAAACACACAAACTGCTAATAATGTGTCAGAATTTTTCTTTGTTTATGAAATATGATATACATGCACTTCACTTTCATTTTACTGAGGAAGGTAATAATGCTAATGGGAAAACAGTACCTAGGAGAAAAGGTCAAAACAATCTGGTTGGATTTTGCTTTTCATCATTATCAAACTTAAAGATGAGAAGGCTGAGAGGTGACTTTCATTAAACTGATAAACTGAAAAGGTCAGTTGATTGTCCTACACTTGCACCGAGGGGGCAAAGCAAAATAAACTCACATTAATCCAGCCTTGTAGACAGTTTTCCCAAATCATGAATTCTAATGAATGCTATTTGTTAACAATGTGTACTGACCCAAATGCTCATTTACTGTTCAGTTTCAATCCCTCTAGAATCCCTCACTTCCATGATCTAACTTTGCAGAGAAAAACCAACTTTCTCTTATGGTAAATACTACATACTCATTTTCCATATAAATGCAATAGTTCACAAATATACTTGTTGCCCAGTTCTCATTTATCAATAGTATGTAGAAGAGTGCCTATACTGAGAGATTTCTATTCCTGCAATAAACCTGATTAATGTAATATCTGAGGTAGAGAATAAACAATGAAATATCATCTAAATTGAATGAGAAGAGGTAGTATGTATGTGTAGTGGTTGAACACATGGATTTGGGGGGCAAGACCTATTTCTACCTTGGACAAGTTACATAATTTGTCATACGGTATATAAGCAATTGTTATTGTTTTTTTTTAATAGGAGGCATTGCTGGACACAGATTAATTATCTTAGTGAAATAAATTGTAACTACTTCTTTCGATAATAAGGCAAGAACAGAAAGTCACTTTGAAGATCTTTTGTTCTTGGAAGTATCGCTTGGTATCTTAATTATGTAAATATAAAGCAATTAGGCACTTTTAGGGGGCACTGGGACAGGGCAATAAATTGAGTTTTCAAAAAAATTTTATTTGAATCCAATTCAATTAGCATATACTATATTATTAGTTTCAGAGGTAGAATTTAGTGACTCATTAGTTGCATACAATACCCAGTGCTCATTATTTCAAGTGCTCTCCTTAATGCCCATCCCAATTACCCCATCTCCCCACTCATTTACAAATGCACCAAAACCATAAGATATCTAGGAATAAGTCTAACCAAAGAGGTAAAGTTCTGTACTCTGAAAACTATAGAACTTTGAAAGAAATTGAGGAAGACACAAAGAGATGAAAAAACATTCCATGCTCATGGATTGGAAGAACAAATATTGTTAAAATGTCTATGCCACCCAAAGCAATCTACACATTCAGTGCAATCCCTATCAAAATACCATCAGCATTTTTCACAGAGCTGGAACAAACAATCCTAAAACTTGTATGGAACCAGAAAAGACCCTGAAGAGCCAAAGGAATGTTGGAAAAGAAAACCAAAGCTGGTGGCACCACAATTCTGGACTTCAAGCTCCATTACAAACCTGTAATCATCAAGACAGTATGGTACCGGCACAAAACAGACACATAGATCAATGGAACAGAATAGGGAACCCAGAAATGAACCCTGAAGTCTATGGTCAACTAATCTTCAACAAAGTAGGAAAGAATATCCAATAGAAAAAAGAGAGTCTCTTCAGCAAATGGTGTTGGGAAAATTAGACAACCACATGTAGAAGAATGAAACTGGATCATTTTCTTACACCATACACAAAGATAAACTCAAAATCGATGAAAGACATAAGTGTGAGACAGGAATCCATCAAAATCCTAGAGGAGAACATAGGCAGCAACCTCTTCGACCTCAACTGGAGCAACTTCTTGCTAGACACATCTCCAAAGGCAAGGGAAACAAAAGCAAAAGTGAACTGTTGGGACCTCATCAAGATAAAAAGCTTTTGCACAGCAAAGGAAACAGTCAACAGAACTCAAAGGCAGCCTATGGAATGGGAGAAGATATTTGCAAATGACATATTAGATAAAGGGCTACTATCCAAAATCTATAAAGAATTTATCAAACTCAATACCCAAAAACTAAATTGCTTTTTATACTCCATCTTGTAAGCTGCTACCTCTGAGTCATCAGGAGGAACAACATGGACATTGGGCAGGAGGTAAATTAGTGTGTAAAAGGAGCCTCAGGCCTTCTAGGAGGAAAGCTCTAGTGTCCTCACCCCTGCCTCCTTGGATTGGGGCTGGGGGTGAGAGATCTGTTGGGTCAGGGCAATAGTGACTAAGGTCTTGGGACAGAGAAAGTCCTGAAATAAAGTGACCGTGATGCAGGGAGGAGTTTGGGCTATTACCAGGGCTCAGCACAGTCACCCAAGGTTCTAGAGGGGAGGGCTAACTTCAGCTTAGCATGTGGTCAACTTTGGAAGCTCCTCCAGATCCAGCTACCCTGGCACAGAGGTTAGGATTTAGGGACTAATAGCTGAGAATGGGAATGTAAACAAATAGAGTTGTCATCTCGTTGCCCCAGATCAGTGCCCCTGGGACACAGGGGTACAAACAGGGCCATGCAGTGGCCAGATGGAAGAGCAGTCACAGGTGCTCTAGCTACAGGTTTCAAGGGTGGGGGGAAGGGGAGGGCTGACCTATTCTATTCGGCCTGAGAGAAGTCTCAGGATGCATAAGCAATCTGGAAGCAGTGGGAGGGCCCTCAAGGGGGAGATAATAGATTTTTTGCTAATAAGGACTGTGGAGGCTAAATGATTAACTGTAAAGGAGATTAAAGACATGTGATCAGATTTATAACCTGTGTTTGTGGAACAGGTCATAACTGTTATAATTTCCATAATTCAAAGGGAAGAGTCCTACCTCATTATAATCGTTAGGATTCTATTAGCCAGGAAAATCACGATTAATCATTGTGGAGGCAGAAACACCGTGACTACCAGTGTGTGAGGCCATTTCTGTCCCTAACCCAATTTCCCACTCTCATTCCCCATTTCTGCCTCTCATCCTAAGCACCAGTCACATCACATTTCCTATCCATTCCTGAAAATATGCCGTGCTATCTCAGATTTTCGTTCCTTTGTATACGCTCTTCTTCCTACCTAGAATGCCACCTCACTTTTTCCATTTGGCAAACTCCTATTCACTCATCAAAGCCCATCTCTAATATTACTTTCTCTGGGAAAGCTGCCCTCACTCTAGGGCAAGTTGGCTACTCCTTTCTCAGTGTTCCTCCAGAACTTCATATATACCCCTCTTTTCATTTTCAGTCACACTTAAATGTTGATCTCCCCATAGACCATTAATTTCCTGAGACTTAGTCATTTCTCTTTTCCTCATCCTGGTCCAGGACCTGACATTTAACAAGTGCTGAATAGATGTTTATTAACTGACTGACTGGATGAATAAATGAATGCCTACGTACATTTATGTAATCATAAATAAAAGCTACTGCCTTTTTATTTAATCTAGACCATATTAGTACCTCCTGATTTCAGGAAGTTGGTAAGACATGCTCTTTTTTGTGAAACCAAAACCCAAATAACACAGCGGAAACCACCCCAGTAGCCTAGAGAATTAAATGTGCTTTAACTTCAACATTTGCTTCAGCTGCCATTACATTTACTTACTTTTGCAGCATGGGTCTAGTCAAAATTTAGTACAATAGCTTTTGTTGATCAAGTCATTTAAATAAATACATATGGTCAACAGAACTCCTTCCATCAGCTAACTGTATTAAATTATTATTTGTATTTTGAACTACAACAGTTCTCCCTAATTTTTTACTTAGATATTTTTTCTGATTATAAAAACAATATATATTCTTTTTAAAACTGAAAACTGGGGTACCTTGGTTAAGCGTCTGACTTCAGCTCATGATCTCAGGGTCCTGGGATTGAGGCCCATGTTGGGCTCCCTGCTCACCAGGCAGTCTGCTTGTCCCTCTACCTCTACCTCTCCCCATAAGCATGCTCTCTTTCTATCTCTCAAATAAATAAATAAAATCTAAAAAACAAAACTGAAAATTAAGGAAAGCAATAAAAAATTGGAAACAAAAACAACTTCTGAGCATATTGCTATACTTCCTTATAAATTTTGTATGCAAGTACGTGCACACATACATACATATAAAAGTGTTATTTTATATATAGTTTTATACTACTTTTTCCACCCAAAATCATGACATATCTACTTTAGATATGTCATAGCTAAACATCTTAGACACATCTACTTTACCTACTATAATTAATAATCTTCAAGAAAATGATTCTTATTTGTTTCAGATATTCTCTTTATTATTGGACATTTAAGGTTTATACCCACAGGACAAGTTCTTAAAAGAAGAAATACCGAATCTAAATAGTATAAATGTTTTCAAGGTTCTTGAAACATTTCACTAATGTCCTAAAGACTTGTTACCATTTTATATTCCCACTGGCAGTATGTAAGAATATTCTTTTCTACTTACTGTGGAATTTTATTCCTATCTCCTTTGTTTCGATATGTGTCAATATGTTGTATCTACTTTCAATACATTCTACTCATTTTCAGCAAAATGATTACACACACACACACACACACACACACACGCACTCAATCTGTAGTATTTTTTAACTTGATTGAGACAAATTTCTGAAGCCTGACTAGAGTTAAAATATGTGAATTTGTTTTTCTTATTTAAATTGTCTGATAGTAGGGCTTTTTCATCAGTATATTTCCAAGATTATGTTAGTATCACGTAGAGATCATAAGTCTGATGTAGTTGGCATCCTTAAACATACTATTTCTTTTTCCCTATCATTATTTAGAGTGTTTTTATCTGCAAGGAGAAATGGAGAAGCCTGGCTAATGACAGATTTGAACTCTGAATCACGTCTCTGTTCAGAGTTCTACCCTGCAAAAGCATCCAATGGGAAAGAGTTAAACACGTAGTATAGTATCTAAGAAAATGATGGTAAATCAAGTACAAGCACCAAGACTTCTCTTAACAAATTCACATTCACCAGTGTGGTTCTTTTTTTTTTTTTTTTTAAAGATTTTATTTATTTGACAGAGAGATACACAGCTAGAGAGGGAACACAAGCAGAGGGAATGGTAGCGGGAGAAGCAGGCTCCCTGCCGAGCAGAGAGCCCAATGTGGGGCTCGATCCCAGGACCCTGGGATCATGACCTGAGCTGAAGGCAGACGCTTAACGACTGAGCGACCCAGGCGCCCCACCAGTGTGGTTCTTTACATTTTATTTCTTGTGAAGACGGTACTGTGTGAGAAGAGCGAATGTGTTTATACTTGAACCAGGGATTATCAGAAAGTAATACAGCTCCAACATGCAACTGAGATGAAGAAATTTCCAGGATCCACTTTCAATAGCAAACAGCAGACACGGAGCACAAGTTGTTTATAACATAGGGGCCCTCATTAAGCTGCTTCTGGGAACTCTTTCAAGTGTTTCTTTTAAGGGTTATGGGGGACGGACTTTATCTTCATTTTTCAAGGTGCTCTTTGTGTATAAAATTAGTTATGAGGTTACCTAAACTTGTTTTTGACCAATAATGAACCATAATTTTTATTCTTGCTCTCACTTAAGTTTAGGTTTTTAGGAAACAACACATTTGAGAATATTAATACCACTTTTGAAATCAGTTTGAACAACAACAAAACCCTCATCTTCTCGAGCACTGCTCCATTCTTAGCTCCCAAAGGATCAGCCAATGTTCCTGCTAATGGAAAATTTCACCCCGGAAAGAACAAGACCTTCACCACATCCCCTCCCTTCCATTCCCACTGCACTGTGGCTATCATACGTTAATCCCTTTGGATCACTGCAATTGCCAACTGTCTCCCCTTCTCTCTGTAAAACTGCCCCCAGATTCACCTTTCTACAATACTGCCCTGCACATGTCATTGGCTGCATGAAAATCTTTACTCACTCCTTACTGTCTACAGCGGTCATCTGCCTCTGAACTTGTCTTGAACATGCGTCACTACCAGCAAAACAATTTTGAGCATGTATCAACACATAAGTATATTTGTGTGTAAATGACACACGCACAATATTATCAATACACTTAATATATTAGTAAAATATGTTTTTTTAGATAAAGAATACTTTCCTATACCCAAATGATGGTCCCATGCATACAGTGCCTGGCTTCGGAGGCCACTGGTCTATAACATAGAGGGCATCGGCGTTAATTTGTATGGCATTTGAGGCTTTATACAGCCTAGTTCTAATCTGCCCCTCCAGACTTGCCTCCAACTACTCCCCTTTCCAAAGCCTCAATTCCAGGTAAATCGGTCTCTTCATTTTCTACCCATCTCTGTACTTTTCCTCATTCCCTTTATCCTACCCTGTTTGCTCTTCCTTTGATTTACCTATATCCCAACCATCTTCTAAGACCCAATTCCAATTCTTCCTGTTCCACTCTCTCCTTCCTCTGAACTTCAAAACTTTTGTTTTCTGTTCCACCCATTTGGCAATTAATCACAATTACTGTGCTTTCTGCTTTGGGTTTCCACACACAGCTCCTGGTAAATCAAAGGGCTCTATACATATTTGTTGATGAATGGATTAGCACACCTAATGGAAACTGCTGTAAGCTGTAACGAGACAGATACAGATTCTATCTATAAAAAGAACTTTGGACAGAGAATATTTTAAACATTAAATCAGTTACCAGTTACGTTTGCCTAAGGGAAAGTAGAGCCTTGGAAATAAGGCTGGGCTTGGGCAGGTGGGGGACATGGAAGGAGGCCGGAATCTCGGAATCTCTGTTAGAGCTAGAATATTGTAATTGATGTCTCTGCAGATACTGAACCCGTCCACAGGGACATGGGACTGGCATTTTCTCAAGAGAAGTGTTTGGCCTTCCAAGAGACGTGGTGTTTATCTCAAACATTTTCATTCCCCAGTTATGGAAAGTGTGAGACGCATTTGTATTCTCCAGATAAAAGAAAACTCAGAGCAAACTCACGGGTGTTTGCATGAAATTTCAATGCTTCAAAATTTATGAACCTTACACGATCCACGGTAATGGATTATTCGACCTTATGGAGCTTTTGCTTTTCCAGGTCATTGTGTTACATCTTAAGTATAAAAGCTGTTAGGGTAAGAGAAATTTTACATAGTCTGTTAAACGTATTTGCAGGAGCTTGTCAAAACTTATTTCAGATCTTAGTGGACTATCATCTTAGAAAGAATCCCCAGGTTTAATGGATAAAGAAGATGTGGTCCATATATACAATGGAATATTATGCCTCCATCAGAAAGGAGGAACTTTTGTGTCAACACGGATGGGACTGGAGGAGATTATGCGGAGTGAAATAAGTCAAGCAGAGAAAGTCAATTATATGGTTTCACTTACTTGTGGAGCATTAGGAATAACATGGAAGACATTAGGATAAGGAAAGGAAAAGTGAATTGGGGGAAATCGGAAGGGGAGATGAAGCATGAGAGACTGGAGATTCTAAGAAACAAACTGAGGGTTTTGGAAGGGGGGGTTCGGTGAGCCTGGTGGTGGGTATTGAGGAGGGCATGTATTGCATGGAGCACTGGGTGTGGTGCATAAGCAATGAATCCTAGAACACTGAAAAATAACAAAATAAAATAAAATAAAGACTCCCCAGGTTTATCTGCTGCCCTTCTAGGACTGAGCTTATAGGGGTGTGTTCGGTGTCTGAGAACACTGCGCTTCTGAAATGAAACCAAATCCATGCAGTTATGTGCTTTAGTGTGGGAAGGAATGTGATGCCTCCATTCTCAGAACTTTTCCCAGGACCCCTGTCCTTAAAACTTAAAATCAAACTATTAGATTTTTTCCCCTGCTATGTAGGCACTAACACTTTAAGAACATTACTTCCGGTGACACTCTAACTTACTTATATTTAATTTCCACATTTAACACTTATTAAAACATGCTATTGCTGTCCATCTTTTGATATACAAGCATACATTTAAGAATTCAATTTTATAGGGGCACCTGGGTGGCTCAGTCGTTAAGCGTCTGCCTTCGGCTCAGGTCATGATCCTAGGGTCCTGGGATCGAGCCCCGCATCGGGCTCCCTGCTCGGCGGGAAGCCTGCTTCTCCCGCTACCATTCCCTCTGCTTGTGTTCCCTCTCTCGCTGTGTTTCTCTCTGTGAAATAAATAAAATCTTAAAAAAAAAAAAGAATTCAATTCTATAAAAGAAAAAACTAAAATTCTGTAATAGGAGAAGTGAACATACGAGTCAATAAATACTCACTTAGCCTAACTGGAGAAATCAAAAGGATTAAATGGCATCATCAAAGCTACTCAAAATATTGAACTCATTCATTCAATAAATCATCTCTGGTCCAGGATCTGAGGGATTTAGTACTGAAGAGCCCAGTCATGATCTTTGGACTCATGGAACTTACAGTCTAGAAGACAAAGAGAGTAAGAAACTCCCACATTATTCTTATCACTATTGCCAACACCATCATCATTGTTGTAGGCACTTAGGATTAATAAAAAAAAACCTGATCTTTTAAAAATCAAGTTATCATTTCTCTGGATGGAGAATGAAGTTACTCCAGAGAGAGAGAGAGAGAGAGAAGAGGGAGAGAGAGACTTGAACTGGGTTCAAAAATAGAACTGGGAGGTAGAGCAGAAGGGTAATGCAGGCAAGAACTAAATGAGAACAATCATATAGTGGTACAGCATTTATAGCACTGCCCATGTAATTTTAGAGATGGCCAACACTCAGTGCAAGCTGGGCACTCAGTACTCTTTCAGACACTGTGCTAAGATGCGTCCAGATGATATTTCATACATTTTTGGAAACATTACCCCATTTAATTCTGTGAAGCAAGTAATACTGTCCTCCCCTTTTACAAATAAAGGAATTTAATTTCCATACCTGAAATTAAGTCACTTGTCCAATACTACCCAACTAGTAAATGGGAGAGCTGGGATTCTTATGCCCAAATCCATGCCCAAGCCATGCTTTCAACCACTTCAGGATTTTGCCTTCCCAAGCAATAATCTGCATGGGAAGATCTGACTAGTCCTGTATCTTCTTCCATCTTCTTTTAGGTGAAACTCTCACATTAGAGAATATAATCTAACCAAGCTACCGTCTCTTCCTATTACTCAAAGGAATATTAGCATCTTCAAATTCCATCTAAAACCATCCAATATCAAAGACACAAAGTGGCAAGAATATGGCCTATAGACAATGTGGTCAGTGGGGGTGAGAACTGGGACCAATGCGAAAAAGGACATTTTCTAGGTTGATGGAGATAAGCAATCAGATCCTAAGACATTCAAAACCTGAACAATACTGGAATTTCAGATTTATAGCCACAGAAATGACAAAAGTCTTAAACCACTGGGTCTGAAAATCTTCACTAACTTGAAATAATTAGGAAACAGAGAATGAGAATAACTTATTTTCTATACAGGCTGCTGGAGACTCACTTGCATTTTGGGAACCTGAGCTCCAGAAATAATCAAACTGAATCTAAAAATGTGTAAGCCTAGTATCCACTTAGACAAATCAACAAAATGCATTTCCTGCGCACAAAAATCACAGGGCTTCTCAAGAATCAGGAAAATATGATTAACTAGATTATTGTGGAAAAGCAGCTCTGAATGTAAATACATTAATTTTTGTGTCAACAATAAGTCCATTCAGAAAATACAACTCCCAAGGACGTTGCGGGGGTTTTCAACCCTTCTATGAAAAAAATGATTTTTTTAAACATCCAGTTTTCACTGCTTGCAGAGGGAGAGTCATAATTGAGTTTAAGAACAGATCTGGAGGGAGGGCAGAAGGGTGACCAAGGCGCAGATTGGTGGGGAGCAATTATGTAACAGTGAAAGTATTTACAGTTCCACTGATGCTGTATTGGAGACAGCTGGCCACCTGGTGGGTTGGTGAAGCTGGGGGAGAGAAGGCAGCAGGATTTATTGGGTATTTACCATTATGCCAGACCCTGTGCTAAGCTCTTTCCAGACATTATCTCACTTAATTTTCACAACAATCCTCTGATACCTAGAGTATAATGAAGCCTGGGGTATGATCCCCAAGTTACAGATAAGGAAACAGTAGACTAAAAGAATGTAAGTGACTTGCACAATGTCACGGAGCTAGTAGGTGCTGGAGGCTGAGTATGAATCCAGATTCTCTTTTACTCCAGTGTCGGTGCCTTTTCAACTAGACCACCCTGGCTTCAGGACCTCATACATTGAGAATATTCTCAGACATAGGAAAGACAAAAATAATTAGACCCAAAAAAAAGAAAAGACAAAAAGTAATGGCAGAACCTCTTCAATAAGCAACGCAGAAGTAACTGAGTTGCTTTCTAATGAATGTTTCACTCAGTCGGCCAAGTCTCAAGCCATCAGTGTTAAGTCACAAGGGGTCATTACAGAGGACAGGGCTTGCTGTCCACTCGGCCCCCACCTTCTAACCCTTCCTCAAGTTTCCAGGGCAATCTCAGCCAGGAAAATGAGGACTCAGATAAACACTGTGTGGGGGAAGGAAAAGAAGCAGTGTAAGAAGAAAGATGAAAAGCACGACATGGAAAATCAACCCCCGCCAGCTTGTTACTTGTAGAAATCCCAGAAATTCTACAAACCCCACAGTGAGCTGCAGGCCTGGAGGCCCCAGCATCTTCGCTCTCACAGGCAGCACTCTGATAAAAGTTATCCCCTTCGGCTAGAATTTAGCAGGGCTAACTCTCACCTGGCTTGACCAATGGATGAGTGAAAGAAAAAAGGAAGGAAGGGAGGAAGGAAGGAATATTAATGGAGAATTAAGAAGACCCAGAGAGCAAAATGACTAGGATTGTCAGTGATACAGATATGAGGTAAACATTCTCAAGTCCCATTTCAAATGATGAAACCCAGATGGTAACCTATGTTTCTTTTTAAAGAATATAGAGAATAAAAAGCATCTTTTCCCCCATAGATAAGTAACTCCTTAAATAAAGACAGGTGACCATAAATAGCACTGTCACAAACTCAAGAAAAGATGTGGACATTTTATCCTGTCTCTTCCTGTACTTCTTGCCAATACCCCTCTGGTTGGGGAAGCATTCAGCCAACCATGCTTGCTCTTGAGGCCTTGCATTCACCGTCTACAATAAGGAAAAATCAGATGCGACATGGGGGAGACCAAGTAGAAAGAATGCTGGAACCCAGCCAACACAGAATGGAAGAATCCAGAGGGGAAGGTGTCCATCTGGTCTGGTGCTCTGCAGCATCAGAAGGTGTACCATGGGCACTAGACACTAACACAGGGCTCGTGTGGATAGAGGGCAGGAGCCCAGGGGCTGATCTGCTGGGGCCCGAGGACTGGCTGTGCAGAGGCTGCCAATACAGAGGTACTGAGAGGGGATCATCTTGTATGGTGGGGAGGCATTGTGCATAGGACCAGATGGTCTCCAAAGCCAAGGGACACAGAAAGGACAAGTGCATGGCCACAGAGCCAACCAGGTCACCATGGAAAGGAGCAATCATGAGAGAGATACAAACCACACACACCTCCCTGGGGTCGTGCTGATCCTGATATGGACAGGAGAACACTAACTAGAGGCTAGAGATGTTTGTTAATGAGGTAAAGGAAAAGGGAAGCTAGCACTTATCGAATGCCTACTGTATGCTAAAGCAGTATGCTAAATAAGCATGTGATATGCATTCATTCCTTTAATTCTTCTCCTTTGACCTTCACTGGAACACAATGATGTAGGCATTATTATTTTTCCTATTTCACAGATTAGGAGACTGAGGTTGAGGGAAGTGAAGCAACTCACTCATGGTCACATATAGTCATCCCCTCTTCCCTGCAGGGGATAGGGTCCAAGACCCCCAGGGGATACGAGAAACCACAGGTAGCACTGAATCATATATATATATATACATACTGTTTTTTTCCTGTATGTACATGCCTTTGATAGAGTCTAATTCATAAATTAGGCACAGTAAGAGATTAACAACAATAATTAACAATAAAATACAATAATGATAACAATATACAGTAATAAAAGTCATGAATGTGGTCTCTCAAAAGATCTTGTTGTACTGTACTCCCCCTTCTTGTGATGATGTGCAATGATAAAATGCCTACATGGCAAGATGAAAGTGAGGGGAATGACACAGACACTGTGAGCACAGTAGCACTGGGCTGCTAATGACTTTCTGATGATACTCAGAAGGAGGGTCATCAGCTTCAGGACCACGGGTGGTGGTAACTGAAACTATGGAAAAATGAAATGGTAGACAAGGGGGATGGGAGAAGCAGGACTTGAGCCCTTTTGATCTTGAGGCCCATGGTTTTAGGCCCATACCCCCCTACATGGGTTCCCGCAGTGAGCCCAGCGGGCCGGGGCTGACTCCCTTGGGGATTATTCCTGTGAGACGCAGGCACAGGCAACTGATGAAGATGACAACAGATGGTCTCATCAGACACGCACTCACAGGACACGGATATGAAAAGTCCTCTCTTGGCCGATCCTCAAACTGAAAAGTGAGGAACTTCGTCCAAGGGAAGACTGATTTTCTCAGCACTGGGTTCACCCTGGCCACAAGTTGAAGGTACATTTGTACATATTTGTAGAAACAGGCTGGCTAAAATGTCCAAGCATAAATCAACACGATATTACAGAGTCTACTGGGCTATTTATCCCAGCTTCCTGGCTCTCCTGGGTTTGACTCATCACCATGTTGCCCAAGTCTATTTCTGTATACCTAGGGGATCAGTTGCATAAAACATCAAATTGTTCTGAGCAAATAATGTGGTCTTTAAATTCTTCAAATGAAAACAGGCATTAAAGAGGTTCTTAATAGAGATGTCAGGTCATTTCCCCAAGCTTGGGCTTTAGAAGGACCTAAAGAGGGAGGACCGTTCACTGCTCAACCACACCAGCCACATGTATGTTCAAGCCCTCTGTATGGCAACAATGTTGATTTATTCATTTTTTTAAAAAGATTTTATTTATTTATTTGACACAGAGAGAGAGAGATCACAAGCAGGCAGAGAAGCAGGCTCCCCACTGAGCAGAGAGCCCGATGCGGGGCTGGATCTCAGGACCCTGAGATCATGACCTGAGCCGAAGGCAGAGGCTTTCACCCCCTGAGCCACCCAGGCGCCCCTGATTTATTCATTTTTGAGCTTTGAAGCTGGAGGACTTTGAGTCAACTGCCTAATCTAATCTTAGCCAGACTATTTTACTGTTCCAGTGTTAAATAACGGCACCAGAGTGAGTCCCCTCGTGCCTAACAGACCATGGGCATTAAATGTTAAATAAACAGGACTTCTCCCAGTGTTTCACAGCCCACTTCTTTACAGTATTAAGACTGTTGCTTCACCCCCTTGAGGTTCCCAAGTAAGAAAAACAGCCTGTTCTTTATTATAAGCAATAACAATTTCCCCTCCCATCCAGAAAATGCATGCCACAGCCCAGAATAAGGTTTATTTCAAGAATTAGATCACCTTAGACTGTCCTTTCTGTGTCCCTTATGAAATGGTCATAACCCAAGCATAACTGGGTTCTGGCTGCCTGTGGGTTTTTTTTTTTTTTTTTTTCCGGGGGGGAGAAATCACAATCCACTTTGAAAATTTACACACATTTGTCATTTTAGAAATAGTTCTTTGCTTTGGGCTTTTGCATCAGCAAAGGGTTTTTCTAAGGATAGTGTCAAATAGCCCCATGATTACTCCCATTTTGCTATGCTAATCATTATCTTCCATTACCAGGCTACAGACTCTGTCAGGTCTGAAAACAGCCTCTTTATGGAAAATAAAATTGAGTCAGGAGGCAAGCAAGTTCTCGGGGGCATTTGCATGTGTCATCTTATTCCAGGCAGTACCTGTGGCATCTCTGCAGGGTGGGCCTGCTTTCATCAGCTGCCAAAAGGCATCGCGAGAAGACATGAGCGCTCAAAGATCTGGCTGGAAAAACACCACACAGCTTCTGTTAAAACAGTTGGAGGCTAAAAATTAAGGTGCATAGAAAACTGTAAAACTCCAAATGAAATGGGAGGTTCTTTCTCTCTTATTAGATGCCCCTCTCATTCCGGAACCAGCTGGTAAAGACATCGGTAAAGACATCGGGCCTGTTTGGAGTTCGACAGGAAAAAAAAAAGGCAACCCAAAACTCTTCAAACAAACAAAACTTTTGCAGGAGAGGGATGTGAGGAGGCAGGGTTGAGGGCAGGAGTATGCGATGTAAGGACTGAGGCTGAATAGGCTTTCCTCTGGTTTTCTTTTATGTTTCTCCATAAAGCATTTTTCATGCTTTCCTGCTATTTTGTAGCAGTTTGCTTTTCTAATATACTTGGGTTGCCAAACTAAAAAAAGCATCTCTGCCCCCATATACTCTCTTTAGTTGAAAGACAAGTTTCAACTATCCCGTGCAGGAGAATGAGCCAGCCACCTGCCATAGAAGTCAGGGAACAAAGGGCTCCCTTGAGAGCCTGTTGATTTCCAGGCCCAGCCGCTCTGTGCCCAAAGAAGTCCCTTCCCTGTGCGCTGGGGTCCAGCCTGGGCTGCCAGCAAGGCTGTTGGCACAACACATCAGGGATCCAACCACTGTATTTACATTTTAATAAGTATTTTGCTCGTATTACTTTTTCTTGTTTGTTTCCAGGGGTTCAAACAAAGGGAGAGACAAAATAATAACCAGCTCCCATAAGGAAGAATCAGCTACATTTAGCTGAACCACAATTTGGACTAAGAAATCAGAGCTGGGATTTTTCAAATAGGACAAATATTTAGAAGGCGACAAATGTGCTCTGCATAAGTTTTATTTCCCTTGAATGGGAATTCAAGAGCAATTCCCTGCCGCCCTATTTATTGACTGTAATAGGTGTAGTTGGAGCAAGAGACCCTTGTGACGGTGTCAAGGTTCAAATGGCGCTGGATTCAAGCGCCTGACACCTTTCTGGGGTCAGGTTTGGGTAAATCTAAGGAACAGCAGGACATATATATGGGAAGAGAGTAAAAAAAACCAACTCGATCCTTAGATGCTGTCACTCTTATTCAATCTCACTTTTATCCCTTAAGCAAAGTGTACGTCTTCTTGGCTTCAACTGCTTCCTCACTTTTATGGAAATTCTGAGAGCCTCCTTTTGACAACTGCAAATAACCTCTCAAAATACCACAGGTACAAGGATTTCAGACTGGTTGACAGCCTTGCTGCCTGAAACCCAAGGCCTCTGTTACGCACTGCCCGGCTTCCTTAGACTTTGCTTCCTTTGCCATGCGATTTTGGGGGAAGTATTCAGGATTCTATATGGCAGAGGGTCCCTGGGATAGGTGGTTATTGTGAGAACATTTCATGGAGCATATGATATAGGCAATAATAACCTATTTAAGTTCCCCATTGCTCAGTGCTGCAGTGTGTGATTAGCCCTGAAGGACTACAAATTGAGATGTCATGTCCAGAGCAACAACAACAACAAGAACAACCACGAAAAGCACAACTCGATATACTCACATTCACGCATTTGATGTCACTCCATTAAACTTACAACTTCTTCAATGAAGAGACAAGGTTCACTTGCAACTAGTAACATTTATATGTCATTAACATGCCAAAGCCCATCAAGCTCCTTAGCATAGTTTAGGATTCAAGCTATGAGAAAACTTTTCTTGCCATCTTCTTCACACTCTTAAATGTTAGCTTAGGAGAAGCTGTCTTTGCTGGCTATTCAAAACAGATTTTATATCAGTCCCTATGAAGTGGTCATAAATACTCAGTTGCTAGAGAAAAAAATCACAAATCTTCCATTCAGGACACATTTGAATGTGTCCTTTCCCTAATCCCATAGGAAATTACTTTGTATTTTTCAAAAAATATAAAAAAATAAATTTCCTGTTTCTCTTAGGAGAAATCATATTAATCAGGGAAATTTTAGAAAATATGAGGCACAATCCTATTAACAAGAGATAATCTTTGTTAACATTTTGGTATTCTCCTTCGATTCTTTTTTGACATGCTTTCAAATTTCTTTAAGTTGTTCCTTTATACATATGCGTATATGTGTAGATATTATGTGTGTATCTATATATTTGTATTGATATAGAGATATGATCCATTTCACATATATTTTTAATTTTACATCCAACCTAAATATTTATCTGTTATTTCACAGTCTCCCTGAAATTGTATTTATAGTTGGCTGCAAAATAGTCCATTAGGACAAAGCATGATTTAACTGTCCTTCAATGGTTATATTTTTCATTTATTTCCAACATTTAACATTACAAGCAACATTATAATGACTGGCTTCAAACATAAAACTTTTTTAGATATCTTAATTTTTTTGAGGATAGGTTATGAGAAATAGAATTAGCCAAAGGGTAATTTTAAGGCTCTTGATATATATTGCCAAATTGCTATCCAAATAGTTGGTATTAAGTTATATTTCCATAAACAGTACACGAAAATGCCTATTTGGTGTGCTCTTACCAGGAGTATTCTGTGTTTTTAAATCACTAATGCAGAAGGCAAAAGATGTTATTTCATTGTTTGGAATTACATGTATTTGATTAGTACTGGAATCTAATATTTTCAACTTGAGTGTGAATTATATATTTTGAGCCTTTGCCAATTTATTTATTACTTCCTGGGGATTTTTTCTTATTGGTTTGTTTGAATGTTTTATGTATTAAGGATATTATTGGGGCGCGTGGGTGGCTCAGTGGGTTAAAGCCTCTGCCTTCGGCCTGGGTCATGATCTCAGGGTCCTGGGATCGAGCCCCGCATTGGGCTCTCTGCTCATCAGGGAGCCTGCTTCCCCCTCTCTCTCTGCCTGCCTCTCTGCCTGCTTGTGATCTCTCTCTCTGTCAAATAAATAAATAAAATCTTTAAAAAAAAAAAAGGATATTATTGATTATAATTTCATCGGAATTCCTTCACATATTTTGAAATTGAATCCCATGATTTCACTATCTGTCCTTAATCCTCAGACTTCTTGCTAACATGGCAAAGAATGGCCTTGAATTTCACATGATAAAAATGAATTAGGAGAATGAAATAAAAAGATGTCAGCATGGTTAATTCCAAAATGTAATTCGATCTCTAGTATTCTATATTCAATTTTACTTTTTTTCTTTTTTTGTGTGTTATGTTAGTCACCCTACAGGACATCAATGGTTTTTAATGTAGTGTTCCATGATTCCTTGTTTGTGTATAACACCCAGTGCCCCATGCAATCCGTGCCCTCCTTAATACCCATCACCAGGCTCAACACCCCCCCGCCCCCACTCCCTTCTAAAACTCTCAGTTTGTTTCCCAGAGTCCATAATCTACTGCTTTTCAACACATACCAAAATCCTTCCTAAGTCTGAGTTGCCTGGATGATGCTGGCCACATGCAGACCTGAAAAAGTGCAACTTCTATAAAACGATGAATCACTGTGTAAGGAAGATCAGAATTCCATCGATGTCAGTATTCTAGAACACAATCTCACAGGAGAAAGTCTGCTGAGAAAGACTGCTGGAAGCCCCAGTAGCTTTCTTAAAGGCTTCTCTTTTTGATAAAAGAAGGTATCACAGAATAGTCATTAAGAACCTGGCCTCCGAATTTGACTGACTTAAAATCTAGGATGCACCACTGACCACACTAGTTAAAGCTACATGACCTTGGGCAAGTGACTTCAGCTTCTCTAACTCTCAGAGTCCTCATCTGGAAAATGAGGATGATTCAGTAGTACGAGCCTCACAAGGATATTAGGAAGATTAAAAGAAAAAACCTTATGAGCTTTTGGTAGATAGAAAACATCCTATAAAGATAAGCTATTGTTATTATAGTAGTAGTATATGCTGCTTTAAATCCAATCCTCTGTCTCACAGACAATTCTTATTTGTTATTTACAAAAAGTTTCTTAACAAATACAGTTTTGGGGTTGTCTAGTAGACAGCAAAAAAACAGCAACAAACAAAACTGAGCTGGAGGGCAGCGCAATGACTACATGGGAAGTGAGTAAATCAATAAAGAAGAAAGTTTTGTTATAATGCAATACAAGAATAAACCCCTGGTAATTAAGGGAAGCATCAGTGTTATTTCCTATCTCCTCATTCCAAAAAGCAAGCATTTTGTTCTCGATATTCTTTAGCTTCACCTAAATGTAAACATATGATGAAGTTTTTAAAATGTCATCTTGCTTGGCATCCTTTGAACCTTTTTGAATATGAATACTCCAGGCCTTGCCTTAATTCTAGAAATATTCAGCAACTGTCTTTCCGTTCTCTCCTACTGGAACTACTTAGTGATTTATAACAAAGCTTCTTATTTCACAATCATCAATATTTTCAATTCTTTTTTTTCTTTTCTACAATTTTCTAATTTACAGATTCCAATTCATAAAGTCTCCCTTTGATGGCATTCTCTTTGATTTATTTCTTCTGTTGAAATTTAAAAAGAATCCAAATGACTACACATTTTGATTTCCAGTCATTTTAATTGGTTTTTCTTTTGTATCTGTACATTCTAATTTCATGATCCCTTAGCTGTTATTTCATAAACACCTGTCCTTTTTTTTTTTAAATGGATGCTAGTCATTCTTTTATTTTTTGAAGATTTTAAACATACTAGTTTCTTATTTTCAAGTCTCTGCCACCATAATCAGGCCACCCTATGATGAATGGGGTGGCCATGCATGCTATAATAGATAGAAACTCAGTTGCTGCAAAGTATAAGAGACTGTTTAGATTGAAGGGAGAGTATAAACAGAAGACTGGAGGTGGTGCAGATTATATGAGAAAGCCACCATGTAATTTCCGTTTTTCTCAAGTTGTACTTTAAAATACTGAGAGAAGGGGCGCCTGGGTGGCTCAGTGGCCTCTGAGAAGGGGCGCCTGGGTGGCTCAGAAAGCCTCTGCCTTCTGCTCAGGTCATGATCTCGGGGTCCTGGGATCGAGCCCCGCATTGGGCTCTCTGCTCGGCGGGGAGCCTGCTTCCCCCTCTCTCTGCCTGCTTGGGAACTCTCTCTCTGTCAAATAAATAAAGTCTTTAAAAACAATTTTAAAAAATAAAATAAAATGCTGAGAGAAAAATACCAAATTCTTTGAAGAAATAGGCTAGATTAGGACATATGATAAATATCTTGCTTTACAATTTCAAAATGCTAACTGTTTCCATGTAGTTTTCCGTTGTCCTTCATTGTCCTTTGCTTAGCAAGAGTTTAAGACTTAGTACTCTTCTCATTAACTGTGAGTTGGATGGACGAATGAAGAATAGATGGAAGAATATTAAGTAGTGATGAGCCCCACAAATGG
Organism: Procyon lotor; assembly: GCA_028646535.1. Taxonomy (NCBI): domain Eukaryota; kingdom Metazoa; phylum Chordata; class Mammalia; order Carnivora; family Procyonidae; genus Procyon; species Procyon lotor. The sequence continues at coordinate 130,010,345 of CM053606.1, read as the reverse complement.
AAAAAGTCAAGTGAAATTATCATTAATATCATATCTCCTCAATTCCAAGAGCATATCTGTTTTGCAGCCAATGTTTCTGAAATTAGAAGTCTTATGATCAATATATACATTCATCAAGAAAGATTTTTTCTCTAAAAAAATCTCTTATAAGAAAGAGGCAGCTCTGAAATAATGTTATTTGGAATTAAAGAAATAGAATATTTTAATATCATAATTATGAAAAGGTCTTACACACATGCACAAAAACAAAATGATAGCAACAATTCAGAAATTTTTAATTAGATGGGAAGAACAGAGACCAATCTCTAACTGAAATGGATAGGTTATCCTATACTATAAAGTCAGCAAATATCTGAGTGTGGTCAAAACCAGAGGAAAATTAAATTATAGGTTCTGAACTCTTTGGAGGAAAATAACCTTTTCCTAGCTCCCTAGGGTCTGCCCATATGAGCAACTTTGACTCTTCTAGCTAAAGTGAATTTTCTAATAAACCAGTGGAAACATGTTTATGAGTTTATTCTGCCCAGCAAAGAGGACCTTAATAGGTGGAGAAAAAACGAAAAGGGGATTTGTGAATGCTTTTGATCAAAACTGAGGTATCTCTGAGAGAAACTTCTCCCCTGAGGCTAAGAAAACATTTGAAGAGAGGTTCCAAACAGAAGCTCTCAGATAAAAGGCTGCAGCCCAGAATTATGAAGCAGTCATCAATCCCGATTCTCATATGCCCTGGCAAGACTAGAGGTGAGTGAGAGGAGACCTGGGACCTTTAGAAAACAAGGCCATTGGCTCCTCCTGGTAGAACATTTCCAGATGCTTAGTCTACCTTATTTCATTAGTGGCAAACCAACTGCTTTGCTCTAGTCAATAAACCAACCAAGACTCTGGGGGAAAATGTTAAAGCCTTTCAAAAAATTGCCATTCAGTAAACCTCATCCAATGTTATGACCTAATGATTTAATAATTCTTCTTTGGGAAAAGCTAGAACACAGGCATGAAAAAAATGGTCCAAAAGATAAACTGCATATAAGCATAAGCAACTGGTTTAAAAGAGGAAACAATGAAAGAACTGTAAAGGAACTGAATGCATGCAATACAAGAAATTAAGAACTCCATATATACAGTATGTATAGATAAATGTTTTGAATTCTAAGGTATATTTCCCTAAAGACTCAGAAGGTCAAGTTAAATTCTAACTTAAATTTGTTAGGACAAGACAGATTTTATGTCTTGTCTACAGGTATCACCCTGTGAAAATAAAAGCTGAACCTGGGAACTTATCAAGTAGAGAATCATGGAATAATAAATACTTTGAGATGGAAAGGACTTTGAAGGTCAGGTAATCTAAAACTTCCCTGGTCTGCGAATCCCTGATGTAACTCTGGGACCAAATGATCCTATAGGCTCTGCGTTTATTTATTTTTAATTTATTTTTATTTGTTTACCCTTTTTAAATTAACATATAATGCATTATTTGTTTCAAGGGTACAGGTCTGTGACTCATCAGTCTTACACAACACCCACAACACACACCCTCCCGAATGTCCATCATCCACCACCCCATTCCTCCTCTCCTCCAGCAACCCTCAGTTTGTTTCCAAAGATTAAAAGTGTCTTATGGTTTGTCTCCCTTTCTGGTTTTATCTAGTTTCATTTTCCCTCTGTTTCCCTATGATCCTCCACCTTGTTTCTTAAATTTTGCATATCAGTGAGATCATATGATAATTGTCTTTCTCTGATGGACTTATTTCACTTAGCATAATACCCTCTAGTTCCATCCATGTTGCTGCAAATGGCAAGATTTCGTTTTTTGATGGCTGTGTAATATTCCACTGTGTGTGTGTGTGTGTGTGTGTGTGTGTGTGTGTGTATACCACATCATCTTAATTCATTCATCTGTCAGTGGACATCTGGGCTCTGTCCATAGTTTGGCTATTGTGGACATTGCAGCTATAAACACTGGAGGGCAAGTGCCCCTTCAGATCACTATATTTGTATCTTTGGGGTAATACCCAGTAGTGCAATTCCTGGGTCATAGGGTAGTTCTATTTTTAACTTTTTGAGGAAACTCCATACTGTTTTCGAGAATGGCTGTACTGGCTACACCAGCTTGCATTCCCACCAACAGTGTGGAAGTGTTCCCCTTTCTCCATATCCTTGCCAAATTTCCTGACTTTTAATTTTAGCCATTCTGACAGGTGTGAGGTGGTATCTCATTGTGGTTTTGGTTTGTATTTCCCTGATGCAGAGTGATGTTGAGCACTCTTCATTTCTGCTGGCCATTTGGATGTCTTCTTTGAAGAAATATCTGTTCATGTCTTCTGCCCATTTCTTGATGGGATTACCTGTTCTTTGGGTGTGGAATTTGATAAATTCTTTATGGATTTTTGATACTAGCCCTTTATCTGATATGTCATTTGCAAATATCTTCCCCCATTCCATAGGTTGCCTTTGAGTTCTGTTGACTGTTTCCTTTGCTGTGCAAAAGCTTTTTATCTTGATGAAGTCCCAACAGTTTGTTTTTGCTTTTGTTTCCCTTGCCTTTGGAGATGTGTCTAGCAAGAAGTTGCTGCAGCCAAGGTCAAAGAGGTTCCTGCCTGTGTTCTCCTCTACAATTTTGATGGATTTCTGCTTACATTTAGATATTTCATGCATTTTGAATTCATTTTTGTGTATGGTAAGAGAAAGTAGTCCAGTTTTAGTCTTCTGCATGTGGCTGAACACACTGGTGATAGTGGACATCCCGGCTGTGTTCCTAACCTGAGGGGAAAAGCTCTCAACTTTCTTCCATTCAGAATGATATTTGCTGTGGGTTTTCATAGACAGCTTTTATGATATCGAGATATATACCCTCTATCCCTACACTGTGAAGAATTTTAATAAAGAAAGAATGCTGTATTTTGTCAAATGCTTTTTCTGCATGTATTGAGAGGATCATCTGGTTCATGTCCTTTCTTTTATTTATGTAATATATATCGCATTGATTGATTTGTGGATGTTGAAGCAATCTTAAAGCCCAGGAATAAATCCTACTTGGTTGTGGTGAATACTCCTTTTAATGTATTGTTGGATCCTATTGCTAGTATTTTGATGAGAGTTTCTGCATCTATCTTCATCAGGGATCTTGGTCTATAATTCTTTTTGTTGGGGTCTTTGGTTTGGGAATCAAGGTAACGCTGGCCTCATAAAGTTTGGAATTTTTCCTTCCATTTTGATTTTTTGAAATAGCTTCAGAGGGATAGGTATTAATTCTTCTTTAAATGTTTAGTAGAATTCTCCTGGGAAGCCATCTGGCCCCGGACTATTGTTTTTTGGGAATTTTTGATTACTGCTTCAATTTCCTTGCTGGTTTTGGGTCTGTTCAGGTTTTCTATTTCTTCCTGGTTCAGTTTTGGTAGTTTATACATCTCTAGGAATGCATACATTTCTTCCAGATTGTCTAATTTCTTAGCATATAGTTCCTCATATGTTCTTATAATTGTTTGTATTTCTTTGGTGTTGGTTATGATCTCTCCTCTTTCATTCATGATTTCATTAATTTGGGTCCTTTCTGTTTTCTTTTTGATAAGTTTGCCTAGGGGTTTATCAATCTTACTAATTCTTTCAAAGAACCAGCTTCTATTTTGTCAATCTGTTCCACTGTTCTTTTGGTTTCTATTTCATTGATTTCTGCTCTGATCTTTACGATTTCTCTTCTCCTGCTGGGTTTAGGCTTTATTTGCCATTCTCTCTCCAGCCTCCTTTAGGTGTAAGGTTAGGTTGTATATTTGACACCTTTCTTGTTTCTTGAGAAAGGCTTGTAGTGCTATATACTTCCCTCTTAGGATTTCCTTTGCTGCATCCCAAATATTTTGAACAGTTGTGTTTTAATTTTCATTTGTTTCCATAAATTTTTCACTTCTTTAATTTCCTGTTGACCCATTCATTCTTTAGTAGGATGCTCTTTAGCCTCCATGTATTTGAGTTCTAATACAACTTTCCTCTTGTGATTGAGTTACAGTTTCAAAGCACTGAGGTCTGAAAATATGCAGGGAATGATCTCAATCTTTTGGTACCAATTGAGACCTGATTTGTGACCCAGGATATGATCTATTCTAGAAAATGTTCCATGTGCACTCAAGAAGAATGTGTATTCTGTTGCTTTGGGATGGAATGTTCTATATGTATCTGCGAAGTCCATCTGGTCTAGTGTGTCATTCAAAGCCCTTACTTCCTTGTTGATCTTGTTGATCTTCTGCTTAGGTGATCTGTCCATTGCAGTGAGGGAGGTGTTAAAGTCCCTATTATTATATTATTATCGATGTGTCTCTTTGATTTTGTTATTAATTGGCTTATATAATTGGCTGGTCCCATGTTAGGGGTATAAATATTTACAATTGTTAGATCTTCTTGTTGTATAGACCTTTTAATTATGATATAGTATCCTTCCTCATCTCTTATTACAGTCTTTGGTTTAAAATCTAACTTGTCTAATATAAGGACTGCCACTTCTACTTTCTTTTGACGTCTGTTAGCATGATAAGTGGTTTTCCACCCATTTACTTTAAATCTGGAGGTGTCTTCAGGTCTAAAATGAGTCTCTTGCAGACAGCACACCGATGGGTCTTGCTTTTTTATCCCATCTGATACCCTGTGTCTTTTGATTGGGGCATTTAGCACATTTACACTCACAGTAACTCTTGAAAGATATGAATTTAGTGCCATTGTATTGCCTGTAAGGTGACTGTTACTGTATATTGTCTCTGTTCCTTTCTGGTCTATGTTCTTTCTGGGCTCTCTCTTCTCTTAGAGGACCCCTTTCAATATTTCTCGTAGGGCTGGTTTGGTGATCACAAAATCTTTTAGGCCCCATTTTTCCTGGAAGCTTTTTATCACTCCTATTTTGAATGACATCCTAACTGGATAAAGTATTCTTGGCTGCATATTTTTCTCATTAAGTACCTTGAATATATCATGCCAGTCCTTTCTGGCCTGCTAGGTCTCTATGGATAGGTCTGCTGACAGGCTAATATTTCTACCCTTGTAGGTTACAGACCTCTTGTCCTGAGCTGCTTTCAGGATTTTCTCTGTCTCTGAGATTTGTAGGTTTTACTATTAAATGTTGGGGCATTGGCCTATTTTTATTGAATTTGAGAGGGGTTCTCTGTGCTTCCTGGATTTTGATGCCTGTTTCCTTCCCCAGATTAGAGAAGTTCTCCAGTATAATTTGCTCTAATATACCTTCTGCCCCTCTCTATCTTTCTTCTTCTTCTGGGATCCCAATTACTCTAATATTATTTCATCTTATGGTATCATCTATCTCTGAATTCTCCCCTCATGATCCAGTAGTTCTTTATCTCTCTTTTTCTCAGTTCTGCTTTTAAAGAACCTCCAGCCATCAGCTGGCCCTTTTGTTTCCTTCAGAGTCAAGTGATCTGAAGAAAAGATTCATGCTTCATTACTTCCACATTCTCTTCTTTCTCATCTCAACTCTCTGTGACCAGCTTCTACTTTCTCTGCTCTACTGAATCTCTTCTCATTAAAATCGCCCAGAGCCCCCATTTATTGAATCCATGAAACACATTTCTGTTCTTAACTTCTTGATGTGTGTTTGGCACTTTACACTGTTATCCTCTACCCTATTCTTCTTTCACATCCCTTACTGATTTTTTACTACTTCTCTTGCTATTTCTTCTTGCCTTTTTCAAGGACTTCTTTTTCTCTGCCCTTTAAGTACTGGCCTACCTCAGATACATGGCAATGATACTTTATTATCTCACTATGGATACTCTACTTGATCTGCCACATTTTCCTTGGTCTTAACCACCATCTGGATCCTAAGGATTTACAAATCTAGATTTGGGCTCAGAACTCTATTTGAGCCCCAGACTTAGATATTTAGATGCCTATTAGGTATTATCATTGGGATACCTTACAAGTCCCTCAAACTCAACATAATCAAACAGAATACATTATTTTCTTCCACTTGAATTGGCTTTTCCTGTACTTACTCTTTTAGTAATACATTCAGACTGTATGCATATTTCTCTAACATAAATTGTCTTCCCTTGCATTTATTATTTTACAACCATCCATCAAGACAGCCACGTCAGAAATCTGAGAGTTTTCATGGATACTTCCCTCATATTCAGCCATTACAAAAAAAATCTCCTCCTCCTTCTCCTCCATTAACCCTCTTTTTTTCTCCTTTTTCCTCTTCTCCTCCTCCTCATTCTTTTTTACTATTGGGATCATAAAAATATTTTAGTGCTTGCTATTTGTTAGGTACTCATAAGCTTTATAAATTTTTATCTCATTTAATTTTCACAATTTCTCAACCCCTTTCAAATATGCCTCCTCTGTTTTATCCTTATAGTTATTACCATTTTAGGCCCTTGTCATTCACTAAACCAGACTGTAAGTTTCATGAACACCAGGATCACGTGTCTCTTTGTTCATCAATGTCACCAGTGCTTGGCATGATGATTAGCATTTAGTATTTCTTTAATAAGTGTCCACTGAGGAAACAAAGTATTTTCACTATTTAAAAATAGGTAGATAGCCATACACTTTAGTATCTAAACAGGGAAACTTCTGAGATTGAAACAGGGTACTATCAATAATTATTCTGGATCAACAGGAATTGGGACTGCTCCAGATAAACTGAGACAAATCATCACCCTAATAATCAGACTACCTATGTATGCCAGATGGGTTTTTGACAACTCAACACCATTTTCTCTTTCTATACTCTCCTTGGTAGTATAGGAAATGGAAGCTTGGGAACTACATTTTCTGGAATCTCTGCCAGCAGGGTTGTGGTGTTAAATGAAAACAATGAGCTTCATTCATGTAAGATTTCAAAGACAAAAGATAAATAGAAACCAACATTAGTTCTTTGAGATGGGTAGTCAATGGGTCTTGGTAGAATGCATATGTGAGGTTTTGACAACAGCTTCCAAGTATCTTCCTATAAATCCTCAGTTTAGTTCTGTGGGCCGCTGAAATCATTGGTGACAGTTTCCTCCAGTTCTTGTGCTTCCTGATTTTCTGATTACTACTAGCTGCATCCCTAATCTCCATCTCATGCCTTCCAAAGCATTAACTCTTTTTGCCATAGGCTCTAATTCCCTAAATTTAAATCCCTTCCTGCCTGAAAAATCTAAAGTAAGTTCTGTTCTTATTTTTTTTTTTTTTAAGTTCTGTTCTTATTGATACACTATGAAAGAATACATAATTGTAGAACCTAAATACATTAACTTTATGAAGAGGCACTAATCATTTGTTTTCTCACCTAAATGTAAAAATATTGGTTTTACTATGTATGCATAAAACATATTATATAAAATTTTACATATAGACTTACTGTTTAGCTCATCTAGCTACTGATTGGATATTATTTAAATTAACAGGCTCAATAGCAAAGACTAAGGATTAATGTCTAAAATGAAGAGAACAAAATTTGTTGATATGTAACCTATTTATGCCTATCTATCATTCCTTTGAATTAAAATGACCTTTATCTGTTAGTGAGAGATAATCCTTTTGAAATTTATAAAGATAGAGGACTGCCATCCACTGGGCTTATAAAGACCAGGGTGCATATCATTATTTTCTTATGCCAACATGCCTGATGATGGATTGGGTTGTACTAAAGTGAGCAAGAATGGATGTAAAACAGGACATTGACTCCTGAATTTGGTAATCATCATATTTTCACATAAAATGATTAACTTCTTTTCAGCTCTTATTCCAGAAAAAAATAATACATACACAAACCCACTCATGCAACACATTATCTTAAAACATTCATATTCCTGTGATTAAAGATATGGATGCATCGTATGTTCTAAACTGTCACCCTTGCCATTTGAAGGTAATGTTCAAAGGACAGGCACTTGTTTCCATCTCAGTGACTATGGTGAAGATGGGTTAATTTCCAGTGATGATGTATAGTTAATGCAGGTGGCAGAGCTAGCTTACTCCACAGGCAACATTCAACTCCTGCCTGAATTGAGACATTCATCACTGTGTTCTGTCTATTCATGCCTCTATCAACAAATGAAGGTCATGTTACTCCCTCCAATTTGTGCTAGCAGGAAATGTGGGTACAGCAAGCAATCTGAAGGGTGAGTATGAATTGAGAGAAAGTACTTCCGGTGTGCCTTTATAGGACTGAAGTCTAATTCAGCCTCTTTTCATTCAGATTAAATTTATGAAAAAGAGAAGGAAAAAAAAGAAAGTGAGTGGAAATTCATCCTTATTGAATACTTACTCTGGGTCAGATTCTGTGCTCAATAATTTCACATATTTCCTTACTGATTTACCCCATTCTTGAAGAAGGAACTGTTGTTATTCTTACTGTATAATAAGGAGACCTGACTGTCACTTACTGTCTCAAAAACTTTGAGCTAAGCTACTTGCCTTTCTCAGCATCAGTTTTTTCACCTGCCAAATGAGAATAATAATCCCTGCCCTATATCTAGGCATTTTTCATACATGTAATGGTTGCTTCAACATTTTCCTTCCCTGATAGACTACCAGCTACATTAAGCTTTGAAAACAAGACTTGTCTAATGCCAAAGGCCCTCTTTTCTCGAAACCTACCTTAGAAGGGACTTGAAAGTAAGAGCTCACCTGGACAATCTAGATCCTCTTCAGACACGTGCTCATCCCCAGGCAGAAGCCACATTCAGTACAGTACCAGTAGAAGCTTATCTTTGCCACTAAAAATGCTCATACATCAAAGACCAAAGAAGAAAATTGCAGAAGAAAAATGACCAGTGATGATAAGCAGAGAAGGTCATCTTGCTGTTGATGATTGCTGGCACACACACATCAAGGGACACAGAACAAACCTGAGTAAAGGTCAAACCCATCCACTTTGTGTGCCAGGAACTAAGGCTAGGAAGAATCTACAAAGAAATACCATGAACTTTCAAAGTTCTACACTTAGGACCAAGGGTCAGTTTTTGGTCTCTGCAGATTCACTGTGGGTCTTTTGCCTCAGCTCCTTCTGAGTCATGGAGAGTAGAGAATGGAAACCCAAACTAAACACTGCCCCTTTCTACAGAGCCAGAACAACATCCAAAGATAGTAAGAATCATAATAACAGCTTGTAATTGCTTTAAACTTCTCCCTGTTATTCAAGCAATCAAGCAATATATACAGTACATGTATTTGTACTTCCGAGGAAGACCTGAACATCTGTGCATTTGAGCTCTGTGTGTCTGGGCCTCGCTCTTACTTCTTCTACCTGCCCAGCAGCAGACTATTCAACATGCCTGTCGACAAGCTGGGTCACTATGTTCTGCACCTGGCAGTAGGCGCCAGGAGGGCCACGGTGCAGAAGACAACAACTTGGGACATTGGAGAGAATAATCTGGCTAGGCAACTGAGACCAAACATGACAAGAGAATAAACATAAACCTGAAGGAGTACTGAAGAGCAGAAGTTAATTTGGTCTAGAAGAACGACAGAGGCTTCACTTTGGAAATGGGCTGGGCATTGTGGGATGTGATGGGTTTGAGTAGAGGAGCAGGAAGAGAAGGGCACCCCGAGCAGGGCACACAGCATCAGCAAGGGCACAGATGTGAGCGTCAGGAGGGTTTGTGGAGGACACAAGGGGAAGACCACCCTGGGAGAGTAGATGTATCTTGGAGAGAAATGAGATTCAGCTGGTGTGTGCCCCAGCCCTGAGTCAGAAAACGTGGGTTCTGGAACACACTGTGGTCTCTGTGCTTGCACAGGCCACATTCTCTCTGGTCTCACTTCATTCACGTGAATAATCAGATCGTTCTGCTAGATGATCTTTACAATCTCCTTCCAGCTGTAGCAACTGAGATCCTTTGATCCTCAAAGCTCCTAGGGAGAAGGCATACATCTCCACTTGTGGCCAAAGGTTCACGAAGAAACAGAACCAACTCCACAAAAAACAAACAAACAAAAATTTTTTTTCTTTCTTCTTTTTGTTTTTTAGTATAGATGAGATCCGCTGGAATTTCTTAAGCCTGATGGAGGAAGTCTGGGTAATGTTAGGTGCTGAGGCTCACTATTATTTTCTCCCCAGGATTCACTGTGCAAGGTTGGTGGGGTTTGAAAGAAATCCAGCTCAATGTTCATTTCTTTTCTGCTGCACACGCTTTTGATAGGAGGACAAGCTTCAACAGTGACATCCTCTATAACAGGTCACGCACATTTCTTTCCTTAGAATCCTTTCCTCTTGAAGATGCTTCCTCACAGTCAGGGTACTCAGAACTGGCCACTGCAGAGGGCCTGCCTTCGATGGGCAGTGCTCAGAATGACAGGCATCACCTCTGCTTCCTGGCAGATGATTGGGGTCGTTGTGCCGAAGGCATGGCGGGAGCCTGTCACACACGTACTTCACCCGGCAGATAATCTTGTCTGAGTCTCAGTGCAGCCACGGCAACCCTGACATCTCCAACGTTTATATAAAACAAGTATTTTGGAAAAAACCATTTTTATCTAGATGTATTTCTCTTAAGGAGAACACATAGGAAAACTCATTTTTAGAGACCAAATAAACCTAAGACTATGTACACATGCTCGTGAAGGAAAGCTTTTAAGATTTTGATTTTATTACCACTATGCAGTATCCTCAGTTCATACTTAACTGAAGGAGGAGGCACTTCTGTTTGATCATTTTTATTTCCTCCCCCTTAGCAAGTGTCTGCTTTTTAAATTGGCCAGCTGTTCTTAACGAGAAGCAGGATGACCAAAGTTTCCTTTTCCTGAGCGTGTCTTACAAGGTGGTAACTGCTAGTAGTATGACTTCCACCATTGAATCATGCAAGATTAATCTTCCTAAGTTTGTGAAGTCAACAACCAGGGTTTCGTCAAAGCTGGAAAACAGCATCTGCACTCGGATGTTTCTCACGGTTTCAAACAATAAATCATAGGGAGAGAGAAATAAAAAGGCATTTACTGAAATTAAATCATCTGCTTACAAATCGTACATTTTTTCCCCAGTCTGGAAGATTTGAAAAGAAAACAAAACTCTGGATGTGTATGTAGTAGACAGGGGAAAATGCTGATCAGTCTGAAGCAACAGATATATCAAAATTTTAAGACATAAGACTTGTGTAGAGTAATAGGAATAAGATTTATTTAGAAATGTAATGGAATGAGAAAAGAGAAAAGATGATTTGTCTTCTCTAGCCATCTTTCAGTAAGTAAAGGCAGGGGGAAGAGTATTTAAACTGCATCTGAATACAAAATTTCAGGACCGCTAAACATAACAGAACTACCCCACAACTGAACTAGTACATAGCGAGCAGATCCAAAAGAAACAACAAAAAAATGTTTGAATCTCTTGGATGTACATCAACTCATCTCGTACATTTTTGAATCTAAAACAAACCCTACATAGTTGCTGACAGACAGTGTGGAAAAAAATATCACTTCAAAGATGATCACAGCAATTCACAATGACAGGACAACTCTCACCATGGGAATTCACTTCATGCCATTAAGTTACTTTTTATAGCAATTGGAGAATTATGAAAAATTTGCCCTGTGACCACAACTAATCTGTCCACTTGACAAAAATTACTAAATAAAATCTGCCTTCTTCCAAAAGAGGACATAACTGTCACTTTCAGCATGTGTCTATCAGAACTGAAAGCAGCTCACCTGGGAGACTGCCTAGGTTAGAGGAAGTTCTCTGAGTTAGCACCGACGTGATGTTCAAGATGGAGCAAGGAAGGACGAAGGAAAAGTGAGTAAGTGATTAAATGAAGACTGGATGATTAAGAAAAGGAAAAGATCCAGAAACACTGTAAAGACGGTGACCAGATCAAACAGATGGAGACATGGACCACCCAACTTTAGGACATGTACCCCAAATGTCACTTCTCTACTTGCCTGTACTTCCCCGAGACAGGGCCTACTTCTGCTTGCTTGTGTCTTCCTATCTTCTTTCTCTCTCTTCTTTCCATTCCCCTTGGTCAAAGCTACTAGCTCTGCTTCCTTACCCATTCTAGATTTCTGTAAGAATTCAAGGGCCTCTATGAACAGATTCCCCCCAACCCCCTCCAACCGCCCCCCAGCAAAGCTTCCCCATGGCCCTCTCACTTTCCAGGTCCACAGCACTTGCTCGGGGTCAGTCCCGCTAAACCTGACAGACACTATCCGTATTATCTTGTGTTGAGTCCTGGACATGCGAAGTTTAAAAGTCATGCTAAAGAAGCCCAAATCTGCCAATGGGAACAATGAGTACATGTACCATATGGAGATGTGGTGAATGAGGAGAGGTGAAAGCGTAAGGTGTGGGTGGGGATCTGCAAATATCTACAGCAAAAAAGATCCGTGGATAGATAGAGCAGGTCCTGCCCCCATGGAAGGATGTGAATGATCGGCATGTGCCCATTTCCCATCGGGCTCCTACCTGTGCCCATTTAGCTTACCTCCACTCCTTCAAGGCCACTGACTAATGCTGACCAACGTCATTCCTCATTCCATTCTCCTTACCTATATCCCCCAGATTTAAATGTAGTAACCTTAAGTGTCCTTGTTAATATACCCACCCCTCACAGAATGACCTTTATTCATTATAAAAAAAAAAAAAAGACAGGATGTGGGGGTAAGTCAGGTCAGTTATAAGGCTACAAGTGTGATTCACAAGCTAGATAACAGAATTGCATTGTTTATCCCTCTAGCAAAGGCCACTCTAAAACCGTGCTCTCTCCAACTTCATAGAGCGACAGAGATGGTGCTCCTCTCGATGACTTCCTTTTTATCCTCCCACTGTCACCCCAGGCTCTCTCAGTAAGCAGTGTTCTGCCCACTGTCCTTCAGTGACAGGCTGGCTCCAGAGCGGGCCAAGGTGTGAGTGTCATGAGGGACTTAGCTTTGGTGTTAGGGATTTGTTTCTTTTTCAGTGCCAGGTGTTGGGGGGATGGAGGAGACCTGCCTAACAACTGCCAAGAAAAAATTTTCCAAGGTTCTATTCTGAAAGAATAAATAAATAAAAACCCATACTGAAAATCTTTATGTGAGGGCTGATATATATAAGTGGCATTTACCAAAGCTGGGCAGAATCACAGTTGCTTTGATGGCCCAGGATTTTCTAATCTGATATGAAAATTGGGATCATTTGTCAAAAGTGGCAACAAGATGATTCTGGGTGATAATCTCCCTGCTAGTACAAATAACATCTTCTGAAAGCTAGCAAATACCTGCACCCAGACCACCTAGGAACTCCATTGCCAACCTGTGCAGAAGGTGTGACTTGTGTTGGGAAGGGGCTAGCAGTGGCTACAGTGCCCTTTCTGGACCAGCCAGCAAGAGTGATATCTTGAAAGAGAAAGGAGATAGGGAGGAATGACTTCTCTTCTTTAGGGCTCTAATCTGTACCTTTCTGTCAGCATTTCCAAACCTAAGATCATGCAAGAGACTCAATGAGCCAATTTCAAATAGTATAAAAAAATTAAAAAAATAGAAAATAAAAAAATTAAAAAAAATAGAAAAAGAAATATATACCTTTAGAAGTGAAATGGTTCCCTGAGCAAACTCCCTAAGTGAAAGATCAAGTTGATAGCATAACACAGATCATCTCCTGTAAAATTAAATCATCTCCTATAAAATTTTGCGATTGACAAAATTAGAAAATAAATCATTAGTTAATAATTTCTTTTTCAAAATCTTGCAGAGCACATAAGTAAAGATAAAAATACAGAAGCCTGATGGTATAATGATTGGGGGTCACTGGCCTTGGCCATTCCTGCTTTTCAGAGTTCTTCTTCTCATCTCCTTCCCCATTATTCCCCGAGAGTGGGGGTATCCCAGACAGGACCCTACCCTGATTTTTCAGTCTTGTCTTCTCCAGATGTCAAGCATCAGGCTGAATGAAAGGTGTTCTGCTTCCTTAGAAAAGAAGTAGGACTTTGGCTGCTCAAGTTGATGCAGAAGGGACCTTTTTCTCATAAAACTAGGGGGAAATGGTTAGAAAGTATGCATTTTCCCCATCATGCAACTTTAATTAACTGTATATTTTTTCCAGCTTTATTGAGAAATAGTTGACTTACATCACTGTATAAGTTTAAGGTGCACAGCATGATGGTTTGATTCACATTTATTGTGAAATGATGGGGTAGGCTCAGCTAACACCCATCTTACATAGATGCGATACAAAGAAAAGAAAGAAGAATAAAGGAGGAAAAAATTCTCCTTGTGATGGGAACTCTTAGGATTTATTCTTTTAACAACTTTTCTATAGATAACACGGTGAATATGAAAAACTATTGCTGAATGCAGAGCACAACTCAAAAAAGAGGAAGGGAAGAAAGGAGAAAAAGAGGAAGGAAAGGAGAGAAGGAGGGAGGAAAACAAGAACAAAGAATAAAAAAGAAAGAAGGAGACACAGAAATCCCCAGATTTTAAAAACAATAAGGGAATTTAAGAGAGAGCAGAAAGTAAAAGCTGATGCTACAGTAACCATGAGATTTTGAAAACCCCAGGCTGAGAAAGTAACTGAAAGATTGGTCTAAGATCTCAGAAACCCAGAGAGATTAAGACAAAGCAAGTGTAGATTTGTTGTGAAGGCACTTCCATACTTCACTCTCTCTGTAAAAAAAGGACTCAGTGGAGGAAGAGAAGACCATGGTAAAGAAAAGTACACACCCAGACTTTATGTAAGGACATATGACTTAAGCAATATGCAGTTTGAGTTAACAGTCAACGGAAGAGACAAAAGTAGAATGGTGGTTGCCAGGAACTGAGGCGGGAGGGGAACGGGGAGGCAGTGCTCAATGGGCTCCGAGTTTCAGTTTTGCAAGATGAAAAAGTTCCGGAGCTGAATGGTGGTGATAGTAGCACAGTAGGGTCAATGTCCTTCATGGTGCTGAACCATATTCCTAAAAATGGTTATGATGATAAGCTTATGTGATGTACATGTTACCACAATACAAAAGTATTACAGAAATATGTGGCTAAATACAAGTAAATATTGACTGTATAAAGTAATAAAATTAATTTATCATGGACTTTTATATATAAAAATATGCAAATGGACAGGTGTCATTTTCCTTACTTCCTTCTAAAGAGTACAGAATGGAAAGGAGAGGGAAGAGTTACAGTGGAGAAACCTGTAAAACTCCTCATAAACACTCCTGAGCTAGGTGATCAAGGTCAACACCATCAGGGATAAGCCATGTTGAGAGCACATACCCTGGATATGCTGTGATGAGAATAGCACTTTACCTCTGTGATCTTCTTCCACAAAACCCATAACCTCAGTCTAACCCTCAGAAAAACATCCAACATTACAACCAGGGGGCATCTACTGACCACAGTGTTCCTCAAAACTGTCAAGGTTAGCAAAAACAAGGAAAGTCTGGGAAGCTGTCACAGCTAGGAAGAGTCTAAGAAGACATAACAGCTAAAATTCACTGAGCAGTAATTATGTGCCCAGAACAGAACTAGCTCGTTTAATTACCATAATAAACCTACAGACAGATACCATTATAATCTCTATTATATATATGGGGAAACTGAGGCATGGCACACTTATACAACTTGAAAGGTAACACAGCCAGTAAGTAGCAAAGCCAAAATATGACAACCCTAATAACAAATCTGAGGAAGGTTTAGAAGTAAGGCATAACTAAAACATTAGTCAACAATAATTTATACAATTGGAGAGGATATATTGGGGCAATTTATCATTGCTATATTATTTAATTAATACAAATACATTTGTGACATTTTAATAACAACCAGTAAAAGAATAGGAAGTGTGCAAGTTTCCAAATAGTGGAGGGAAAGATAGGGAGAGAGTGAAAGAAAAACCAGTAAATGTAATTAAAAGCAAAAAAAGAAAAGGAGAAAAAAAGAAGCAAAAATAGCAACCTTAATAGAAAAAAAGTTAGAAAATGAGTAAAATATAAGTAATCACAATACAGATAAGCAGAACAAACACCCTTATTAACTGATATTGTAAGATTCAATATTTAAAAACCTAAATACATACTATTTACAACAGAATCAACCAAAACACCATGACCTAGATAAGTCAAAAATAAAGGAACAGAAAAAGAAAGAATATCCAAAAGAAAGTTGGTTCCGTGATATTAATATAAGATAAAATAGACTTGCATGGAAAAATCATTAGTAAGGATAAAGGTCTCGAGGCTCAACTATATAAAGCAACAAAACCTGAACTGACAGAAATTCAAGGAGAAATTCTGGTGGAAGATTTTAATACACTTCTCTCTCAAAAACATCAAGCAGATAAAAAACTAGTAATGATAGATTAGTTTTGAAGAGCACAATTAATAGGATTGCTCTGAGGAACATACGGAGAACCCTATTCCTGGGGAAAGAAAGCTAATATATTCTTTTCAAGTCAACACATTTTTAAAAAATTGACTATGTAATATTAACCAAAAGTCTGTCTCAATGAATTCCAAAGAACTGGTAAACTATGTTTCACAATCACTATGTAACAAAATTGGAACTCACTAACTCAATAATAACTTTATATTTTGGGAAACTTAAAGAAAGCTATAATGGCTTAAAGAGCTAAAGAAGAATCCTAATGAAAATTCCAACATATTTAATTGGATGGCTATTAACGCACTATTTCAAAACTGTAGAAAGCAGTTAAACTAGTGCTTAGAGAGAAATGTATGTGTGAAAATAAGACTGTCAATTAATAAACATTCACTTCAAGAAGTTATAGAAGAGGGGCAGCTGGGTGGCTTAGTCAGTTAAGCATCTGACGTCAGCTCAAGTCATGATGTCAGGGCCCTGGGATCAAGCCCCGCGTGGGGCTCCCTGCTTAGTGGGGAGTCTGCTTGTCCTTTTCCCTCTGCACCTCACCACCTGTCCCTCCCCTTGCTTGTGTGCTCTCAAATAAATAAAATCCTTTAAGAAAAAAAGAAGAAATAAACAGAATTAACCCAAATATAGAAGAAAGTTACATCATTTATGTAAATTCAAAATCACAAACACTATATGATACTCTTTGGGGATATACGCACTTATAAGATGATGTTAAAGTAATCAGAACCTGGGGCTCAGTGGGTTAAAGCTTCTGCCTTTAGCTCAGGTCATGATTTCAGGGTCCTGGGATCGAGCCCCGCATCGGGCTC
>CM053606.1:129945447-129992758 GCA_028646535.1 Procyon lotor | reverse complement strand
GTATTTCCAGCACTTAGAGCTTGGCCCAGCATGCTTCAGAATGCTAACAGCCATTACTATTTCCTCCTAGAGTTGGAAAGAGTCTACTCTGATGTCCTCATCAATGGGATGATCCTACTGCATTTATGTCCTAAAGCAAGGGTACTCACTGCTACTGTCAATTCTTAAAAAACAGAAAATAAAAAAACCCTCCAAAAGCATCATACATTTTTAATTAGTAAACGGATGTGAGGGTCATGAAACGTAGGACACTGTTGAGGAGTTTTCTTACTGTAGCCACTTTAAGGTTGCCTTGTCTCCCTACGACGCTAGTCGCTTCTCCCCCAGAGTGCTGCTCCACTTGAATTCCAAGTCAGTGAGGTGGTCACCATCATCAGCAATCCTGCCACTACAGTTTTCTGTAGTGACATTACATGCCCTGGATTTTTCCTTGTTGCCGTCCTGATAGATATGTGTTTGTTTATATTATGTTTGATTCATATAACAGCCCTGCAAACAAGTTGTCATTTATCTTGCTAATGAGGAAATAAGGCCCAGATACGTCCAGTGATCTGCCAGAGATAATAGGACATACCTCAGAGGGCTGTTTTGAGGATTTAAAAAGGTCATGTAATGTAATTGACAGATAGGAGACATTCCATAAATATTGGTTCTCTCCTCCCTTCTCCCAAGTGTTCAATTAATGTTTGTTGATCTATCGTTCAATTAACGTCTGTTTATTATATTAAATGAAAATATAGGGCAATGGGTTCATTTGGCATATATTTTGCATTTTTTTCAAAGATCCCTGCTTCATAAATTGAACCACTATTTTTTTTTTTTTGCAACAACATATGGTAAAGTTCCAGAAAGATGATCAATTTAAAAATTCCTCTAACTCTTCATTTGTGGCCAAAAATGACATTCAAATGATTTTATCTAAAATTATTCAACTATGAAAGATGAATTCACAGTTCCCTCTTTCAGAAAAGGAGTAATTGCAGTATGAAGCATTTGATAAAATATTTCTTTGTTCTAAAGTGCTGCCTGAAACAAGTGAATTTGGGATGGCTAATGGATATAGAGTCTATGGTTATGAGAACAGAAAGACAGCCTTTGAAACACTTCCTAATTATATTTTCCCACACACATTAACCATAGCAGTAAGTCAAAATAGTTTCGACTATATTTTAAATATATTCCTTTTAAAAGATGTCATTCAGAGGAAGAACAATCATATAGGCATCAGTGGTCATCGTCCTCAGTTTTCTATGCATGAGGATTTTCTGAGAATGCCTGGAAATTGTAGGGTTTTGACCATATTAAAAAAATAGAAAGATTTTTTTTTTTTTAAAGATTTTATTTATTTTTTTCACACAGAGAAGAGATCACAAGTAGGCAGAGAGGCAGGCAGAGAGGGGGGGGAAGCAGGCTTCCTGCTGAGCAGAGAGTCCAATGCGAGGCTCGATCCCAGGACCCTGAGATCATGACCTGAGCCGAAGGCAGAGGCTTAACCCACTGAGCCACCCAGGTGCTCCAAAAATAGAAAGACTTCTTGAGATCTCAGCCACCAAGGTAAACTGTAAGCAGAAAACACTGGATTTGATTCTTTGTTTTTCCCACCTTGATTTTTTCCCTATATTTCAAACAAGTTACTTTGTAGTAGATTATGTTGCCCTCAATAGCTATTCCTGTTTTTGCTATCTTTTTCTTCAGATTTATTATAAATCTTTGCATATACAGTGTTACTAGGTTAAGGACATCAGCAGTGAAAACAAAGCAGACAGGAAAAGATGAAGATCTCTCCTTTCCCATGTCCTGTGAGTGTTATTTTAATTCTGCATCATATTTAGAAGCATCTACTAAGTGACCTCTATAGCAGTAAGAAGAGAATGAGCCTTATATATACTCAGGGATGGTGGTTTCCGTTCGGCTCATTGGAATCTGCTGTTCTTTTCTTATGAGCACTACTCTGTTGTGGGGACATCCCTGACCAAGCTAAACTAAGCGATAGAACATAGTCAGAGACAGACTCAATCTTGAGATTGTATCCTCTGCTGCAATATCCACCCTTGCTTTGGCTATTAGCATCTAATAATAATGGTTGGTATTATTAATAATCTAGTGGGGGCCAGACGCTGTCTGAATTATTTCAAATTATCCTATCAACTATTGAAGATTACATTGTTTCCATTGTAAGAAAGAAGAAACAGATCTGAAAGATTAAATAATTTGTCCAACATAATACAGCTACTAAGTAGCACAGAAAGACTTGAATCTAACATACTCTTAACATGGAATATATGCTTATTCTGCTATACAGCCTGCCTCTCATTTATCTGCAGATTTTGAGTTATTTAAAGAGTGAGGAAGGAGATGGAAAGGGCTAAAAAGTCCATGAGACCTGAGTCACTTGGTACAGTCTGGATATGCTGGTGTCCGGGCCACGGGCTGAACATCAGATCATCAATAATGAGGATCCAACATGAGGAGAGCATCAGCAGGATTACGAGTAAGTCATCTAGGAACAGTCAACCTCTTTCAATATTTTACTGAGTCTGTTGTTGCTACCACATGCCTGATAGAAACTTTCCATTCCTAAAGCTTGATTTTGAAAATGTTCACAGGGTTGGAGGGGCTTAAGAATGAATTAAATTAATACTTGTCTCTCAGGGCCATTTTAAAAGTCCATTTAACCATAAAGGTCCAATCAGATGTTTATGGTATATTGTCTTGTTTCTTTCTTTGTGGAGCTTTCTTTTTAGGCAAGTTTACTGGAACATAATTTATTCCAAGATGGGTAAGCCACAGTTTTTGCAAAATCCATCGTTAGCATGATGCAGAGAAGTGTGTAGGCGAAGAATAATACAGCATATCTGGAAACCCCATCACTTCCTCTTTGATATATTTAGCATAGTGAGGTAGAAGCTGGCTGGCTGGTCAGCCCCACAGCAGACAAAATTTGCTTAGTAACTCCAAAGCTGTGGTTTTCCAGCCTCCGTATTGCTCGGATCTCCCCAGTCCATTTTCCTGTGTCTTCATTCTGTTCATCATACTTCTTTACAAGTTAAAGGATGACACCTACCTGCTATCTTTATTTTAGAAAAGAGGTCCTATCATGCCAATCCCATACTTTACATTTTCAGTGGCTCTCTCTGCCTATAGCATCAACTCCAAACTTTAGCTTTGTATCTAGTGTACTTGACAAGCTGACCCTCACCTTTTATTTGACTCATTTCCAGCCAGTCTTCACTCACCTGTTGCTCCAGACTTAGAGAAACATCCTCCACTCCTCAAACTATGTACTTTTATAAGCTCTAATTTTGTCCTTTCTTTTTCTGCATCCCACCCATTCAAAGCTTAGCTCAAATGTCTCTGTCCATGTGATGCTCTTGCTGCCTATGAGTTCCTTGATGGAAGGACTTGTATTCTATCCATTTTATTTGGCTGACATGAAATAGGTGTTCAGTATTTATTACTGAAATAGGAGATTTCCTTGTAAGCTAATTTGTGCAACACTGTGATGATACTGTTTTAATGAGGCAGCCTACGCTTTCCAGACAGTCCGCCCAGGACTTCTGTGGATCCTGTTATTGGGTGGGAAGAAATCCACTGGGGCGTTAAGCATACCATTATTAAGTCTTTCCATAATCCTTCTTCTCCAGGATAAATAATACCAAAGCTTCCAATTCCTCTAACAACACCACATTTCTTAGCTTTCTGAGGGCACGCAGGCCAAATCAAAGCAGATGTGGGGAGGAAGCTGAGCGAGCTGTGGGGAAAGGGGCCCCCTGGGATTCACCTCTCAGCATTCATCTGCCATCCCTCCAGGCTCTTTGTCAGACAGGAAGGAATTGCTCACACTTTGCATACCACTGGGCCTGGGTCTTGTCTATTGCTACACAGAAATGGTATATTCTAACTAACTGATAAAATAATAATAGCCATACTCATGCCAGCCTCGGGCTCTAAAATGACTACAGAACCTCCCATACCATAACCAAAGTAAAAGGCAGAAGAAATACTAAGTGATTCATTTGACTTTATCTTATGGACATATTTAGAAGATCAGTCTACACATATTTTTTTTTTACACATGCCAGTGGAAATGCCTATGTCAGCTGATGAGGTGTAAAGATGAGAAGTATTTTAGTGAAACTTATAAATGTGATTAAACCTCAAGAAAACTCAGCCATTCCCAACTGAAAAAATTATGTATCTGTTATAGGTCTTCTGATAAAGCCAGACATGCCACTAGAGTAAATAACATATCTGAATTAAAAAAATGAGAAGATCATCCTCAAAAAACCAAGAGAAGAGGCCACAGATGCCAGTAAAGCTACTTTTAGAAGTAAAAAAAGAAAGAAAGGAAAAAGAGTAAGCATATTCTTAGAGTCTAATTCTTCCACTGTTCTAGGTATTTGTCTCATTAAATACAATTATAAAAAGTCAAGACCAAAATTTATTCAGAAAAATAAAAGCAAACCATCATACACATTAAAATTCAAATTAATAAACATGAAATTTAATGTTGGGAGAAAACATATTTTTAAAGACATTTTTTAAAACAAGTTAATTTCTTAGTTCCACAGCAGATATATTATTCCCCAAAGGTATTGAGGACCAGTAATTTTAAGAGGATATCTTTCCCTTAAGGGCTATCAGTCTCCCTTCCTGTGTTCACAAAATAATTGTGGAGGAAGAGCATCCAAAGTGAGAGTAGGGAGATTTCATGGCATGTTTTAGGATAAAAATTCTTCTAGAAAAGAAAAATGCTACCAAATTCTGATTTCTTTGGGGCCATGGAAAAACCTGGTAGAGAGCCCTCAGCATATGTTACACATTTCTGATAATACTACATTCAGCTAAATAAAACAGCCTCAGATAGCATGGATTAGAAGTTATTTGTTGGGTAGAGCTTGCAAATGGGTACAAATACACTTCAAGCAGAAATAGAAGAACAATCTCTCCCATGCCAATTAAGGAAGCACTGAATGGTTTCATCTTGTCAATATTCTGGCAACCACAAGATCCCAAATATAGCCTAGAAAATCTAGAATGAAAACAAACCCAAGGCTATTTGCACTCGTTCTATAAAGTGTACCTGAGCGTGTATTTTGGATTCTTCTTCCGTTCTGTCAACACCAGTAATGCCCCCAGAGCAGTGTTTCCCAAAGCATACTCCACCCGCAAATGTGTATCTTCTCCCAACAAATATTTTTGATGAATCAAGAAATTACCAAGAGGGAGTTTCCTAAAATTATTTGACTATCAGACACTTTTTTTCCCCTATATAATATCTCGCTATCCTGAGGACGAGGCTTCCTAGAATCAGACCGGACACACTGTTCCAGTAAAACAGTATTACAAAATACATACAAGTAAGGAGTCAGGCTGCCTGGATTTAACTTTTTTACATAATAGCTGTGTGATCTTGGGCAGGGTACTTAGCTTTTCTCTGCTTCATTTTTCTCTTCTGTACAATAGATAGAAGTGTCTTCACAGTTTGGAGCTGTCAAGAAGGAAAGAGAGTATGTGCATAGTGGAGTGCTTAGCACAATGTCCACTACATAGTAATATTCTGTGGATGTTAGCTTTTAGAACTGTTATTATACTCAGAAGTATGGCTAAGCCCAGAGGGGGGGGGTCCTTTCCAAGTGGGATAGCCTTTTCTAGTCTGGGCTAGTGCCAAGCTGGCTTCAGGGCTCTCTAGCTCTACCTCTTAGGTTTCCATTTTATTGGAAGTTGTTCATTTCCCTTGCTCGATTATTCTGGATTGGACTTCCTGGGACTTTTCCAAGGGAGGCTTGACCGAGGAGAAGGAAATCCTCTTCCTGGATGGATGCCTCCATCTAAGAGAGAATCCACTGCATTCGAAGTGGGTGCCTAAAGCTATAACTACACCAAAGCCTTGGCACACATATGGCTGTGTGCCCTTGTGTGCTTCTGGGCCTGGAGGGCTTGATGACTCCTGCATAACCCTTCCTACTTCCCACCTCTGCCCTGTTGTTCCTGTTAACACAACGTTTATGATAATGTCAATGCCAAGAATCTTTCTTTTGGCTTTTGAGGGTTTTTTCCCAATTACTCAAATAATAATAAAAAAAATCTAATGTTATATAAAAATATTAAACAAAAAGTGTACATTTCCTGCAGTTTTGCAAATCCTCACATCCCCTACAATCCCAAGATTGTTATTGTCAAAAATTATCGCCTCATTTTTAATGATGTGAAGGACTGGAGGCTCTACACTCTGCTAGGAATTCTTCATTGTGCCCCTTTTGCTTCAGGAATTTGTATTTATCTTTAGAAAAGAAAGCTTCAATATTGCCTTTGTGAAGATGCCCTAATCCAGCCACATCATCCTCATCCCTCCTTTCACTAGGTACCCAAAGTCATTTGTACATACTTCGATTATAGAACTTAAAACACTTTCACAGTAATTTTTGAATTCAATGTCTCCCCCACTTCAAGGATTTTGGGGACAATGTCTATTCCTCTTTGGTACGAGGCACCTGGAACACTGACATGCCATCTAGTGCACAATAAAAACTTGCTGAGTGAATGAGTAAAGGGATATATAAATCAAATATTTTTCTAACCCACAGACTTTTTAGCCTATTATCACAATCAGGACACTTAGACTTAAATTTCTCTAGCAAGATGTTTCATATATATTCTATATTTCAACCACTAAGTCATGCTATTAACTCTGATTTTCTTCCTTTGTTTAGACACCAAAACTCAAAATTCTAACTTCACAGAAAATGGTAAAGTTGGAAGAATTTTGGGATGGATGGTAGTTTATTTTTCAAGTGCCAAACGAACATTTTGAAGCATAGCATCTTTGACCATAGGCTTTGTTCACTAACACCAGAACATTCCAGGGAATGACATTTCAAATAAACAGTTTGGAGTCCCGTAAACCACAAACACAAAGAAGTATTCAATAGGACTTCACAGCAAATAGTCTTCTGTTGACAGTTACTCAGGAATGACTGATTATATTTGCAAAGCACAAATATCTCTTCTGTTAGATTAGTTGAATATAGTTTTAGCTGATGGCCTGGGCAAAAGAGTGAATCCATTAGAATAGTAAAAGAAAAGAACAAAGGAGAAGAGATAAGAAGGCTGAATCTTAGAACTATGTTCCTAAATATCAGAAATCCTCTCTGGACCAACACTTCAAATTCATGAGCCCCACCAAGGGACTTCAATAT
The DNA here is from genome assembly GCA_028646535.1 of Procyon lotor. Taxonomy (NCBI): domain Eukaryota; kingdom Metazoa; phylum Chordata; class Mammalia; order Carnivora; family Procyonidae; genus Procyon; species Procyon lotor. The sequence continues at coordinate 129,985,559 of CM053606.1, read as the reverse complement.
GCATCCTGTGTGACATATTGTCCAAGGAAGATCAGCCAAAAGGAGTTACTTTTCTTGGAAAAAAAGATTGCCACGGAGCTTTCGTATTTCACCACTTAAATAGTTTGGGCTTAGTACAATTAAGTAATATAATTATGAACCCATTTCCCAAAGTCCTATTTCTTGTTCAGGCACATTCAGTAATTTTCAGATAGAACTCATATGTCACATATTGGACCCAGCTCTTTGCATTAAAACACATGGGCAATCTACAAATAGAAACCCACAATCTAATTTTAACTATAGAACTAAAGAAAGAGTAAGACTCAATGGGTACGAACACAGGAAGTGAGGTACAAACTGGAGACCAGGAATTCGACCTAAGCCGGAAGTAGAGGCAGGATGTGACAAGGAGAAATTCAGATCCCTCAAAATTTAGTACAAAAGTAGAAAGAAGTCAAGGGGTCACTGGATTTCCATCATATAAGAGAGAGCAGCTCAAATAGCAAAGGGAAAGCATTTACTATAGCAGCTGGACCTAGAGTTACATCAGCGTTACCAACATATTAAGCGAGGAAGCAATATGATCACTAATGGGAGTGGGGGTAAAAAAAATTATTGTTCTCCCTTACATAAAAGATATGGTACGGTGGGAGTCAGGCTTACTCTATAATAAAAGTTAACATTTATTGAGTACTTGGCTGCGTCAGGCACCGCTCTAAGTACATTATACAAATAGGCTATTTAATTTTCAAGGCAATTCAGTGAGATAGGAACTATTGTCATCCCAATCTCACAGATAAGAAAACGGAGGCACAGAAAGGCAAAGGCCACATGCTTCAGCAGTAAAATGCGGGGCTGGGGTATGAACTCGGGCCCTGGCTCCAGAGTCCTAGGCTTTTTGTAATAGTATGCCATGCCGCCTCTTAACACCAGCTCAAAAGAAACATTATTCTTTGTGGCTCAATCAGTTAAGCACCTGACCATTGGTTTCAGCTCAAGTCCCCGGTCTCAGGGCTGTGAGATGAGCCCCACATCGGGCTCTGCACTTGGTGGGGAGTCCGCTTGAGATTCTCTCATTCTCCTCCTTCCTCTCTCTCTCTGTCCCTCCCCCCAGGTGCTCTCTCTCTCTTTCTCAAGTAAATAAATAAATCTTTAAAACAAAGAAAATACTACTCTTTATTTCAGAGTTTTATTCATATGTTTGCAGAAGTTTTCAGAAATCTATAGGAGAGCTAAGTCCTGAATTGAAGGAGACTGGTTACTAGCTATCAAAAGCGACAGAAGTCAGTATTAAAAAGATACACAATTCACCTTTGCATGGTGTTACATTTATCTATGCAATTGACTCTAACTCAATTAACAGTGATTTAGAGTCCCATGTTGAGTACCAAAAAAGTAAGATTTAAAGCCTAGAGAAAAACACCACTTTTATTCCCATCTAGAGCAGATAAAATACTCTGGAAGCTTACAGTTAAAAGAGATGAAGAAAATGAAGATTAGAGAGTTCAAATGACCTGCCCGAGGCCAAAAAATGGAGTCTGAGGGACAGAGGGATGCAAACTCCAATTCGGATGGGTCCAGTTCTCTCTTTGCTCTATCACTGTTTCTAATCAAGCTGGCTGAACACATCACAATAAAATTAACCTCCTAAATGCATATCTGGGCCCCAAAGGAAGAAAATGTTTGATATCTGCTTGTTTCGTGTCTGCATCCTATTTCATTCTAGAATGAACACATCACCAAGGGAATATTTTTAAGGGAAGGAAGAGAGGGCTCGCATATAAGGTCTTGCAGATCTTCTCTGAAGAATGTATGTTTTAAAAGGGTTTTAATTGCCAGACAATTCACCTCTCTCAAACCTTACCCAATTCTAAAAGCAGACCTTGAAATTAGATGCATATTGGCACCTATATGAACAGGTACCTGTGTATGTTCCAACATTATTCTAAGGGTCTTAAAAAGAGACGACATGCTTTAAAACTTTCCGTATGCCCAGCTTTTACAAACTACCTTCACACAGTGGGTGTTCAGTATGGAAGTGATGTCAAAAGTTCAAGTAACCTCAATGTAAGTTTTCCAATGAGTTTGTTTTCTTTCCCCCCAAAATGGCCCTGTATAAGGTCTTTTAGTGATTTTTATTTGATCATTTCAGTGGACCAATTTTATGCATTCCTCTACCACCAACTCTGACCTGCCAACGACATTTGGCGATGTCTGGAAACATTTTTGGTTGTTACAACTTGAGGGGGAGGAGCTTACTGGCATCCAGCAGATAGAGGCCACGGATGCTGCTAAACATCCTACATGAGACAGACCCCACAATACAGAATTACGGGGCCCCAAATGTCAGTAGTCCCAAGGTTAAGAATCACCAGCCTATTTAAAAGTAAAAAAATGCACAGCCACCTTTCCATCTCACCAGTTTTAAAACACAACGAAAGCATAAATCAAATGGCACACCAAAGATTTGCCCAAAGCATGACCGTGTCAGCAATCTATTATTAATATGACCAGTCATCTAAGGGGCTTATTTACAGGATCAGAAGGGTTCATTAAACACAAGAAGAAATGCATGAATTTAAACACATATGTACTTAACTAAGCAATGGAAAGCGTTCACCAAAGAGAATGTTCTCATCTTTACTGTATCTGAGGTGGAGACATTCCACAGTTGCGACATAAAACCTTCTGCTGATGAGGCATTTCACGGCCAGCCCTGCTCGGACTCAGACGTGGGACTTGGACTTCAGACTGTTTTATTATTTCTAAGCTCACTCAAAATCTGCCTTTTTGACCAGCACTCAAAGAGGAAATGTATGGTTTTTGTTTGCAAAGAGGGTCATCAAAAACCGCTTTCACTATTAGTTTTTCCTTTTTATGCCTGTCCATCTTTCTCACATCTAGGTTCACCTGGAAGTTTCAATCTTCAGCCTGGATTCCTTATTGTGGATAAAGGGATCAGGCCTCCAGTCCTGTGCTGCTCTCTCTGACTTCTGCCATGGAAGGGCCGCTGCAGTAAAGCTGTCTTAACAGCCAGATAATGTCTTTAAGATGAACAACGAAAAGGAGGCAGGGGGAGCTGCTGACTTTTCTTTGCACTTGGTCATGGTTTCCTTACATAGTCTCTAGCTGATGTGGTTACATTTGCCACAGTTTTATTTGCTTGTTCATTTTCCCTAGTGGCTGGTCATATTTGATACTTTGGATGTCTGGTGTACACTTGAATAAAAATTTCTTTCTTTAAGGGGACAAATTCATTCCTTCCTCAGAATCAATTGACAAAAAACATACAGACCTCACGAGGCTCTTTGAATATATCACAGTAACTTATCTGTTCAGTATTTTGTGTGTTGAGTTAAACATGTCACTACTGAAATCCTCACACATTGGTTAACGACTTTCTAAATATTTACCAAGATCTTTAATAAGCGAGAGTGCTTCCCACGATATAAAGACTCCGCCACCATCATCCATGGCGCCCTGCCCAACGTCCCAGCTGTCCAGATGTCCACTGACCAGTACAACCTAGAATAATAAAAAGAGAAAAAAATAAAACTGAGCAGAAATGACATCAAAGAGGAAGCATTTACAGTCATTCCAAATACAGATATGAAAATTTACATTTTCTTTTCTGTTTTTACGTCTTAAAAGATCTGTGTCATTACCAGCGGAAAATCTGGTAGAAGGCATTACAGAAAGGGTGGAAGGTCATACTAATAGTAATAAAAATTCTCACTTTGTACTTCTCTTTATTAATATAACTTTGAATACTAAAGTGAAATGGTTTATTACTGACTAATGTTTGGCAATTTTATTATATGACTTAAAATGGAGCTCAAAACTTCAACCATATTTTCACCTTGTCCCAAATTCCAGCAAACATATAATAAACATGTACTAGGTTGAATTCAAATGAAAAAGTGAGAACAATAATTTTCTTAAAAAATTATTATGCTTTCTATATTATAAATCACTCTGCTATTGAATAAATATACTGGAGTTACAAACTAGAGTCTAAAGAAAGAACTTTTTTTAAAAATTCCATTTACAATAGTGTTAAGTAAGTCTACAGATTGTATTATAAATTTTAAATCACCATAGGTTTAAATTTTTTTAAAGAATCATTAGTAATTCTCTCCAGGAAAATATAAAACACATTTCAATGAAACTAAACTTTATGAAAGCATTTTAAATGAAGCAAGTAAAATGATGCTCAATTAATGGGATATCCATATGCTAAACTGTATCTTGACCTCTATTTCGTACAATATACAATATCAAGTCAGATGAATTACAAATCTAAATAAAGATTTTTAGAGGAAAGCATAGAACAGTTTCATCAACTTGGAGTACGCAAAGATTTCTTAAACTGAACCCCAAAAGCACAAAATATAAAAGAAATCGAACTTTTAAAAAACGAGAAATGTTTGTTCATCAAAAGATCCCAATACATGAGTGAAAAGGCAACCAAGATAATTACAATATAAACACACAAACAAGTAACTATACCCAGATTATATAAAGAATTCCTATCAAACAGTAATAAAGAGAGAGCCAGTTGATAAAAACATGGGCAAAAGACTTGAACAGACAACTCACCAAAAAAGATACACAAACACCAATAATCAAATGAAAGGGTACTCAGGTTCATTATCGAGGAAATATAAGTTAAACCACATTCAATATATATCCACCAAAAGGACTAAAATTAAAAATGCATAAAATGTTAAATATTGGAGAAGAGATGGAGAGAATGGAACTCTCACACATTGCTGGTGTGAGTGTAAATGCTTACAACCACTCCAGAAAACTAGTTTATCTACTAAATCTGAACCCTGTGCGCCCCAACAGCTCCACTCCTATATATTTCCAACAGGAATGTATGTGTATATATACTTTCACCAAAAGAGATGTATTAGAATGTTCAGAGTATTCCTAATGCCCCCCATTCCCCCTCCCTAAAAGGAAACTATTTAAATGTCTGTTAAACAGCAGAATGAATAAACTGTGTTATATTGATTGATAGAACACTAAACAGTAGTAAGAATGAAAAATCATAAACATAATGAAAAATGAAAGAAATCAGACACAAAATAATGTATCATGTATAATTCCATGTATATAAAATATACAAACAATCAAAACAGAAGAATGGTTTTCCAAGGTGAGAAGGGTTAGTGACATGAAAGGGGTAACAAGGAGAGCTTCTGGGGTGCTGGTCACATTCTGTTTTATGATCTGGGCACCAGTTATACAGGTGTGCTCAGTTTGTAAAAAAAGCTCATCTTGTTACACACTCAGGATCTGTGTACTTTCTCTGAGAATATTTATTACATATCAATAAAAAGCTTTCAAAAGTTAAACAGATTGAGGTCTATGTACTGCATGTAGTAAGCAAACCAAAGTTGAACCGATCTTAATGTATGAAATAAAAATGCCCCATGACTTTGGGAAAGCAGGATTTGGGTTCTGAAAAATCAGAGTGACCCCTTGGTGGTGCCTGTTTTCTTGAACAGCTGCAGGATCTCCCACTGAGTGTGTATACACACACATACACACACACACAGCCCCGGCCTACATGACTTCACTGTAGTCACAAACAAGCACGCCTTGTAACTGACAAGACTAACAAATGGCCATGTAATGAACCCAAATGGATTGTTTCTAAGGAAAGAATAAAAAAAGAAGAAAGAAGAAACCATGTTGCAATAGCAGGAAATTCTGATTCAAAAACTGGTGCAATCCCATGTGGGATGAACAAGCCAATTAGTCAATGTTCTCACCATCCTCAGAGCCACTTTCCCAATGAAGCTAGAGTTTCAGTGGATTAAAAGTATCAAAGTCTGTTTTAATGAACTTTTCCTAAGTTAACACATAAAAGCAACTGAATTGAGGCAGCTATTATTTTATCCTTCAGAACAACTGAGGGTATTTTATAATCACACATCTTGATGTTTCCTAAAATGCCTCCACTATCCAACCTAGGATTATTACTTAAATAAATAATTAAAAGAAGGGGAAAATGGTTTCGGATGATGGGAAACTAAATGATATCCCGTAAGATAAGGCCTTTGGCATAGTGCTAGAGAATGGCTACAAACCACTTAGATCATGAGAGCTTGTTTTAATATTTTTTAATCAGAAAATATACTGGGGGCCACCATGGAATAGCAATTGTAATTTTGATACAAAAACTAGGTAATGATAATTTGGGAGCATTTTTAATAAACCTGAGTTTTCCTAATCGTGAGAGCTCTACTGCCCTTAGAAAACAAGAGTGTCCAAGGTCTCCTTCCTTACTACAGCCTCACAGAGGACAAATCAGTAAAGCACACACACTCTCCATGCCCTATGTCAGGGTCAGGCACAAATGAACATTGCCTAGAATACATTTGGATCTGATTTAGGAAAACGAAATAAAAACAAGACTACCCGGAAACACAGAAAGAAAACTGCAGTTTCGTACGAAAGAGTCACCTGATAAAAGAGGAAAATACACAGTCCCTTCCTGGCCTCTGCTGCCTGATGTGGGGCCCTCAGCGCAGTAACAAGGCCCAGAACCTTACCTGCCTGCACGCTGCTCCCAGGGGCAGGCAGAGCCCTGACCAATTCCCCACCCTCTACCTCCCTTTTCACCACGTTGTCTCCCAAACACGGTCAAGAGTAAAAATTATTAAAACCATAGCAGCATCCACAGCAGACACACCAAAACAATTAGGAAGGGAAAGGAGAACCGTGAGGATCTGAAATGCAGGTTGTTATTTGTGAGGCACACGTGAGCCCTGACTACCAAAGACTCGGGCCTTGGGGTAGGGGTGAGGCTGGAAGGGGGAGAACCTAGCACATTAGGGCAGAAACGCACCTGCTGGAAACCTGCTACGATCAACAATTCGACTGGCCGTGGCTCACAACCCCCTCCCAGGCCAGCTGTGGGTCTGAGAGCAGAGATAAACCAAATCGAGGGTAGACAGAGAGCAGCCTCAAGGACAAGCCTCTTACTTCTTTGTTACTGGTGCACACGGAGACACTGAGTGCAAATAGGTTTGCCTGATTCAAAGATGAGTAAGAACATAATCAAAATGGGACACCATGAAAAATATGGCAGAACAAGGGAGAGAGAGAGCAGCCTCAGAGCAAGCACATTCTTATGAAAACAAGCTAATGCAAGATATTGGAGAAAATGTCACATCTTTGGCATTCACTACAAGCATTTAACAATCTGTATTGAGTTTCTATTACAGTTTTGTATTACAGATACAAAAATGAAAAAAAATAACTAAATATTCTATCTTAATGACATTATCATTCTGGTAAGAGAGATGGACAATAAAAAAATACAATATAATGGCAGTTTTAAGTGCTAAAAAGAAAAACAGGACAAAGGAAGAAAACAGAGTGCTGGTGGCAGGGAGAGGAAAGATCAGTCAGCTTCCTCTTCAACTGGACAGCCGCAAGAGAATTCTGTGCCTGCCCTGACAGTGAGAGAAATCTGGATAATCTATAAAATCATCCCTTTTTAAAGCCCATCAGAGATCTCAGATTGTGATTTAGCCAGAGGAGCTGAATTCCAGAGGGTAACAAACTCATCCAAGGAGAGAATGGGACACATGAATGGCTTGTCCTTTTGCAGTGACAGGAGGAAGAGTGACAGTGACAACAGATGGAGGTGACAGACAAAAACACGAATGAAGAGACAAGGAAAATGTTAACAAATTCTGAAAAAGCGAATGAGGGCTAATGTGAGAGTTTAGAATCCCTGGGAACCTCCCCTGTAAGGCACCAGGTACCCAATTTTCTAGATCTCTTCCATTGGCCTCCATCAGGCACTCATAAGAATACTAGGAGCAGGGCAGAGGCCCGGAGAGAGCTTGCCTCCGTGGTGCAGGAGGGCACAGACACGACAACCTGTTGGGAGGCAGGTAGCAAACATAAGCTGCTTCTGGGACCCTTCTCTCATAGGAAGCAGAAGTCCTCTGCCCCCTGGGGAGAAGGAGAAACCAGTCCTCCAGGGCAGTCCTGGGCAAAGGGCAGTGGCTAAGGGTCAGGAGTAGAAAATTGCACTCCCACCCCGTACTGACACTAGGAAAAACACGTATGTCCCTAGGGCAGTTAGGAAACCTACTCACACCCACAATCAGGCACTGATGTAAAGCAGAGTTCTGCGGTCACAGGGTGAGGGGCAGAGGCTGGGGTGGGCTACTTATTCGCACACCATAAGGCAGAGTCTGGCTTCCACGGGGGCTAGGGGAGAGCAGAAATGTTGAGAAAGCTCCACTCTTGACCTCAGGCACACAGAGGGGCAGGAGAACCAAGAAACCGCCCTGTCCCCACCAGGGGCCTGCAGTGAGTAGTAGCAAGCACTTGAGTAACAGCTTACATCAGGGAAGGGTGAGGGCCCAGAGACAAACACCGGCTGGGGTGTAGACATACAGAGAAGGGCTGAAAGTCGATAAAGTGAGACACCGGGAAAACTCCTCCTGCAACCCCTACAGAGACTAAAAACAGCAGAGCAGCAACCCGTGCCAGACAAATGTGAAGCAGGTGAGCACCGAAGTTAGGAATAGAAACAATAAAACCCAAACCTGGCTCAGCTATGAAAGACGGACTCAACCACACTCATACTAAATGGCTCGACAGAAGAAGGGGCATAATCAATCACTTTTGGACTCACATACTGTTCACCTCAAGCTCTACTGTTCTCTTACATATGATATCCGGCATCCAGTCAAAATTATGATGTATTAAATAAGCAAGAAATAAAATGATCCATTGTCAGGAAATACAGTAGTCAATATAATACCGCAGGTCCAAATATAGCCTGGATATTTAAAATATCAGATAAGGTCTTGAAAGTAATTATGATTAATATGTGAAAAATCTAGTGGAAAAGATGGGGAATTTCATCAGAGAGATAGAAACTATACTTAAAAAGTCAAATGGAAATGAAAAATATAATTATGTATAGATAGATTAAATACTTAAATGAAGTAAAAAATTAAAACTTACGTAAAAAAAAATATCTTCATGTCTTTGGGGAGGGGGAGGAGTTCTTAAACAAAATATAAAAAATGCAAGGCACAAAGAAAAGATGCATAAAGCGAACTATAAAAACTGAAGACTTTGTGTTCCTAAAGAGAAATCACAGAATGAGAGAGTTGCTACAAGTAGGGGGAAGATGTTTATTATATATATAACCAAAAAGTGGTTTATATTAAAAATATATAAAGAATTCCTACTATTCAACCAGAAAAGATGAGCAACCCAACAGGCAAATGTAAAAAAGACATAAATAGGCATTTCACAGAAAAAAATTATGAATGGACACCAAGCATTTGAAAAAATGATCATTCTCATTATTTGTCAGGGAAACGGAAATTCAATCCTCAATAAGATCCCACTCTGCACCTCTCTAAGTGGAAAAAAATCTAAATCTGACAATATGAAGTCCTGGCAAGGATGCTGAGCAAAAGGAATTCTCATTCACTACAGGTAGGAGCAGAAAATTGTTAAAACCCTTTAGGAAAACTATTAGGCATATCCTTTTAAAAGTTGGACATATGTGCATCTCACACCCCAACAACTTCCCATTAGGTGCATATATTAGAGGAATTCCAGCACTTGAGTTCTTGAAGATGTGGGTCAAAATGGTCATACTGAAGCAATCACAAGGCCTCAAACTAGAACCAATCCAAATGTCCCTCAACAGTAGAATGGATAAATAAATTGTGGCACAGTCATACAATGGAATATTATAAAGTAGTTACAATGACCTACACCTACATCTATCAAAATAAATGAATCTCAAAAAAAAAAAAAAAAAAAAAAAAAGGAAGCAAAGCAAAAACAAAAAAAAGAAATCACAAAAGGAAGAGAAGAGTATGATTCCATTATATAAATTTCAAAATCTGGCTGAACTAAAGAATATAATCTTGAACAATGTATACAAATATAGTAAAATCATGAAGAAAAGCAAAGTAATGGTAAACCAAAATCAGGATAGTTTTTATATCTGATGGGAAATGGGGCAGACTGGAGGAGATGATCAGAGAGACGCATACATTGATGATTCAAGTGGGCTTCTAAGACACTGGCAAATGTTCTTTCTCTGAAACTGAGTGGTGAGAACATGTGTAATCCTTTCATTGTCATTCTTTATGCTGTACACACATGTTAAATAAAGACTTTTGCACGTGGGGCATATTGAACAACAGCAAGAGTTATCAGAGATGCACCTTTGAAGGCTCGGGGCTCAGATATTTTTGTCAATGAGTTCAAACAAACATTACAGGTCACATACATCTCATCCTAATTCAGCTGTTGCAAAGCAAAGAAAAAATATGGAAAATATCTGTATTTATTTACAATCATAATCTTGATTCTAAAACCTGAAAAAGATAGGATCTCCCTTAAAACCAACTAGAGATCAAAGATAAACGTAAAAATAAAAAATACTTGAATTGAAAGTTGTGATGATAACTCAACGGTCTCCAAATGCCCATAGTAAATGGAAGTCAATATATATACACCAGATATGCTAAAAAGGGCCACTATTGGCTCACACTTATTTTCTTGGCGTGCTTAATTTTTAACATTCTGCATTTTAAATTGTGAGTTGTATGTTTATCTAAGCCTGACTGAGTTCTTACTTGATTGATTCTTAATAAACAGGATGCCCACCTAACTATGAAGCATGCTTCATTTTACAATTAATGTTTTGCTCAATCAAAAACCAGAAAGAGAGGGGCGCCTGGGTGGCTCAGTGGGTTAAAGCCTCTGCCTTCAGCTCAGGTCATGGTCTCGGGGTCCTGGGATCGAGCCCCACATCGGGCTCTCTGCTCAGCAGGGAGCCTGCTTCCCCCTCTCTCTCTGCCTGCCTCACTGCCTACTTGTGATCTCTCTCTCTCTGTCAAATAAATAAATAAAATCTTTAAAAAAAAAAAAAAACCCAGAAAGACAACTACTCGTGTTTTCATTCTTTTAATTTTGTGATGTTTTGCTTTGCTTGTAGCTGCTTCATTCTCTCGGTCTCATTTTATTTGGTGTATTTTAAGAGGTAGTGGAAGGAGTATCAGGGTTGCAAAGTTCATGGCCTGGTGCATTGCCAGACACAGGAAATCCCCAATCCAATTTTCAACAACAAAAATCATTAGATAGTTGAAAAATGTGACCTACAAAAAAAGGAGGAAAAAACCCTCTCATTATTTGGCCTCAGAGAAGAATCCAAGAAGTGATCTAATAACAGGCTTCAGCCATGATGGACCCATCTGTGGAGGGTATGAGCAGCAAAAGATACAGCAAGGGAACCAGTTATGGGCTATAGCAGTGACCGTGACGGTCATATACACAATCAAGAATTTTCTGATGGAAGGCTTTTGCAGAAGTTTTTTTTTTTAAAAAAATGACTAACAGGGAAAAGGTTATGGAAAACTTCATTCCTGGGAGGGTTTCTAAAACAGGATACATTCTTACGTCTTACATGGAAAGCTAACTACAAAGAGATAAAATCTTTCAAGGTTCCACCTAGTCCAATATTCCATGTCAGTTCTCGAGAATTCTTCTTCTATTCTAACCACTTAAAAGGGGGAAACTGTCCTTTGAAAAGTCTCCATAACCTCAACAGACTTTTCCCTGAGCATCTCCTAGATACTCTGGCTGCCAAGGTCTTCCCACAATTTAGAATCTAAACACAGGTGGGCAGGCACTTCTCAAGAAATCCATGTTTTCATAATCCCTGCCAGAGACAGAGCCTTGGCTTTCAGAGGATAGTTGCTGTATGTATTGTGCTATTGCCCAACACAGACAAAAGGGACTATGTTTGAGTGAATATTGTCTTCCCCAATGAACAGACTAGGTGGTCTACAGAATAAAGCTAGGCTCCTGACACACAGGGTGTGTTCAGAGGCAACACAGTAAACATCTGAGCACCTTTTGAATTAATTTCCATTTAAGCTTTATTTAGTGAAACTGTTGGGTGTTGATTGCTTACAGGATACAGACTTCTTTCACAAGAAGGTGAACCACCTGTCTAAATCCACCACAGCTACTCCTGAAAGGAGCTCTTTCCATTCCTTGAGTGTCCCTTCTTACATGTGCAGGGTACTCAGATGGGCTTCATAAAAGAAAGATTGTTCCTGTTCCTAGTTGAGTAGTCCAAGCACATTGCTGATATCTGAAGATGGGACAAAAAGGGCCTAATTTATCTGTGACTCACAAAAACCAAGCCTCAGGTAGATTTATAAATGTGATTGCAGGGTACTTGGAAGAAATGGCTGAAACCGATTCAAGATTGACTTGTGGATCGGACTAAGAGAGAGTGTCTATGGAAGGACATCATTCTGATTAAATGAAGGGGAGTGGATTTCATCCAGAAGTCATGATGGTTGCAAATGGAGATGATAATCTTTTAAGTGAGAGAACCATGTTCCTGAATCTTAAGCAATCACAGGATAAGTTGTCTCACTTGAGAGGATGGGAAGAGTAGAAAAGTTGAATGACAACACTGTATTTGAACTTCCTCAAGGGAGGAAAGGGAGACAGAGTTTAGGCAGTTTCTGTCTCAAGAGTGATCACCTTTTCCATGGTCAAATCCAACTATGGTGCAGGGGCACAGCCATAACTTCTCTATTCTGACAGCCATTCCACTCGCCACTATGTTCCTGGCTTTTGTTAGACATGGTGTGTAAGACTAAAAAATAAAAAATAGAAGCACTTGGTACTTATGGTACATATTTTTTATTTTTCAGTTGAGACAAGCTAATAGAGGTATCATCATTATAGAAAATGGGGACCAAGGGATGGTCATTGAAGGAACCGATGAAGGGAAGGGAAAGGAAGAAAAAAAAAAAAAAGAAAGAAAAGCAGGGCAGGGCAGGGCAAAGAAAAGAATAGAAAAGAAAAGGGAGGGGGAGGAAGGGAGGAAGGGAGGGAAAAAACTTGATTTTTTTTTTTTATTTTTTTTTTGCCATTTAAGTTTACAAACTAAAGGATTCTTTGTGTTCCCTAATGTTTTATAAAATCTTGGAAGTCTATGCAACTTAGGATACTGTTTTTGATGTTTGTCTATTGATTGTGGAAAGTTTCTCAATTCTTTAACCTTATGTGATCTTCTGAATGTCGTCTACAGAAGTCAATCTGCAAGATCAGCTGAAAGCTTCTGTCTACACAATATTCTGTGGCCTCCAGCTCTCGACCTATTTGATGAGACATGAAAAGAAACTGAATAACCAACCAGGGGTTCCTAATGAGTACTGTCACTTTGAAAAGCACAGTGAGGCTATACAATAAATTCCTCCTCTATCACCAGTTCCCATAAAGAGAAAGACAAATTAGCAAGGATTCGTATACAGATTTACTTCTGTGAAGTTTTTCCTTAGTAGAAAGAACTTTGGTTTGAGGATAGGGTATTTTTAGTTACTTTGTGAATGATTAGGAAAGGAAGGAGAGAAGGAGAAAATGAAGCAAAACGATAGCACAAAAAAAGAGGAGATGAGGTAGAAGACAGATTAGAAGGCAAGACGACTGCAAAGAAGCTTTGGCAAGGCAGAGGAAGAAAAGAGAAAGTAAATCCAGGTCAAGATGTGAACCCTGGCTTGTGTCCAGTTGCTGAGGCTCACATGACAAAATTAAGAGAAATCATTCCACCATGTGCTGACATGCACTAGCTTGATGTCACCATGGGTGTGGCTAAGACTAGGTAAACTGAGAAGTAGGAAGGAGGCTTTGAGAAATACTAATCTGCCATGACAGCCTGTGTATTTTAAATCAGAGTTGCCTAAATTATTTCTACCTCAAACATTCAAGTTATTTTGTTAGCTTCTGCCTGCCAAGCCTTGGACCTGGTAATGGGAAGTCAGAAGTCAACCATCGCAAGTCCAAGACTTTGGCAGTGAACTTTGGGGTAGCTACATGGCTTCTAATGATGTCAACACCTGAAGACAACTTTAATTTTGATGCATAAATTATAGCTTAAATAAAAGACAGTCAAATAATGTTATAAATGTCCCTAATAGACGACTTTTCAATGATCTATTTTTACCTTTGGGACAGGGAGTCAAGAAACCAGGCTTACTTTGAAAGATTCCATGTCCATTTGGCAGCAAGCTTACTGTCCAAACACAGTGCTTCTGATCTTTACAACTCTCATCATATTTGAGCTACCATACTCTCAGCCAAGTTGCTTTAGTTAGTAATCTCTGCATTCAGACTCTAGGAACACGCCAAATTTCCATTGGTATATATTGTTTTAGGCAGTGGCAAATGCCGAGCATTTTATTTTCTTATATCTTTGTGCAAAAGCATACTATTTTGCCCATTAACTCGGATTTAGTCTTATTTTTTATTGGAATTTTTCATGTCCGGAAAAAAAAACCCAGAATAGTTTTCTTAACTAGTATCATACCTAATATAAATGTTAGGAGAGTCAGAGAAAAGTGTATGTTGTTTATATTTACCCAAAATGAAAAACTCTTCCTTTCCATTTAAAATATAATAAATTGAAACTTAACTTTAATATTCACAGTCAAATAACACGTACATGAAGAAGAGAAATAGGGCACCTGGGTGGCTCAGTGGGTTAAAGCCTCTGCCTTCAGCTCAGATCATGATCTCAGGGTCCTGGGATCGAGCCCTGCATGGGACTCTCTGCTCAGCAGGAGCCTGCTTCTCTCTCTGCCTGCCTCTCTACCTACTTGTGATCTCTCTGTCTCTCTCTCTGTCAAATAAATAAATAAAATCTTTAAAAATAAATAAATAAATAAACAAAAATAAAATTTAAAAAAAGGAGAGAAATAATAATTTTAGTCTCACAAGACTCAAAAGCCACTAAACGCTAAAAAGCTGATTAACCTCATAATATTTGTATACCATGAATCAAAACAACTAATCCTATAGTGATTTTTTCTAAGTCCAAACTAAGTTGAAACTTGATCATGCTTTGCACAGCACAGAAGACTTCTCTTCTGCACTCTTAAAAGTGAACTTCAAGGATAAGGAGTAGAAGTAGCCTCAATGTCATGCTGTAATGGCAGACCTACTGGACAGAAAGGGATAAAAATTGACCCTAGGGACTCAGAGCCCATGAGGAATGACTCATTCATTTAAAAAAAAAAAAAAAACATATTGAGAATACAGAGTAATTTTCAGAATATAACAGAGACCACAAAGGATAATGAATAGTATAGCATTCTTCTCTCCAAAATGCAATGAATTGAAGTGAAAGAATATCATGATAAAAGAATGCTCAATGGATATTGTGACATTATTGTCACACACTGCAGATTTGGATTTTTCAATATCAACACTTATAAGATCATATCCATGTTCTCCTAAATATTTTGGCTTGTCACAAGATTATAGTCTCACAACTACACGCTGGTTGTAGCCATGTGTTTTGAATAATTAATCATATGCCTTGGGAAAAGAAAGGAAGGAAGGAGGGAAGGGAGACTCTTTCCCTTCAATTGTGCATTTTCTAAAGAAACAAAAAAATGAATAAATACAAATGTTTATTAATTTAACTTGTATTTTATCAGCACAAACAGTATATTTTAATAGACTATAAAATTAGAGCAAGATTAAAAGAAATACAGAGTACAGTTCTCATGAAATTATATTTGTCATAAGTGTTAGCACTTGTTTAACTTAAGTCAGCCCTGGTACAATCTCATTTAATATTTTCTTCAATACCTTGGAGACATACTTATGAATTTTAAGATGATAAAAATATAGGATGAATCACCAATATGTTGGACCAAATAACTAAGATCCTAAAATGTCATCCTGAAGCAGAAATAACAGCTATAGCCAACAAGATAATTCAGCAGGGATAAATATGAAGGTGTATCCTGCCCTTTGAGATGGTGGGTTGATTGCAGTTCATCTGGGGACAATCAGAAAATTCAGGTGGGCCTAAGCATATTGAGTGGACAGTGTGTCTCAGCTATGGAGAGTATTAATAAAAGTTTAGAATCTATTGATAGAAACATGGATTCTTATTATGTAAAGTAATACTCCTACTTTAATGAATCGATTACACCTTCCTCCCTTTTTTTGGTCAGAGAAGACCAAATCTTTTGGTTTGGTCTTTGGTTAATCTCTTTGGTTAGAGAAGAGCTATCAGGATTTTACAGTGTCTGGAAATAGCATTGTTTGAAGAGCAACTGCATATGTTACCCTGGGAAAGAGAAGGCTTCAAAGGGCTAGACGCTTCATCTCTAAGAGAAGTGAACTTGCTCAGAAGGTATAACCAGGCCAGCAAGTGGAGAGTGTATGCAGATAGATTTCAGCTCAGTAGAAGAATAAATCTGAGCCGTTCAACAAGGGAACAGGAGTCTGCAAAGGAGTAAGCTCTCAAGCAGTGTTCAAGCAGAAATGGAAGGAACATCTGTCAGGTAAAGAATGGATATCTGACCTGAGGTGGCAGTGGGCACTGAGCCAGATAATGTCCAAAAGCACTGTCAGCTCTAAGATTCCATGATTCTAAAGGAAAGGGGGCTTTTCTTGGCCATAATTCACTGAGAGCTGTTAATGATTTCTTGTGATGCCAGTATTTTTTCTACTATAAATTTCTATTATCATGGTTTTTCTTCAGTTGAACTCGGAATAAAATTATATTTTATTATATATATTATATTATATAAATTATATTATATATATTACTATATATATTATAGCTGCATTACTAGTAATATTTTTTCTTAAGGAAATATGACATACTAAAAAGAACTTTTTATGACTTAAAATTTGTCTTCTTGAATTGGAGCCATGCTGCATCAACTTCTATTGGAATCTAGGGGCATACTGTGGGAGGCATAATCATTACAATCACTGTCAATATCAACCTTTAGGGGTGGACTCCACAGCTAAGGAAACAATGGATTTCCTTTGGAAATCCATGATGGACTGTCATTTCTTCATTTGCATAAAAGTTCTCAAACATATTTTTATTTTTTACAAATCCATGGGTGGAAAATTCAATAACTTCATCATCCCCATATGGTACTTCCCTTTACCTGCCCTGAGGTAGGTAAACTCCTACCTTGATCACCTTCTCAAGTACATAATACATAAAAATTATGCCTTTGTCGACATTTCCAGCAAACTTTTTTTTTTTTCTTCATAGAGTGAAGATTGCTACACTCATTGTAAGAGTCTCATCATACCATTTTGATGGTTCCCTTTGAATTTTCTCCAATTAGATTTTGGAGCTGTAACAATCAAACTTACAATGTATATATAGATAACATAACTTTTTGTGTAGCATATAGAAACTATAACAGCCTTCCTGATATTTCCCAGAATTTGCTTATTTTCTTTACTTGCATAGAATTACATAAGTTAACAAACGTCCAATGACCCTGGATTCCTTCTCAGGCTCCTATGCTAGAATGACCTTAGGAGATTATGGCCAATGCTCTGCCTTTACACAGAGAACTGATCTGTGTCCAAGCGACAGGGACTGAAAACAGAACCCAGGGCTTCCCACGCAGAGCTAAGGGTTATTTCCATCCCATCCCTCTGCCTGCTTCATAAAAAAACAAGGCAGAGACGACTTTCGATTGCTTTTCTCTAATGCATTAGGTTTTACTTGACCCCGCTAAAGATTAATCTGCTACTTTTTGCCTACAAACTACAAAAGAGTTTTTCCAACAATTCACCCCTATCAGCTTGATATGGACAAGTTATTAAACGTCTCTAAGCCTTGTTTCTTTATTTGTGGGAATAATAACACAATAACACAAACCCAGCCTTAAAGTGTGCTGTGAGAAGGAACTGAGATGACATAGTAACTTCATCGCTGTCATAGTCACTGGGCACAAAGCATGGACTCCTTAACGTGGCGGCCATTACGGTACTGGTTACACCATAATTACTGTAAGATAACCTCAAACACTGCAAACGGTTCTCTCCAGGAAAGACTCACTTGGGAAGTTGGAGAGTATAGTAGATTTTACCCACATTGCTCTAGCAGGCACAGCTTTAGGGTACTATGCGCTGCTAGCTTGAATTAAAGGGAGCATCAATCATAAGCACATGTTATTTAGAAATATGACAAATACTCTAAAAATGTTGTTTGGTGAGTCTAATTTAAAACAGCATGAACTTATCCTATTTGAAAACATTCATACACCATGAAACAGCTAAGTTACATTTTCATTTCAATAATAGGTTGCAAAGGGGGAAAAAGGTATAGCTCAAGCAATCACAAACACACAACCCTCCCTAAGTAATTCTGCAGTTACTAGGTAACCAGTAGTGCTGGGTGAAAATGAATTCAGGTGTTTGAACCAGAGCTTCCCACGCACCTGAGGTGAGTTTTGTCTTGGCGATGGCTAATCTAATAAATGATTCCATTGTCAATTGCTTTTCTAGAGCTGGCAAGACTGGTCACACAAAGGCCCTCTCCTTAGAATAGCCTAGAATATAGGGAGAGAGGCCAGAATAGAGCCTCAGAGAACACACCAAAGTCTGGCATATTTCATATAAAAATGAGAAACTTAAGCCCAAAAAAAAGGCATATCCTGACATCACAATTGAGCATAATCTCTGTGGAGAAGTCACAAAAATCACCAAGAACAGGGAGTGGATGATAAAGGGCAGATACCAATTTTAGCTGTTGTAGCCACACTTAAGTATAGCACTGTTTAAAAGATCAAGGCAAAAACTAAACGGCCTGTCAAAGAGCCCTGCTTCATCTCTTTCAACTCTATAGTCTTAACAATTGATGAATGTGAAGCTCCAGATGTTCCTGCAGAAAACTTCAATTAGGTAGGGCATGTTTTAATCTTGTCTTTGCCCCTCTTCTTGCAAGAGTAGTTGAAATCATGGGCTTTTGAGGCAGACAGGCCAGGGTTTGAAGTCTTCCTTACGAGGACCTTTCAGCAAGCTGCTCTGGTACTCTGGGCTTCCATTTCTATGCGTCTAAAAATAGACATGAGCAACTGCCAATACTGTTGATATGACAACGATTGCAAGAAAAGGGCCTAATCCCAGTGAATATGTCGTCAATCTAGTTTCCTAATCCATATTAGCACTTAATTATATGTTTTATTATCATCAGAAAGCCCGATTTTTACAATATCATTCTTAGAGAAAGTGGCTCTCTCTCTTGGTAATTCTCAAGCAGTTGTGGGGGCAAAAACCACACTCCCCTGCTGGTAGTAGGCTGGGAAGAGGCGATACGTGCAGTTTGAACAGAAAAAGTCCCCCTGACTGATGCACTTCTATTGGGGGGAGAGGAGTATGCCTTCCATCC
Source organism: Procyon lotor (assembly GCA_028646535.1). NCBI lineage: Eukaryota > Metazoa > Chordata > Mammalia > Carnivora > Procyonidae > Procyon > Procyon lotor. Next base: position 129,966,325 of record CM053606.1, on the reverse strand, counting down.
TTACCCCTCAGCTGAGAAATACCACACTCTCTCTTAATGGCACAGACCTTTTTATTTTCTTCACACACAGTTCTCACAAGACTTGAAATACAGTAGAGAATCAACAAATCCACTTTGATTTGTTTCTTTTTGGTGAAAAAATGATTCAGAATCAAGCTATTTCAGTCCCTTAAAGAAAACAATATTAGTTTCTGTGATCAATGCACAATTAGAACAAATTTCTAATTAATTACTTTGACCTTTACAATTCTAATCACATAAACCCATTAAAGAAGTTTACTCTCAAATACTGTATAACTCCCTTTCTCTCAGTGATAAATATAAACAATGAGTACATTTTAAAAAGATTAACTTTTAATGCATGCTTCAAAGGTCAGAACTATACAGAGAGTTATGGACAAAAAATTAGGAGCAGAAATAAAGATTAAAAGTTAATTATGCGAATTCTGGACAGTAGGGTACAACAAATGCACACCTTCATGAGCCTCCATGGTTCAAACACATGGCAATTAGAGATGAGTTTAAAAAAAAAAAAGTGAAAACCAAAAGTCTGCAGTTTGGCTCTAAGACCAGATAAACATCTCTTTAGACTAGAGGTGGATTAGAATCACTAGGCAGTGAGTGGGTCTAAAGTCAGGGGATCTGCAGGGTTTCATATCTAGGAGCCAGGAACTGACTGCTGGGCATTCTGTTCCTATAGGCAGAGAGAATCTAAAATCACTTCACTGTGGATAGGGGGACCCATGCCAGGCTAACTGTGTGAAAGCAAGCAAAGGGGTTGGGCTTGTCAGGGGAAGCTGAAAACAAACAAAAAAACATGCCAAGAGGTACAGCTTTATAAAAAGTTTGAGCCTTTGGAGGAGATATGGACAGGGACATGAATCAGAACCAGGCACTGAATCAAGCCACCTGCTGGCTTTGTAACAGAATATGTGATCCTCATTATCACCGTTGGCAAAGGGGGTTGATAAGACGTAATAAACCCTGGTTCCAGACTGGCAGTGTCACAGGCCAGATGAAAGCAGTCACAAAACCTCCAGACAGAGGACAGGGAACCCAAAGGGAAAGCACACAATGCTAATAATAATACAAACTGAATTTTAAATCATTCTACTCAAAATGAGTCAGCAAACCCAAACTCCAAAACATATGAAAAAGTACAGTGCTAAAAATGCCAACAAAATCAACAATTAGAATAAAAATTCCATTCTAGATCAAATTAATTTTATGGAAAGACTATATAACAATTTTTTTAAATTACACTTAGGGTGATCAAAGGACTAATTTTCTAGGAAAAAAATTACTGAAATTAACTCGAGAAGAAATAAAAAAACCTGAAAATCTCAATAAACACTAAGAAATTCAGTCAAGAATCAGAAAGTACGCTTTCCCCTCACACGCGCGCACACACACACACACACACACACACACACACACACACAAACTAATCCGCCAGACTCAAGAGGTTTTACAGGTAAATTTTACCCAATATGAAGGAAGAAAAATCTTCAAACTAAGCCAACTCAAGGTATTGTCTTAAGACCAAAACAAGAAAAGAGTAGTACAATAAAGTAAATTATAGACCAATCTTATTTATGAATGCAATGCAAAATGATTAAACAAATTATTAAACATGGTACAAAACTTCCTCTACTTCCAACAGATGAAATTAGAAAATAGACAATAAAGGTAAAAAATGGGCTTATGATTTCAGTCAATCTATATAATGTATACGGTAAAGTTTTCATTATTGAAAAAGCAAACATAAAACAAACAATATCGTATGTTGCATCCAAAATGTGAAATATAAGTTAGTGATTCTCTACAAAAAAACTAAAATCCACAACAATCCTGGTTATACATATGCAGGGTTCTGTGGATTTGTCCATGCAGACAGGGCATTTTGAATGATCAACTCCAGCTTGTTGCCTAAAGAGTAAACAATAATGTAGAGCAGAAAATGAGCACAAGGATTCATTTACTCCTGCTTCACTACCCATATCTGTAAAGCTTAATGGCATTGTACCCTAGCATCAGTTTATTTATTTTTATTTTGTATACATACACACAATTGCACTATCAGTGAAATATTCGACAATCTAAAAAACCAGAACAAAGGCAATGAAACAGAAATAGAGGACTGTCTTCCATTTTGCCTTCTGTATCTGACAGAGCCCTGAAGCATTAAGTGCCTACCCTGCCCACAGGCTTCTCCTTAGGAAAGTAGCCTCAGGAATTCTTTCTGCATAGTGTTGTTATGGCTCATGCCACGTATGTCAAAAGAAATGAGCTCTGCTTCCATGGTTACAAACAATTATACCCAAATCAGCTCCTAAGTCAAACTAACATAGATAATCAGACATGAGAGTAGCTCACCTTTGACCTGTTCTGGCTCCAAAACCAACTCAAGAAGGGGTGAGTTCACTGGATGGCAAGAAGTTAGGGACACACAGAGAAGGGGACAGAAGAGTGTTGAGGAGGAAAAATTTACTCTACTCTTCAAGATTCTTCTGGCTGGCTTAAGAATTATATTGCATGAGATGGATTAAAAGGAAAAAATCAAATTTAATTACATTACATATGTTTGAGAAATCCACATAAACATGAAAGATTCCAAAGACAAGGCTAAACGAGGTATAAATGTCATCCTGAAATAAGGAGAAGGCGCTAGGGGTCTGGGACTTCAAAAGGAAGGAAAACAATTCACAGGAAGATAAAAAAGTAAATGTTTGGTAAACAGATGTCTACTGGGCCTCTTGGAAAAAATGGGACATAAAGAGGAATTTTAACAAACAGACTGCTAAATTGCTCCCTGTCTATGATCCCCAGTTCATATCATAATATAGTTATCTATAGTGATAGCTCCTTTCCTGGAGCAGGTCCTCTAAATTCTTTTAGGCATTTAGGGTGAGTGTCTCCCTGAATCTTTTGGGCTTTGATTGTTTTTAGCTCAAAATAACCTGTATGCCCTGGTGACACAGCTTGGGGTGATTGTTCTGAACCCCTGCAGGAGAGGGAGTTTCCTCTACCCTCTGGAACTCATCTTCATTCTTCTTTAAGCTTATTCTATAATGCAGTCTTAAAAATATAGGGAACATTACTATGCAGCCAAAAAGCAAATTATGTACCTGTCATCCACATGTCCTTGTACACTTGCAGTAAATCACTATGCCATACCCGCTCTATGTTCCCCCAACTATCTATCTATCTATCTATCTATCTATCTATCTATCTATCTATCTATGTATTCATCCTTAGGCAAATATATTTAGTAAATGCTATACCAGTATATATTGTTCTAGAGAAAGCTGTTTAACCTTATTTTACACAGTGTTTCCAAAATGTTTTATCCATCCCTTCAGCAAGCATTTATCAAACCACTATGTGACAGATGCCACACTATGTATGTGCTTGGAATAGAGCCAGAAACTTGACAGACGAAGCGTCTGTTCTCACATTCTAACTGGAGGACAGGTGATGACCAAGTAAACAAAGACACTCCAGACAGTGACACATACTATGAAAAAATAAAAATCAAATGATGTGTCAGGGAGTGGTAAGGAGCTCAGTGTCCAGCAAAAGCCTTCTCCAAGAAAAGAAAGTTTGTGTTGAAACCTGAATGTTAAGAACTGGCCAGGTGAAGATGTGGGAAAGAGAACTCAGGCCAAAGGGAAGAGCTGCGGGAAAGATCCAGGGGTCAGAATTAATTTGAGTGGTTAAGTCTTCACAACAACCTACGACACTGCTGCTTATCCTCTCTCTCTCTCTCTACGTCAAATAAATAAATAAATAAAATCTTAGGGAAAAAAGAAAGCAGAATAGAAAATCAGGAAGCTGCATTTAGGAAATACACAGCCAGAAATATTGGTTTAATTTGAATTTAGGAATTACAATGGCAGGCTGATGTAGGAAACCAAAGAAATTACCAGATGCTCATAAATTGATCCATCTGGAAATGATAATAATTTCCTTTCAAGTAGTGAAATGCAACATAGTATATCTAGGAGTCCCAGGAAAGATTGAATGTAGCAAACTGAAATGTGATTTTCTAGAATTACTTTTCTAATCATAGATAGTCATCAAATAATTTTGTTTTGGAAACAAAAGTAATGCAAATACATAATTGCCAGAGAAGTCCTGTGGCAGGGAACCAGAAGGTTAAGGATTTTTTTTTTTTTTAAATAAAGGATCTATGTACCAGGAAAAACTGGGGAAGAGATGAGCACTGATGATAGGATCAAATGGAAGAGGCCAGGAGTTGGATAGCCAGAGGATATAAGCAGAGATAAATCTTTTCACAGTCAACTGGAAAACTAACGTCAGGGACAAGTAGCCCTGAGGGGAGCTGTGTGGGGGACTGGCAGGAACAGGCTGGTCAGCACGCCCCCAGGACTCTGTCGTGAGTGAAGGGAGCAGCCACTGCCCGACACAAACCACCTGGACATCACCTGGCCTGACCACGGTTCAGTGTCACACAGTGATGAGCTGAGAGCAAATTCAGGAGAATCTGAAAGCAAACTAACAGTATAGAGACTCCCCAAGAAGAAGACAATTTAGGAGCATGCAGAAACCAGTTAAGGAAGAATTCACACATGGCAACAGGACAAAATGGGGACAAGTAAACAAGTTAATGAGCCGGGTTGTGTTTTATGTTTTAGTAAGAAATGGAATATGTATCATTACAACAGATTATCTTACAAAAATACATTGTAAGTTTCTTCAATTCCAAATCTTAAAAGAGGTGCTAAATTGGATATAAGTGCAAAAAATAACCATGCTGCTGGGTACCCTTTCATCTTGAGGTAAAAAAAACATAATCAAATCATTTATGGAATGGAGTGCTCTGATTAAATCGATTTCCTGATTAGATAGATTATATTTTTTTAAATACAGTTGTCAATCTTTCTTACAGATATCAGCCATGATCAGTGGAATGCCAAAGATAGTCCTGAAGCAGATCTGTGTGTGTACAAAATAATTAAGTGTATTATTACAAAAAATTGCTTCGCAACACCGACAGACTGTGTATGTGCATTATGAAACAACCACAATGACAGAAATCTAAAATAAGATAATCTAAGTTTTATATTTTTTCTCAACATCCTCATGGATCTCCCCATACCCACTTAGGAGACTTCTGCACTCTCTGCCCACGTGCATCCCTGAACTGCAACTGTGGCCTCTGGGAGGGAAGAGCTCATCACCTAATCCCTGGGACTTTGGAATACCGGGCACATTGGTCATTCTCCCTGGAGCACTCTCCCGGGGCGGGGGGGGGGGGGGGGGGGGGGGGGGGGGGGGGGGGGGGGGGGGGGGGGGGGGGGGGGGGGGGGGGGGGGGGGGGGGGGGGGGGGGGGGGGAGGGTGTGTTGAGGCTAGTGGGAGGAGACACTAGCTTCTCCACTGCTTTGCTCAATCTAATCCTATGACCTCTGGGGGGCACTGCAGAGGACTTTTCCACCCAGGGACAGAATAACCAGCACTGGGGTGGAAAGTGAGTCCCCTAGCCTAAGGGTACCACTGAAAGTGAAGGAGACTTATTTATATCCTCTAGGTAATGCAAGCCTTCAAAAAGAGGAATTTGAGGTATTTCCCCACTACCCATGCCACTGGAAGAATTTTTCAAGTTGAAGAGTAAATACGTGAACACTGTAACCTTTTAGAAGTACAACTGTTTAAAAAGAGTATACTGGCAAGCTGCTCAAATATTCTAAAACAATGAGCAGCTTGACATTTTTCAAACAAATATTTTAAAACTCAGGTCCACATGTGCACTGGAAATTAATGCCATTTGTTCAACAATAATAGACTTGATTCATATCCACTCTCATACGTTGGATTATATTTGCTGATCTCATTAAACCTTCAAAAGGTTACAGCTGGTTGACATATGAAAAACTCCACACCTCTAGAAGAAGGAATTGTGGACCAGTCCTTTTTTAACAAAACCATTCCTCAGAAAGAAATGGTAAAGCATAGTACTCTGTTCCTTACTATCCCTGACTATGTATTTAGATGTTTATTATCTGTGGATTACTAGCAAAGAAGCAGAAACAGATGGTCAAGAACAAACTTGGGCCTGAGAACATGGCAGATCCCACTGGGAACTCCAAGAACTAAGTATAGGCTCATAAGATGCAAAACTGGGCATAAATGTTAATGAGATCACATTTGTACTCTTGGCTGATGGTGCCAATGGACATTTTGATCACAAACAGGGCTCTAGAATTCAGTATTTAGCAATGCCAACTGTCCTTCTATCTTTTTTTTTTTTGAAACACTTAAAAAAGTCCCAGAAAGGGATTTTTCCAGGATCAACTCTAAGGGCTGAGTAACTCCTGTGAAACTGAAGTCATCCTTTTAATATGCTTTATAAAGCTACTTGAATCAAAGAAAACTTCATGACCACGGCAGGAACATATTATGATCAATGTGGATTAAATGAGGACTTCCATAATCATGACAGTAACTTCTGCAATAAGATCTTTAACAGTTACTAATGTTCAAAACCTTCCAGCCTAAAAGATTTAGTGACACAAATAACTATTACATTGTCAAGTCCTGAGTGACAGTGAAAGTCCTGGAATTAACCCTAATATGCATTAAAGGCTACAGCTAAGGTGCCTTGCCTTGAGAAATTTCTGACAAACTTAAAAAAAAAAAAAAAGTTACCCTTCTCACAAATGGTTGCATCGTGCCCCTGTAAAACCCTTCACATATTTATTTCCTTTTCTTTTGAAAAAGAAGCTTTCTTCAGATTCCTCATTTCCTCAATGGTTTCGTTTAAACGTATACAAACCAAGAGGGCAAGACTGCTGTTTTCTAGTTGTGCAAGTTATTTAACTTTCCTATGCCTTGGCTTCTCATCTATAAAAGGAAGATAATAATAATACTTAAATCTCAGTTATTCTGAGGATTAGCTGAATCTACGTACATCAAGTAGGGCAAGGCCTGGACCATGGTAGTCAATTATAAAGTATTTGTATGACTTTTACTATTTCAGTGACTTATATAGATTTATGAAAATAGGTCCAACCATGACATAGAGGAAGCTTTCAAGTTCCTGATGACTTACTGCCATGTCAGTCACCTTTCTTATCTGAAATTCCAGCCTAAGAATATCTCTTATTTTACACTGGATGATGAAAGGGCTTTCTGAAGGAAGAGAATCTGGGTAGGTCCGGAAGGCCAGCAGTGGACTCCAGCTTTTCATCATTCAAACCGCTAGACATTACATGAGTCTGCTGGGAGGCTTCCAGAAGGTCAGAGGTCCAGTAAGTAACGTACCTAAAGTCCTCTCAGATAAAGTTCAACCAGTTTAAATAAAGTACAACATAAGAATTCCTGGTTCCAAGTGATGACCTTACAAAACTCATATTGAAAACTACTTCTTGAAGTGGAGGCAAAGCCCAAAACGGTGTTTCTCTGAGTGTGGTCCTCAGACCAGCAGCATCGGAATCATCCGTGAGTGCCACCTCTCCAAGTACAGGATCCTGAATCCCACTTTTTATTAAGCACCTGGATGACTCCTGTGCATGCTGAAGTTTCAAGAAGCACCCCAGGAAATCTGACTCAGGTTACGGCACTGAGCCGCACATCTACGCTGTTGGTCATGGATCCTTTGCGTCAGTTAGAGGAACTATGGGTTGGATGATCCTTGGCTTACTTGTCTTATATCCCAAGAGTCCTTTTCATTTGCTTCATCCCTACACCCTACCCCAGCCTCAAAGAACTCAACTCTACAAATCATACCAAGACCAAGGGAGGCAGCTGCAGAGCTGGCCACTCTGAGAACTCGGCTCCAAGAATACTGCCTTTGTAGGGTTCCTTCCTTAACCTGGCTCCTGGCAAGACGATCACACTTCCATTTACAAAACAACCATAGAGGTCTAGGCTAGACAGGAATGTCTGCAAAAAACATCTCAGCCCCTGCTTTATAGGGATGAAAGAAGAGAATGGAATATGGAAAATGTACCAACTCATTGCTTTTTGTGGTTTACTTGCGAAATCAAGTTAGGCCGTTTTCGGAAGGACAATGCTATTTCAGATTCTGTTACACAGGTAGCCACAGCGTTTCTTTGAATTATAAGTCAGTATTTACCCCTCTCAGTTGTTTAGATATTGCAAAATAACTGATCTTCTCTAGAGAAAAGAACGAAGAGAAAGGATAAGGATAATAACATATTCAAGCAAATATATCACCATTAAAGAAAATCAGTATTTCAGTAGTAGCTTGAATGGCTAAGCATCTTCCTCCTTCAGTGTTATTTGCCTTATTCTCTCTCTTTAGCAGTTCAGTTTCCTTGCATTGCTATACTTAAAAACAACAAAAATGATTACATCTGATGCACGGGCGTGAGCACAGGACATACTGATGCACCATGTATGTGCAAAGATGTGAGGGGCGCAGAGAGTATACAAACTTCCACTGCAGTAGTTTTAGAATCCCAGTTCTCGGTTATGCTTGTGACGTCCCTAGTAGGAAGAGAAAAACATCACCTCTGGCAGGAGTGAAATAGGGGCCCTGGAGTGATTTGGCCAATTCTCCAGAGTCCCACAGCACGACGGCCTGGAAACCCTCAGCCCTGAGCCATCTCAATCGCTCCATCCACTCGACCACATGCCGGTGCTCAGTAAGAACTCATTACTACTAATAGCAACCATATTGTCCACTGTTCAGATACGCCGCCATGCTCTGGATAGAAGCCTACAAAGAAAGAACTCTTTACAGAGTGTGAACTGGGGCAATATACGGGCAGCCGAAGTCTGAAGCTGATTTACATGCAAGCCGACCAGGACAAAAGATTAAAGAAACTAGGGACCCAGGCAAATTCAGCTGAGCTCTGGAATGCAAATAAAGTTTACAAATGAGAAAGACAGCAAGGTTATAATAGTGAGAGCGCAAGGCCAGCACAAGTTCAGCCAATCCCAGCAGCTTGTTAAAAGCAGTTCTCCCCTACCCCACTGAATGTGCTTCCGGATTCCCAAGTTACATAACCCTATCTGCAACAGCAGCTCCACACTCCATCCATTACCCGCATTCCCCCCAGCTCATTACCTCGCGCCAGACATGCTTCTATGGGAGAGGGCTGAGAGCAATTTGGTAAGTCCCTGTGTTTTCATTAATGTGAATTTCTCGGCTTTTCTAGGTCAGAGAAACACTGGGTGATTACAAGCTCCTACTCGTATGGAAGGGGAGAAAGCACGCTGGCACATTATAAGGAGCTAATGCCAGTTCCCAAGATTCGGGGAAAGAAGATGGAGTGCTTGGAAGAATGCAGAAGACATTTTTTAAGTAAAATAAGTTGACAGAATGCTTTATATTTCCCGAAAATATCGATCAAGAGATCTTATAAGGTGCTCTGAGTATTAAATTACTAAAGACGAACTCTAGAAACAAGAAGAGGACTAGCTGATGGGAATTCAACTCCATGTAGCTCTTCCTAAACTACAGAGTGAAGAACTGAAAACTCTTTAGTTTCATTCATTCATTCATTCAGCAAATACCGGGTAAAGCATACCCACCCTATGGACGGAGGTTATTTTCTCCTCAGCATTCCAGAGCCATCTGTCCATTCCTCACCAACCCATTTGCAAGCTACATGCTAATAGGCCTTTGTCTTCTCCACTAGATTTTTGGCTTACCAGTGAATGGATACATACAAGAAGGTGAGAAAGGGAGAGAGAGAGATGAAAGGAGACAATTCCTTTCAAAGAGCAAGCAATCCAGTTTGTTGTAAAAGTCATGGTGATCAGAAGTTTGGTGTAAAGGGGCCACAAAGAGTTCATGGAGAACTGTTGGTTAGCTCTTTCCTCTCTGTGAGGGAATGCCTCCATATGGGACCAGCTCTGACCTTCAGCTGATGAACCTCAGTTTCCAGGCGGAGCCCTATCAGAGACTCACATTCATTTTAGAGTTAGAAAAAAATTTCAAGATCCATATGGCATATTTGTTTTCAGTGCATCAACTACCTTTACATATATTTAGGTTGTGTCATGATCAGGGAACAACAAGACAAACTACACAGGTGGAAGACGGAAAACAATTTTTACAGAGAAAAGTAGAATTCATTTTAAGACAGCCAGGTTAAAAATATTTATTATGGTAAGAGAGACTTTCATTAAGCTTTCGCATGGCATCCCTGAAAGGAATATTAGTGGTAAAAATTAAGACATCTGAAAACACCAAGTATTGGGGGAGGTCAGAGAACAATCAGAACTCTTACATACTTCTGGGGGGAATGTAAATTGGCACAATCCCGTTGAAAACAACTTGGCATTACCTAGCAAAGTTGAAAATGTGTAAACCCCATAACCCAGAAATTCCACTCCTAGGTATATGCCCTAGAGCTACTCTTGCATGTACATACCAGGAGACACAGACAAAAAAATGTTCTTAAGCAGCGCTGCTTGAAACAGCAAAAACTGAAATCAACCCCAAAGTCCATCAACAGTCAAATGGGGAGGTGAGCTGTGGCACAGTCACACAATGGAGTATTATAAAATGTGAACTAAATGAAGCACACCGCACACAGCAAAATGGATGCTATGTTAAAAGAAAGAAAGAAAGCTAATTATAAAAGACTATATATAATTAAAATAGTTCTCTAAAGCTTTTTAAAGGGCAAAGTGATATATTATATTGCTTAGAGATACCTACCTATATGGGAAAAAACATTTTTAAAAACATCAAGAGATTAACACAAAAAATTCAGACTAGTACTTTCAGGGTGAGGGGACACAAAGACACGGCCTGGGAAAGGAGTCCCAGGTGCGGGTCACGGGACTAAGTGATCTTAGGTTGAGAGAGAAATTTACAGATGATAGTTTCAGTTTTAGGCTTCACAGTTTACAGAGGTGGTACAAATTCTCCTTACGCATACAATTTTTTTTTTTTTTTAAAGATTTTTTTTTTTTATTTGACAGAGAGAAACACAGCGAGAGAGGGAACACAAGCAGAGGGATTGGTAGTGGGAGAAGCAGGCTTCCTGCAGAGCAGGGAGCCCGATGCGGGGCTCGATCCCAGGCCCCTGGGATCTGACCCGGGCCGAAGGCAGACGCTTAATGACTGAGCCACCCAGGCGCCCCACAATTTTTTTTTTTTAATTCTGATATATCATATGATGAAACACTGCATGGCCATTAAAATCATTAGCTCTATATGTACTGATAGGAAGAGATCCCGAGACAATTTGTTTAGATTAATAAAAAAGCAATACACAGAAAAATGCCATAGTGTAATTCCATTTCTGTAACAAGTTAGCAAAGAAATTCAAAGCTCATAAAACTAGATGGTTAAGTATTTATTTGTACTGGGTACCTCCTGTTTGCCCCTCCATCCAGCCTCCACCCTGCTCTCTGGCCAAGGCTGCTGACCTACATGAACTGCACCAATAAGTCCGCAAGCCTCCAGCTTCCTGATGGGGTCAGCCAATGGGCAGCTTCAGCAGGAAAGTGAGAAGGGGAAAAAGGAGGAGGTCAGTGTGCTTATTCCCAGCTACGTTCCCTGGTCCCTGAGGACTGGCTACAGCCTTCCACCAAAGGTCTCAGTGCCATCAGAGGGTCCTCTCTACAACACCTCCTCTGTGTCCAGGTTTCCGCTCCCCCTCTGTGCCTTTTCAGGTCTCAGGGTGATATACATGATCTCTCGGGGCACCTGGGTGGCTTTTGGGTTAAACCCTCTACCTTCGGCTCAGGTCATGATCTCAGGGTCCTGGGATCGAGCCCTGCATTGGGCTCTCTGCTCGGCAGGGAGCCTGCTTCGCCCCCTCTCTCTGCCTGCCTCTCTGCCTACTTGTGATCTCTCTCTGTCAAATAAATAAAATTTTAAAAATAAAAAGAATATATGCATATATATATATATACATGATCTCTTGTGGCTTCCCTCCATCCTCCCTACACTTTATAAATGGTCCCTTTATTAAACTCAACTTAAATTATCCTCATTTAAATGCACCATCTATTTTCCGCCAGGACCCCAACTGATGAAATTGCACGTGGCTATACAAGCACAGAAGGACAAGAAATACACACAAGAAAGGTTACCAATGGTGTTAACTAGAACACTAGTGAAAGAAGCCAGAAGCAAACACTAATGTTTTGGCCTTTATAGTTCTGTGTATAACTTATTTCTAAGAGGCAAGTATTCATGTATTATTTGGGCAAAACACATTTTAAGAGTACCCCCAAAATAATTTTTTTAAATATAAAGCTGGGAAGCTGAAAGGAACGAATCCCCAGGGCCCAGCACAGTGCCAGGCACTGTGTACTTTCTCTATAACAATATCGTTAATACTGTATTGAAATTGTCCATTTATTTGTACGTGTCTCTCATTAAACTGTAAGCTCCTTGAGGACAGGAGTTAAGTCTTCTCACTTCTGTATCATAAAGGACACTGGCTCAGAGTAGGGGGTTCATCAAATACTGGAAGGAAGAAGAAAGAAAGACGATGAGGGAGCCAAGGAAAGAAGAAGGAATGGAGGGAGAGAGGGAAAAAAGAAACTACATGCTGCTAGATCCATATATATGACAATACAAAATAGATCACCCTGTTTTGTCTGCTGTAATGGCTTTTTTTCATTATGTTGTTAGTCACCATTCAGTACATCACTAGTTTCTGATGCAGCGTTCCATGATTCATTGTTTGCTTATAATACACAGTGCTCCATGCAATACGTGCCCTCCTTAATACCCATCATGGGGCTAACCCATCCCCCCACCTCTCTCCCCTCTAGTCCACAGTCTCTCATAATTCATCTCTCCCTCTGATTTCCCCCCCTTCATTTTTCCTTCCTTCTCCTAATGTTCTCCATGCCATTCTTTATGTTCCACAAACAAGTGAAACCATATGATAATCAACTTTATCTGCTTGACTTATTTCACTCAGCATAACCTCCTCCACTTCCATCCATGTTGATGCAAATGCTGGGTGTTCATTTTTTCTGATGGCTGAGTAATATTCCATTTTATATATGGACCACATCTTCTTTATCCATTTGTCTGTTGAAGGGCATCTCGACTCTTTCCACAGTTTGGCGATTGTGGACATTGCTGTTATGAACATTGGGGTGCATGTGGCCCTTCTTTTCACTACATCTATATCTTTGGGGTAAATACCCAGTAGTGCAATTGCTGGGTCATAGGGTAGCTCTATTTTCAACTTTTTGAGGAACCTCCACACTGGTTTCCAAAGTGGCCGCACCAACTTGCATTCCTACCAACAGTGTGAGAGGGTTCCCTTTCTCCACAACCTCTCCAACATTTGCTGTTTCTTGTCTTGTCAATTTTTACCATTCTAACTGGTGTAAGGTGGTATCTCAAAGTGGTTTGATTTGAATTTCCCTGATGGCTAAGGATGATGAACCACCTTTCATGTGTCTGTTAGCCATTTGTATGTCTTTTAAGTCATGTATAACTCAAGAACTCAGGTGAAGATGAGGGCATTGATTCGTCACCTACTTACTGAGAAACTGCAGTGCTAGGGGCCAGCAATGTAATGGTGACAGAAAAAATTAGACTATATTTCCTTCTCCATCCCCATGCTTATATTTGGGAATGTTTTGTTTTTCAAATTTCTGACGTTCCTAAATGTTTTGAAATATTTTCCAAAGGTCTCTCTGAGATCTTTGGAGCATTTAGATTGTGCTTTATATTTCTACTAATTGTTGTCAGGCAAGAGATTTTGTGAGTAAGTTAACTGGCGTTAGGTACAACTATTAGAGACCTGCACTGGTTCCCTGCACAGAATTATCTCAAGAATTCTTTGCCAGAGTAACGAAAATGAACGTTTAATGTTGGCCCCCTCTGTCTCTCTGATGGCTTTACAGAATTCTGTGGTATTTGAAAGCATCAGGGAAAGTAAATAAGGAAGGTTTGGTGTTCCTTTTTTAAACAAAAATGAAACTATTAAGCAAACAGGTCAGAAATCATATAAGAGAACATTAGAAATTAAAACAGACTTGAAAATGATTTCTAAAAGGCAAAATTCCATTCAATTCAGTCCAGAAAAATTGCATTCGTCCCACCACACTGAATGATGCTACTTCCTGATTCCCCACCACCACTCTTACCTCCCTCTAATACGTAACCACTGTACTGCATGGCCTTACTGTATGAGGGCAAGAGAATGTAGCTTTTCATTGTAACAAACCAGCCCTGAGATTTCTCCAAGCACATGAGAACTACACAAAAAAGCCCATGGAAAGAAGAGAAAGAATACAGCCACCACACGAAGTTATAATTTCCCATCTGATGTTCACGACTCAACTTGGCTCCTAGACCCTGGTGCTGTGCTCGTGAGTAAGGTAAGCAGTACATGAAAAGAAAAGAGGGAGAACAAATTGGGATGCATGGTTGGGAGGACAGTTAAGTGGCATCAACTTTCAATTATCCACATGTGGTTAACCGACCTTTTCATTCCAGGCTGATTTCCTGGACAACCATCAGAATAAGATTTTTAAGTGGACAGGGTAGACAATTACTTTGTGCTATGACTTGGGAGAGCCTGAAAAATCCTAAAATCCAAAATCCCCACCCTCTCTAACCCCCTCACTGGCCTTTCCACAATATACAAAATTCCCAAGTAATATGCATTAAAACTATGACAGTCCTTTACAAGAGGAAAATGCTATCATGGAAATAATACCTTCAACTGTTATCAGTGTGTGGCTGGTCATGTGTAGATGACGTGTGGTGTACGCACATACACTAACCTGATATCCATGTCCCCTTCCTTTGAAAACAGAAACCTGGTTTCCTCTTGCAAACCACCTCTTTCTCACTCTCAGCCCATCCTTTGGTGAGACTCACCATGACTCAATGGTTCTGGGAGTGGGCATCCTACCTAGTCCTGGACAATCACACATCTACAATGCCCTACCACAAGGAAAGTAGACAAATGACTCTAGCCAAACTAACTAAAGTCCCATCTAGAACTCTCTTGGGATGCTAAGATGGCAGGATATAAGCCTTTGGGCCTTTATACTACTTGTAGGCCATTTGCCTGAGAATGAATCATACCGAGAAAAGGAGATCTTTGTGATGGAGTGGCAAACATCTGACATCTTCTAAAAACCTAGATTCAGCCCTACCAAAACTCTTCAGTTACATGAGAGAAGACATTTCCTTCTTATTAAACCAGTTTCACTACATTTCTGAAAACTAAAACTCCAAGGGTTCCTGATTAATACACAGGTATGGGTGCTCTAATCTGAATGTACAGTAGAAGAACATGCTGGCCACATAGGGGAAAGAAAAGAACATAACTGGAGATCTGACTCTGTCCCTAAATGCTTAACCTTGGATATGTCCCTTCATAAAAAATAAGGGGGAGTTCTAATAATGAGCTCTAAGCTCTCTTTAAGCTTTGACCTATTATAATTACAGATATTTAATCTATTTATAGATTTTGGGAGTGTGGAGAGGAGCCAGCAAAGGGCTGCTATGAAAAGCACACTTTGCAGGCAAAGTGAGGCAGGAGTAAGGGGCTTGTTTAGCTGAGCTGACAGGAAGGCACGGGCGAACGAAGGTGGGTTGCTGACAGGAAAATGAATGATCATGCAGATGAACTTCAATGACTTAACAGTTTTACCAGCATCAGCCCTGTCAAGGAAACAAACTTCTGAGCCAAGGTCAAGACCTTTGTATTACCCATTCTCCTCTAGGAAGAAGGCTGCCCCAGAGGTGAGGAGATGAAGGAAGCCTCTGACGTAACTGATGTGTGCCTTGGCCCTTTTTGCTCCACTGTGCCCCATCTGGAATGCCCTCTTCACTTGGCTGATGGTTAAGGATGATGGCCTAAAGCTTGCCTGACCCTCAGCACCCAGTCGAGGTCTTTCTCCACAGTCTCACCACTCTCTCTGTTGTCCTTAATCCTAGACCGCTTGTTATGATTCCTCTCACTTAATTACTCAAAAAACACCTCTCTGCCATGATGGGCAGTGCCCAGAGAGCCCAGGCCCCAGGGCACTCAGCTCCACGGAAGCTGGCTGAGAACCTAGGTCTCAGGCCTCCATATTCAGAGTTCTTCCCTCCATGTCCACTAATGACACCTATGCTACCTTCTCTTCATGTTTCTGTGGCTTTTTTACTGAATGTTCATTTCAATAGCCCCCTCCCTCTGCCCCTCTGACCGATTTCTTACTGAGGGCCTCCTGCATACTAGGCACTGTGTGGGTTCCTTACATGTTCTGTAATTATCACAACTACCCTGGGGGTACACACCAACAAGTCCCACTTTACAGATGAGGCACAGTGAGGCTGAGTGATCTGTCCAGAGTCACTTGTCCAGCTCCTGGCCAGAGCTACGAATGGGAAGAGCAAGGATTTGAAACTAGAGTATGAAGCCATTCTTGTCCTTCTCTGTCATCACTATCACCACCACCACCTTGCTATCACTGCTATTGTTTAGCAAAGAGTGGTCAATATAAAGACATTACCTAAAATTCTCTCAACCTTACGATGTTAGTTTTAATCCGAAGTACTGACTTCCCCCAGGAAGCCTTTGCGGACCACCATCAGAGTAGGTTGGAGCCCCTCCTAAGTGCTTTTATGCCACCCTGTGTTTTCTCTGCCTGTTTTCACATTTAGCTAATGGCTTGAAAACCCCAGCTTTCTGTCTCCTCCACTGAATTAGAAGCAACTTAAAGGCAGGGACAATGTCTTGTCAATTGCTTATTCTGTAAATCATTGCTGCATAAATACGGTAGACAAAAGTCCACAAGAAGCTTTTGCTGACCTAATAGAACCACTTTCCATTTCACCCCGGCCCCCCCAACCATACCTTCCGGGAGGGCGCAGCCACTTAGAAGCCGAGCAAGAACAAACGGGCTTGGGGATGCCCATAACAGCAAAGGAAACAATCATCCTCCTTTGACTGGGGCTACGCACTTGGCATTTCTCACCAAAGTTTGTATTTGTGACCTTACTGAGGCCAAGTCCAAGCCAAATCGAAGCTGCTTTCCAGAGACAGATGGCAAAAGAGAGTAACATCTGCCAGACCTTTCAAATCACCAGTTCTCTGTGGCAAGAGCTTTTGGTGGCTCCTTGCAAACACCCGGTGGGCCTCACTGAGCCGGGCAGGAGTCCACGGTCTGAGAGTTGGCAGAAATAATCTCTGTAATCTATTGTGGCAATTTTTGTGGGAGAAACCAGTTGGCAAGAAACCAGCGGTTGCTAGAGAATGGTGTAAATATTTTCAGAAAGGCCTCAGTACCCTCTTACGTGCCTTCAGAATCCCAGCATTTAGCCCTTATTCCACAAACACCTACTTTCATGTAAGCAGACATTTGTCCAACAAGTATTATTTTTTGTCTATTAAGAATCAAGTACTCTCCTAGATGCTGGGAAGGTAACAGTGAACATACAAAATCTGATCTCTCAAATGGACTCTCTTACCTGGAAGAGCCTGCTAATAAGGCCATTTATACTCACCGGGGTCAAAGTACAACTACTTTATCAGATAAACTAATGGGTTTTTTTGAAAAGCACGACCATGAAGTAATTTGTGATGACTCGAAAGGCAGGCTGGAGCCAAGTTGTGAAGAGGAGGGAAACAACATAATCAGCTTTGTATTATTAAGTGGTATTTAGAGCAAGAAGGACATTTAGTAAACTAGTTAGTTTACACAGTTAAAGCAGATGAACTAGAGCTAGATATCCCAACATGGATAAGTCTTTAAAAGTATAATAATAACATTGAGTTAAATCAATCCAGTTGCAAAAGGATATACTTCTTAGGATATTACTCATTTAAAAATGTAACACTAAAAATCAATAACCTAATTTGGTTATGGCATATGTAATAAAAACAATCAAAATAGGCCTAGGAATGATATATACAGACTTTAAGAATTGAATTCTACAGGGGAGATACAAGGACGATATGGGGCAGAACTTTAACTATATCATTTTGTTTACCTGCCTGCCTGCCTTCCCCTTTGCTTCTTTCCTTCTTTTCTTCATGAAGGAGAAACCTGAAGCAAATATTGCTAATTGGTAATATCTGTTCAATCTGCAGAGTGAAGATATACATGCTTGTCTTTTCTGACTTTTTGTGGTTTTCTAGTATGCTGGAAAACTTTTTATTAAAAATAATTTAAAAAAAAGAAAGAAACACTGAGTTTAGGGACTCAGTGTTAGGGATTGTTACACAGAAAATCCAGAAGAAAACTGGGGGAGTTACTAATTGGCTAGAGGGAAAGAGTCCACAGAGATCCATAAATATCATTCTGGGCAAGCAGACTAAACTCACACCAGAAGATCTTGGTTCACTAGACCAAGTTCTACTCAAATCTTTCAGCGTCCCAAGATGAATCTGGCACTCTTCTCTCAACCCTGTCAAATGAGGCACCTTCTATTTGGAGCAATTTTTCCTTCAGAACTCTTTTTGGAGATGGAGAAATAGGGTATGTGGAGAAAGCAGCAGTCCTAAAAGTTTAAGATACTTAGAGCACTGTCTTGTTAGTCCCAGAGCTCAATGGTAGGTACCAAGCTAAGGGACAGCTGTAGGTGCTTCAAGTAGGGATTCCAGGTGGAGAAGGGGAGGACGTACCAGAGCAAGCTAGGCCATGGCAGCCCCCTGTGCACTCCTCCTATGTCTGTTCCTACTCCGAAGGCCAAGCATCACCCAGCTTAGGTGCTCACAGGAACTGTACCGGGCACAGGAGACTTGGCCCTCCAAGCTGGTGAACAGAACAAGAGCAAAAGACAGACTAGGGCTATAGTAAAAACCAACCAGCAATGGGGTGGTACAAACAGTATGGCAATGGATCCAGGGCTGCCATAAAAATGTAAGACTGAAACCTCATTTCTGCCAAAACTTCTTTAGATAAGAAGGAAACATACTTGGCCTCTGCGGTGCAACCGAAAAGTTAAAGAGAAGAAAAAAGAGAGAAATGAAACCATTTTACCCATTTCCTGTTTGAACCTAGCATGGCTATATGGCAGAAAGGGCAGACCAGCATTGCTGAACTTTAGTGAATAGCCTCGATCCCTGCAATACTCTAAGTGCAACTCAATTACCTCTTATCCAGTAACGTGATCTTTGCTTCAAAAAATCTTTAGTGGGGAAGAGGGGAGGAGAGGCCAGAGGCCTACACGTGTGTCTGATGGAAGCTCAACATGGCCTGTATGCATATGGCCTGGTATATGTACCGCTGACAGACGGGGAGAACATTCTTGGGTGTCCTCTCGTCCCTCCGCCACCTGCAAGGGGACCACCTGCCAAGGGAGCTGACGCAAAGGAAGGTTGTGAGACTTCGCACACTGGTGTCCCTCTCCGCCCCATGAATACCTCTCCGCAGGACAAACATCTCCCTCCTCCCAGCAGTGTTGACAGACCCAGGTCCAGGGCGATATAAATCTGTCCAACATTCCAATAGCTCATCACAATTCTCTCCTTATCTTGGAGTCCAGCCAGCTACAGCTATCTCCATTCCTACCCCTTGCCAGGCAGTGAAAGGACGGACACATCTGCTGGTGCTCCTGTGGAGGGAGCTGGCACCGTCCTCTGTATTCTCCGGACCTGAAAAGTCGTCTCTGGGAGAACCAAGAGCACCATGAAGGCTTTCCATCCAAATGCAGGGAAATGGGGGGTGCAAATTATGCCTTCGGCTAAGCAGATGGTGGAAAACTAAAAATCTCCAAAGAAAGTCATCCTGGTTGCCAGAGACAGAACTTTTTGGTAATAGTGTTTGTGAGAGTTTGATTTATTTAGAAATAGCCGAAGATCAAACTTCTGAAGCAGCAATTCTACGGACTTCATTCTATAGAGGAGCTGGCAGGAAAGATCAATTCTTTACTCCAAATAGACTTTGCATGGATAAACAGGATTAACATTTCAATATCTCCCCCCAAAAATCACTCTAGAAAAAAAAGAAATGTAGGAGTTCTCTTAATTCCTCACCCATTGAAGATGTAAGGAGTTCTAGTTGCTAGTCATTTGCTGGGTTAAAGGAAACACGTGTCCTTAGCTCTATAACTTCCCATGTGATTCCTTGATCGTGGGCTCAAGTGAAGCTGAGGGATTTTAAGGAGAGAAGTATTTTCCCTGTTCATTTCTACTGTGATTAGAAACACCTATAGTTTCTGAATACATGTCAGGAAACCTGTATCTCCTTCTTGATCTCCTAACAGTGAGGTTCAGGAGGATAAGCTTCTCTCCTCTTGGTTTCTGACTGTTCCAGCTGGGGATGTTTCTTGATATACCATCTGACCTGAACACTGTCCCCCAAACACACACACACACACACACACACACAGCCTGAGATCTCAACACACACAGAAAAGCCTATTTTCAGAGCATAGCAATTTGTAAAGAAACTCACTTCCAGGACATAGATTTACTGAATACTGAATTTTTTACCCGCTTTTTTCAGTTTGAAGCAAGCACAAGTAATTGTATTTGAGCATAACTCAGGTGTGCTTACATACACACTCCTGAAAATAAGAGAATGTAGTAAAAGTACATTTTCAAATCAAGCTCTATTGTGTAAGAACACTTAGGGGGAAAATTAAGTGTGTTTCAGAAAGACAGAATTGGGAAGAAGCCACGTTTTGAATTAGGCTGAAGAAAGCTATAGGAATATCCTACTGGATTTTTGAGATTAAGCCAGAGTAAACAAGAGAGGGGACTGCACTCCCCACTCTCTAAAATCAAAACTGAGAAACTTGAGTTTATTTGGGGAAGCACACAAGAAAGCTTAGAAAGATGAGCAATTCTGTTTAATCTCCTAAAGCAGATCAAAAGAGTGACAAGGATAACTTCTTTACATCATAACATGACTAAACATCTTATCTTCCAACATTCCTCCTAACCAATACAGAGCAAAACATTCCTCCAAACCAATACAATGGGTCTCATCTGCCCACCAAGACTTTA
>CM053606.1:129930887-129945347 GCA_028646535.1 Procyon lotor | reverse complement strand
GAATGAACCTTACACATTCTATTTCTTTTTCCTTTGTAAGAATCTCTCCAGGAAGTTTTGATCCCCTATCCCTCTTGAAAGAAAGAAAGAAAGAAAAGGAAGGGAGGAAGGGAGGAAGGGAGGGAGAGAGGGGGGGAGGGAGGGAGGGAGGGAGGGAGGGAGGGAGGAAGGAAAGGAAGGAAGGAAGGAAGGAAGGAAGGAAGGAAGGAAGGAAGGAAGGAAGGAAGGAAGGAAGGAAAAGAAGGAAGGAAAGAAAGAAAAGAGAGAGAGAAAGAGAAAGAAAGGAAGAGAGAGAGGGGGAGGGAGAAAGGAAGAAGGAATCAAGCATCTGGGATTTGAAACTATCACTCATTTAAATCAGAATGATCTTCCATCATTCAAAAGCCCGCACAAGCTCTTAATATAAATGCTTGTTAACAGTTCATTAGGAAGTCAGGTGCAAAAATAAGGTTGGAGGGGGAGAGCATCTTTTCATTGAGAATAAATTATAATAAAAATACAGGTTTTAAGTAATTTATAATTCCTTAAAAGCGACCTGGGTTGAGGAGTTCAGGCTTTGTTTGTTTCAGACTCAGCAGAAAGCCTTCAGGCCCTGGACTCCTCAAATTAAAATCAGATCCAAATCCAAGGAAACTGTTTCTTCTGATTCGGTGCCCTCAGACTTGGAGTATAATTTCCCTGCGTCAGGGTCTGAACTTTGGAAGCCCATCTTGCAAGCAGCTTTCAGTCCATGAACAAAGTTGAAGAGATCTCTGCTTTTCAAGGGGAAAGTCAGTGATGTGGAGAATCTGGCTTCTCTTCAGAGCCCAGCCCGGGTGGGTACAGTCTAAACACAAGGCTGTTTGCTTTCTGTTCTGGAACCATCGAGCGTGGAGGTAAACTGCTTACCCATGTTTGCCCGTGTTTGCCTGCCATGGGCAGGAGAACCCGATTAAAAAGGCGGCAGCTGGCAAAAACACAAACATCTGATAGATGAGCATCACCCACAAATCACAAAACTGCCTCTCTGCTGCTAAATACAAGGTCAGCAACTCTTCCTTTCTCTCTCGTGCGATCCTCTCTCATACCAAGGCCCAAGTGTTGGCTTATTCCTAATTCATAGTAGGCAGACATTAGACAGCTCACAGGAAAGGAACGTGAACCCCTTAATACTGAATTTCCTGACAACTGATTTATGCTACCATGCCAACGTTAACTCCATTTAATTTAATTGCTTTGGTTTACGTTCTTGTGAAAAGCACAAAGCAGGAAGGTTATTAGTGCATAAATGCCCCGGGGTTTGGAACTGAAGGAGCACTTTTCCCATACCCCCTGTCTTATGACATTAGAGAATGCTTCCTGAGAATAAGAGTGGGGCATGGCCAACCTACAATGAACTGAGTGATTGGTCAGTTATAAAACACCATGATGAACTTGAGCTGCATAGGACCTGCTGGTCTGGCCCTGCAGATTTTCAGGGACTGTCTATTTTAAGGTGAATGCAGCTGGGGGAAGGCACAACTACCTCCTGGCATAATGTATATGGTGGGATGGAGAAATAAACCAGAATTAACCCCTGAGTGCAAATGTCACTGTGCTGATAAAAAGAGATTAGAAGTAATTTAGATCATCTCAGGGCCGGGTTTATTTGTAGGAAAGGAGGACCTGTGGTCTAAGCAGATGGGAGAGGATAGTGGAAATGTCTCGGCTCCCTTGGTTTCTGGAATATAAAGTGCCTCTCTGATGTGCTTCTAGGTTGAGGTGGACCCTGTTCCAGCTCCCAGCAAAGAGTGCTTAGACCCCCTTAGTTTCCCTCTGCTGAGAGAGCAGTGACATTTCCATACTTCCTTGGCACAGCTCTTTCATGGGGAACTCATCCCCACTGTGCTCCGGGGCCAAGGACACCCCCTCGCACTATCCCAGGGGGCATCATTCTCCACGAGTCAGGAAGTGTATGAATACAACCTCTCAGAGCCTAACAATGGGAATAGGGCCCCTCGAGCTCTGTAGCTTCCCTCTCCTTGAAAAGGTCTTGGAAAGCTATAGAGGGCCAGTGTGACCCCGAACTGCCCTTCATGCAAATCCTTTAGTTTTAGGGAACTGACGTGACCCAGCGCGGCTAGACCAAGATTCTCCTGGGAGACCTCAGCTGGCTGCTGCACTGTGGGGAACAATGCAGGAGGGAGCAACCTTGTTTATCATCCCCCCCCCCCCCAAAGTTATCAGGTCAAACAGGTATCTCAATCAATCATTCATCCTCCCTTCCCTAGCTCTGCCTCCTTTAGAGACGTAGAATGACTCAGAAGGAACTGTGAGGAGTAACCTAAGACACTGCCCTCTGCCCTCAAAACAGTATATAAAATAAGTCACATGAAAATATGTCACATTTAAAGCCTGAAGGAAAGATTGCACAACCTTATTCAGAAAGCCTTTCCCAAAGTCTTCTAGTCATAACTCTGCTACATAAATTTCTCCTGTAGCTTAAGCCCATTTGGTCTTTTACTATACTAGGCTAGAAAATCTTTTATGTAAGAAATATGGCAGGTTAAAAAAAAACAAAACTTATTTATAGAAATGAAGATTGACTTTCAGATCTTCCTAGAAATCTGTACTTTTATTTCCAAAAAGGTAGCCCAGGGCTCAATACATGGTAGGCATTCCTTAAATGTTTACCAAATGAATGATTTATTCAAACATTCCAAAACTTTGGGGGAAGGTTTTTTTCTCCTATAGTGGCAGAAATAGAATAGGTTGGAGCTAGAAAGAGACAAACTTAGACATGAACTGTTCAAACTGCCCAAAGAGGGACCTGCATTGGAGAATGAGTTCCATGTCACTGGGGGTATTCAAGCTAGATAACCAGAAAGTTGTCAGAGGTATCTAGGAACTGGAAGGGTGGTTGGGCTGGTTGGGTCCTCAGAGTAAATGAAACCAGAATACAAGGCCAACTACAACAGTCTTTAAGAGGTATAACATGGTTTTCTGGGTCTTCAGAGAAGGGAGCAATCATATCCAGGCAGGGTGGTATTTCTCTGCCTTGGATAAATATTGTAACCACTTGAGCTTTTAAAAATAAAGAGACTTGAGGGGCACCTGGGTGGCTCAGTCAATTAAGTGTCTGACTCTTAATTTTGTCTCAGGTCATGATCTCAGGATCAAGAAATCCCCATATTGGGCTCCACGGTCAGCACAGAGGCTATATCCCTCTCTCTCTGCTTCTCCCCCCACTTGGGCTCTCTCCAAATTAAATTTTTTTAAAAATGAAGAGAATTGAATCTCACCCCCAGAAGTGCTAATTTAAATGATCTGGGGTATAGCTTGGGCAAAGAGATTTTTGACAGCTCCCCAACTACATCCCGTTCCCCAAGATGCACTGAACTGGAAGAAATAGGAGAAGCTGCATTAAAGGAGGAGAAATTATGCCTGTGCCTTAAAGGCTGGATAGGATTTGAATAAAGGGAGAGAAAGGTAGAGACACTCCTGGCACAACCTGGTATATGTTTGATAAACATATTATGGAGCACCCAGAAACGAACACAAAAAAAAGATCAATTTACTAACTTTAAGTACCATTCATGGGCTCTTGTTCTTAGGTATAAATTCCAAGTGGATTTCTTTCATGCATTTAATAAATATTTCCCATTTATTAGTCACTCACCAGTACTTCTGTCCTCAGCCCAGTAGTAGGGGACATGTAGTCCAGGATTACACAAAAGAGTGGGTGACTATGTTAAATTAAAAACAAAACAAAACAAAAAAATAGGTCAATTCAATGATAAAGAATTAATGAAAATATTTTCAATGGACCTAGAGTAGATGACATTCGAAGTCAGACACCCGAGAAAGTATTACTAGCCATAGACTTTGTTTTTTCATTAGTTCAATAGTACCTAGTAAATTAAGCCCAGCAAACCAAGCACTCAATAATCAATCATCGTATCTAGTCTGGTTTTATATCCATCTCCTCTTTTCTGAAATCGAGTATTTCTCTCCCAACTTTCCATGAAGTGTCGGCTTCCTAACACACATAATTAGAGAGTGAATGGGTGATAAAACAAACTGCATTAGCCATTAAAGAAGTTATGCTACATGGATGTAATCATTCTTCGTAAAAAAAAAAAAATCATCATGCAAGAGTTGCAAAATATTCTTTTCAAATGATAGATGATAAATCAAATGGGCATGATTAATGTCAGTATAGGGAAATTTGCAGTGGTGCTTTTGGTTGCAATATTTTTCCTGTCTGTATAAATCTGCTGAAAAGAGGTTGTAGAGAAAAGGGAAGCTATATATATTCAGGAAATGAGTAAGTCCAATTCTAAACATAGTGCTGCTTCCGCACATGAAATAGAGTAAATGCTCACCCTGGTAAACTTAACTGGAAAATGGAAAATTCGCATGCATTTCCATTTCAAGCAGTTGGGACGGCCACAGAGGTTGAAGCAGATGCTTTGGCCACCCCACCCCACAGCCTGTGAGCCTGCCTTGGGGTTCACCTGCAGTCTTGGTGAATAGAACCTGTTCCTGCCCCTGTCCTCAGCTTTTCTGTCCTAGGGCTTTCCCTAGCACTGGAAGCCTACTAGGAAGCAATCTGGAAAATGCCACGGATTTAATGCTCCCAGGGTAACTTCAACCAAGGAAGACAACAGGGAGTAGATAAACATCTCAGCTTTGTCATCCTTCGGTGGGACGAATTATAAAACTTTCTACAGAGTTTCTCAAAAAAATCCCCAGCAGGACTGAGGCCAGTTACCTATAGCAATTACCCATGTCTTAAATGCATCCCTTTTGGATATTTTTTTCCCTGTTTATCTCACTTTGGCTTCCTGGAACCACCTACCAGATAGGCTATCTACACTGAATTCTCTATTGTACGGTCTGCTTTTGAAGACTCAAACTAAGAACAGAGCATCTAATTTTTCATTACCTTCCTACTTTGGTCATGGAAATAATGATGCTTTGAGAATATGCCTTGCATGCATGCAGTAGCTGCTCAATAGATGATGGATGGATGGAAAGACGGGTGAGTGGATGGATGGACAAACGAGAGTATATTACTGGGGAGAATGGATAAAATAACAAGATAAACACTGGCCACTGGGGGGAAAATAATATTTGAAGAAAGAGAACCAAACAGGAGATAAAGGATGACTGAATTATTCCCATTGGCTAGGTTCTAGGATCATTCAGCAATTCTGATGGAAGAGCTACGCCAATGTAGGGATGAAAAAAGGAGGTATTCCATGGGAGACAAACACATTAAAAATATAATCTCTTTGAATACCCGGACCATGTGTTTAACTGCAATACCACTGATGATTCAGATTCATATTTTACAAGCCTTCTTTATACTTCTTTGCATCATAATATTAAAAGTGTCAGCTTAATGCATTACTTTTTTTTTTTTTTTAAAGATTTTATTTATTTGACAGAGAGAGACACACGAGAGAGGGAACACAGCAGAGGGAACGGTAGCGGGCACAAGCAGAGGGAACGGTAGCGGGAGAAGCAGGCTTCCTGCCGAGCAGGCAGCCCGATGTGGGGCTCGATCCCAGGACCCTGGGATCATGACCTGAGCCGAAGGCAGACGCTTAACGACTGAGCCACCCAGGCGCCCCAATGCATTACTTTTAATCCCCACGTTAGAACTTTGATTTCCAGAGAGATGATATTTTTTCAAAAATCAAGCAAGGGTAGTATAGAAGACAAGGAAAGAGAGAGCATCAGAAAGTCAAACTGATCAATTGTGCCCCATGCCACTAAGAGGTCCTTATCCCCGCAGCTGCGTCCTGGCTAAGATGGCTTCCATATTCAGGGGCCTTGGCTCCTGCAGATACGGTTGAACTACTCTTAGTAGGTAGCCTACTACCTTCTACTTACTTTTGGCCCAAGGAAAGATGGAGCTGTCCTGATAGAGGCAGCTCTTCACTCCCTATCCCCACAGGGAATTCATTCTCACGGAGACATGTAGAAATGGACTTAGGGGAGGGACCAATGTTAAGGAGGGGCCTCAGTTGCACAGTCCTGCCACTAGCTCAATTTTCAGGCACTCATCTAAAGAAATTGGCTCTTCCAGCATATTATGATCTGTTAATTATTCACTTAAGAGGACTTTCTCCATTGGCAATAGAGATACCTATAAGGAATCTGATTAAATTTGTTACAGATATCACTCTACTTAATCAGGAAAGGATGAAATATTTAAAAAGCCCTTTAGGTTCAGAGAGACATTGTTGAAAGTTGTAATATATTTTTACTTCTTTTTAAATAAAACAAAACGTTATACATAGGGTCACGAAGAACAGGAAAACAATGAATTATCCCTGCCTCATGTTTCGGCGAC
Organism: Procyon lotor; assembly: GCA_028646535.1. NCBI lineage: Eukaryota > Metazoa > Chordata > Mammalia > Carnivora > Procyonidae > Procyon > Procyon lotor. Next base: position 129,939,025 of record CM053606.1, on the reverse strand, counting down.
GAGTCAAACAGTTTTCAATCCCGTTTGGCAGCTCAGGCTGAGTACATGGAATTCATAGTGGTCTATCCCCTTCCAAAGGAAAAAGAGAAACAAATTAGGGGGTTAATCCTTGCTGTCTGATGAACTCCCACTGTCCGAATCACATGCTGCTGAACAAACAGCTTTAAAGGCTCTGTTTGCAAAAAGCATTCTGATTATCATCCAAAGTCCCCCCTCCCCCCAAACCCTCTACTTATGTCATCTTGTAAAACAGACAGTTGGAAAAGTATTAGGGGTTGAACCTGGTTGGGAAGAATGGGTTGTCATAGTTACTGTTTTATAAATATGGGCTCTGGACAAATTCCAGTGCTGATCATACTTAGGAAACATCTTTCTAATTAGATGGCCAGAAAATTAAAGTTACATATTCTGTGTTGTCACACAAGAATAGCGAAGGTCCCTGAAATTAAAAAAAAATTTAATTTAAGATGAATTTTTAAATCATTTCTTCTCTTAGAGGGAAGAATAGGAGCGTTCTTCATTTTTTGAAGTAAATTTTGGGTGAGAAAAATGTAATCTATATAAACACTTTTAAATTATAGTCTAAAAGTAACAGAGAAGAAATCCCAAATCAAAGCTTTACTTCAATGTCCCCTTTCTGTCTATTTATGATACTTCCACATATAAGCAAGCAGTTCTCACTTTTTTTTTTTTAAAGATTTTTATTTATTTATTTGACAGAGAGAGAGAGGTCACAAGTAGGAAGAGAGGCAGGAGGAGAGGGAAGAGGAAGCAGGCTCCCAGCTGAGCAGAGAGCCCGATGCAGGGCTCGATCCCAGGACCCTGAGATCATGACCCGAGCAGAGGCTTTAACCCACTGAGCCACCCAGGCACCCCAGTTCTCACTTTAAATAACTGAATGACTGTGACCATAAACTAAGATTATATAAGACCAGTAATATCGGATCTCTTATTACATTACTTTGAGGGCAGCTTTTGCAAATTTCCACACACGTTTTTGTAAGGATGAAGGAGAACCCTGAAAGTTTAAGTTGAGGATGGGGAAAGGTATATTTTCAATATAATAAAGAAATTACAGCATAACCTCATGGAAAGGTTGGCTCAAGAGCCAATAATTTTCTGTTCAGCCACATCTTCCCATGCTGAACACACTAATTCCTACGTCAAAAACTGATGTCTAAACTTGGGCTCATAACAGGGACTCAATATATATTTGCAGAATGAATGAACAAACCAAACATTGATCTAACCACGTAGAAGAGCTTGAAATAAAAAACAAACAAACACACACACACACTGCAGTAACAACAGGAATATCAATATTCCATTCTTCACTTGCAGTGGAACCATGACTGAGAATTGAAACACATTAGCTTCTGGAAGCTGAATAATAAACAAACATACTCTCTTCAGATTTGGCAAGTTGGCTCTTCTCTTCATTCCAGCATTAGGCAGGAAGCCACAGTTGCCTGGGTTAACCTGTCAGTGGTCACCTGTCAATACCATCTTCTAACAAGTCAAGTGTGTAAACTACACTAGGAAGAACAGGTGTGTTCTCTACCCTCATGGTAACAGTGATAGACACTTCAGTTAAGTGAAAAAAGAAGGAGATTAAAATCAAATAGCCTGGCTTCAAATCCCACCTGTGCCCTGAGCAGCTATGGGTGTGGACAGACTCTCTGAGCCCCCAGTTACAACATCTGTAAAAGGAAGTTAATAGCAACACTTACTTTATAGGAGTGGGTGAGATTCAAATGAAGTGTGCATAAAGTGCTTTATAAACTACAAAGAACAAAATTAGATCAGAAATTTCAGAGTGAATTTTCCTCCTTGGGGCCAACTGTACTAGTTTGATAGGACTGTCCTAACAAACGCCACAGTCTAGGGGGCTTAAACAACAGAAATGTATTTTCTCACAGTTGTGGAGACTGCAAGTTCGATTTCTCCTAAGGCCCATCTGCTAGGCTGACAGGTAGCCTCCTTCTTTCTCTTTGCATGGCTGTTTCTCTGCACACACGCCCCCCCAGTGTCTCTCTGTGTGCCCCAATTTCTTCTTCAAATGACACCAGTCATATTAGAATAGGGCTCATTCTAAGGGCCTCATTTTCACTTAATCACATCTTTAAAGACCCTATTTCCAAACACAGTCACCTTCTGAGGTACTGGGGATTAGGACTTCAATGTGTGAATTTGGGGAGGACAGAATTCAGCCCAGAACAGCAACTACATATAAGTTTCGATATGAAAATGTGGTAAGGGGATGAGACATTGAAACAACACTGCAGGCTGATCTGCTGACTAATTAGCAGAATGCCAGAGTTAAATTAGAGCCTTTGGAGAGAACAATATATTATAATTGTTAAGAAAACAAGTCCATTACCAAATAACACATTTATTTACACTGATGGCCTCACAACATTAACAGCCAAATGGAGTAGCTAATGGACTTTAGATCATAAGAAATGATTCGTATAGCTGCTCTTTTCCTTGGCTGCTAGAATACAATCTTTCAATTTAATAGGGTTTAGTGAAGAAAGTACCCTTGCTTCCCTAGGTTGCTAAATTTTCTTTGCCCAATCCCAATCCTCACCCCCAATTTTTTTCACTAAACTTTTTCAAGTTATTTTAGACAACCATCAAATACTTGCATGCATTATTTTAACTGTCAAATAGAGTAATATTTGTTGAAAGCTTATCACGTTCCAGGCATTAGGTTAAGTGGTTTATATACATTGTTGTGTTTTATCCTCATACCACCCCATAATATATGAATTGTTATTATCCCAAATGTAGTATAGAAAAACTGAGGCTCTGAGAAATTAATGACCTACCCATCTGGTCAGCGAAGGAGCTAAGATTCAAATTCAGCTTTAACTCCAGAGCTCACATTCTTAATTGTTACCCGAGTGGCTTTCTTATCTTAATCCTAACTAAACTTCCAAGTTAATGTCATCATTAAAGTAATTAGTTGTAAAGGTTAGGCTATACCCAAAATCACAGCAAATCTGCACAGAAAAGATATTAAAGTATGAAATATGTCTCTATCTAATTAGAAAAATCCAGTTCTTTTGGAAATCTCCCAAATTATAGTATCCTCAATTTCCTACAGTCCTTTCCAGGTCACCCTAGAACACTGAGAGGCAGCATAGTTCTGGGACATAAAACTGGGTGAAAACTTGAAAACGTGAGGTTCTACTTCAGCCAACATTATCACTTAACTTCTAAGATTGGTGTCTGAGCAACGACAAAGTATTCCAGAGGTTTTAGGGTCTGTTCAGAGTGACTGTGGCAAACACAGTCCTGTTTACTTATTCTTATAATAAGCATGTATTGAGTAAATGTCACACAATCAGCGCAATATAAGGCTCACCGTACACCCATATTAGAGAGATGTGGTCCCTGCCCTAGATGGGCTCACAGTCTGGTGGGGAAAATGGGTGGATGTATTACAGTAACAGTACGGTGTGGCATGTGCACGCACAGAGATACAGTCAGAATTCTGTGGAAGCCAAAAACAAAGTAACTTCCTTTGCTTGAAGGACTCAGCTGTTCCTTCTCCAAAGAGGTAACATGAGCTAAGTCCAGTGCTGGTCATCATAGGAAACGCAGCCCAGGCGCAAGACTTCTTGTTTAACTTGGGGCTCCCTTTTCTTTTCAAAATTACCCCCATCCAAACAACCACAGGCTAAGAAACACAAATACCAACCCCATCTTTAGGAAATTTAAAGATACCTGAAACACTGAATCACATGAAGTGAGGGTACAAAGCAAATACAGGAATTTTTGCCGACTTGGCAGAGCAAATCAAGAGGAATCTATGAGAAACAAGCTGCATCACTGCAGAGAACCCAAGGGAGGTACAGGTATGAGAGGTACGGGCTACCTGTGAAGCAGGGGTGAGACACAGGGTTGAAGGCGGGAAGTTCGCTAGAAAGTATTTATATATATATACCCCCAGGTCCTTATTTCCTTCATGCCCACACACAATCGCTTGCAACTCACATTCTCCCAAGGTCAGAGAACAGGTATGTGCGTGTCACAGAAGGGGACTCAGAAAGGCTTGGAACTCAGTGACTGGGCACTGCGGAAGGAAAAGTAATGCACGAATCTGAGAACAGGGAGATTAAGTGAAAGCTTGCATATAAAACAAGAGCCCCCATCTCCTTTTCCACCCGGTTCCCACATACAAGCAGCCTCATTCCTGGCTTTGCATGCTTATTCCCAATGAAGGACCCCCCCCAGAGGGTCCTGGGAGGTAAGGATGAGGAGTAAGAAGAACTGAAAGTTATCTTACAAGTTTGATCACATGAGAAAAAAACGTGGGCTGAGTAAGAGCGATAAGTACAAAGAATGAAGTAATTATTAATTCCAGGGCTTTCAAAAATTAACAAAAAGGTAAACAAACACTGAATAGTGACTTGATTAAAAATGGCAGAGGTGCTTGAGTGGCTCAGTTGGTTAAGCGTCTGACCTCTGATCTGAGCTCAGGTCTTGATTCACAGCCGTGAGTTCAGGCCCCATGTTGGACTCCATGCTGGGCGTGGAGCCTACTTTAAAACAAACAAACAAACAAACAAACAAGTAAAATGTGAGATAACTATGAATGTGAAGAAATAGGTAAGGGGAAGGAGGTGAAATAAAGCTAATCCTCTTCTACAATAATAGGAAATCAATGCATCACGTTGAAAATTGACAGCTCGAGAGACAGCTGTAAGGCACATTGCTCAGACGTATGGACATAAACAGCCAAGAGTTGGAAGTATTGCTCTTGGGAAGCAGGTCAGGGTGGAGCGGGAATAGAAGGAGGGGACTGCTATTTTTATTATAAGCCCTTCAGCACTATTTGACATCTTCAGCTATGTATTTCTCCTTTGAGTAAATAAAAACATACTTTAAAAAATATCACAGTGTAGGGGCACCTGGGTGGCTCAGTGGGTTAAAACCTCTGCCTTGGGCTCAGGTCATGATCTCAGGGTCCTGGGATCGAGCCCCACATCGAGCTCTCTGCTCAGCAGGGAGCCTGCTTCCCCCTTTCTCTCTGCCTACTTGTGATCTCTCTCTGTCAAATAAATAAATAAAATCTTAAAAAAAAAAAAATCACAATGTAAAACAACCCCACTGCAGAAGGGGGGCGATAAGGTGCTCATCCAAGTAACTCTAGAAATGAGTGGAGTCCGTAAGGATAAAGGTAAACGAACTGTACTACAAGCACCGGCCTCCAGGTGATGAACTGTTTCCCACAGGGGTACGAGTTCCTGCCGCCAACAGAATCCCTATATACGGGAACTGAACAACTAACTACATGTGTGGAGGCTGGTGGGAGCCAGCTTTCTCACTGGCGGGGAGGCAGGTTACAGGAAAGCAAGAGGACAAGGTGACAATGTCATAAGGCATTAGAGCTGGAGCCATCAGTATGAATTCATGTTTAACTTAACATGGACATAGATGGGTGCCCATAGAATTATTTCCAGGTATGTATACACAAATGGGTTAGTATATAAACTCATACCTCCTTGCTCTGTCAGCTGAGAGGATCTGCAGCAATGACACCCCAGAAATAATAAGCATACCTAATGCCCAACCTTGGTTTTTAATGCCATTCTCCACTGAAAGAACTAGGGCTCTTTGGAGAAATGGCTGACTCTAGAACAAGGGCAGGAAATATGCAAGATAAACCTAAAGCGCCTTGCACTGCCAGAGAGCAAGGAAGTGCTTAAACAAAAACAAAACCAAAAAACAGCACAGTGATGGGAGTATGTCAAAGGGACAGCGGAACCAACTTAAAGAGCTCCCAAGGGCAAAGTAGAACAATTGGAGCAACAAAGTAAAGTAGTATTGGATTATGACCTAAAATATAAGACAAATATCCATGCATCCATACTAATTAACTAAATGATTGAAAAGGTAGGTAGACAGGGGCGCCTGGGTGGCTCAGTCGTTAGGCGTCTGCCTTCAGCCCAGGTCATGATCCCAGGGTCCTGGGATCGAGCCCCGCATCGGGTTCCCTGCTCGGCGGGAAGCCTGCTTCTCCCGCTACCATTCCCTCTGCTTGTGTTCCCGCTCTCGCTGTGTTTCTCTCTGTCAAAATAAATAAAATCTTTAAAAAAAAAAAAAAAAGAAAAGGTAGGTAGACAGACAAGGGGAAATAGTCAAATCTCCTGTGCAGAAGAATTACAAATAATTTATGAGATACTCCACCCTTAAGGGGGTGGAGCATAACTCATCAACTCTTTTTAAGTGTCACTGCATACACTGACTTCCTTCCAGAGAATAGAGTGCGTAAAGGGGAAACAGATTACAGTGCAGGAAACTAGCAAATACGACCTCAGCCAGATTTCCAAGGTCAATATCAACAGTGATAAGTCAAGTTGAGAGCATCTATCCTTGATGAGATGTGATGGGAAGGGTGCTTTACCTCTGTGGTCTTCTTCCCAAAGATATATCGCTCAGTCTAATCATTAGAAAAATGTAAGACAAACTCCAATTGTGGGATATTCTATAAAATGTCTGATTGATACTTCTCAAAATTATAAAGGCCATCAAAAACAAGGGAAGTCTGAGAATCCCAGCACACCATGAGGAGTCTAAGGGATGAGACTTCTAAATGTAGTGTGGATTTCTGGGTAAGACTCTGAAATAAGAAAAAGGCATTAGAAAGAAACTGAAGAAACATGAATAAAATATGGATCAACATCAATATCGGTTCATCAATTATGACCAATGTACCATGGTAATGTAAGATGATAATAGTAACTGAGTGTGAGCTATATGGGAACTCTGCACTGTTTCCACAATAATTCTGCAAATTCAAAAGTGTTCTTAAATTAAAAGTTCACTTTAAAAAAGATGGCAAATTTCCATAATTTCTACTCTAATTCACCATTTTAAACTCACTTAAACTTTAGAAACTCAAGTTTCTAAAACTCTTCACAGAAATGAAGTTCTATAAGGAAAGATATTATTTGGTTTAGTTTATATCCATGATCCCTTTGATTTCTAGAACTTTCGAAACTGTAGGCAATAAGCCTCATGATGCTTTCAACATGTTGCACCCCATCGTGACCTATACATGAGCACTAGAAGATGAAGTCTGCATCAGGATATTTTGTCAGCAAATAACAATCAACTTTGGCCAACTGGAACAAAATAAAGGGATTTATTGGGAAGATATGGGGCAGCTCACAGAATGAAGGTAAAGCTACCGGACCACTCTTTATCAAGGATGGGAAGCAGGCAGCAGGGATCTCCTGCCTTCTTTTCAGAGAACTCCCTTGAGAGGAATCAACTCTAGAACTTTTCCATCGTGGAGGAATTCTGCTCAAAGCTCAAATTCTCAACAGTAGGTAAACCAGATAACCCAGGAAACTGGCCTCCTGTATCACAAGGCTCTGTGTGGCCTCATCTGCATCCTGTGACCAGCTCCGGGCATAAGGGAGTGGGAACATCTTAACTGGGATGCTACCTAGCCTGCAGGCAAAGTGGAAGAGAATATGTTCTCCCAAATAAGTAGGGTACTATTTCCAGACGAAGGGGAAGCAGATGCTGGGTACGCAAAAAATATCAAGCTGTCTACTGCAGCTGTCCCTTCAGGGAACTTATACTCCAAAGAAAGGGTTGAGTCGAGCAGGACATTTCAACCCAAGCACAGAGGACAGAAGCAGCAAGTTAGAAGGCAGAGAGATGGGATCCTCGAGAAAGGCATCTTGAAGATATGATCTCAATATGGGGAGCATGGTGATGGAGGACACAGAGCCGTGTAACCGGGAGGTCTTCTGGGAAAGGAGCACTAAATGAGACAAGTACAGAAAGACTCACATGACTTAGAATTCATCAGCAAGGAGAGGAGCCCGTTTGGTCTGTGTGGGTGAGTAGTGTGTTTTCTTATTTCCTCTATTGCAAATCTTATTTTTAGAGTGATTTTTTTTTTTAGGCTATGTACAAATCCATGAATAAAAAAGAGAAAAGTATATTCAGCCATAGGCATGCTTGCAATAATTGACTATGTTTATTTTGGTTCAGCACTTCAGCAGCAGACTTCTAGGTATATAATGTGCAGGCTCCTAGACCAGGCCTTTTAGACAGAGAGCTTGTCTCCACCTCTCCTATTATGCCAAGGGTCTTAGACACAAGAGACATAC
>CM053606.1:129895315-129930787 GCA_028646535.1 Procyon lotor | reverse complement strand
CTGGGATAAGGACCTGAACCTGAGCCGAAGGCAGACACTTAACCAAGGGAGCCACCCAGGCGTTCCTACATTTTTATTTTAATTCCAGTTACTTAACATACAGTGTTATACTAGTTTCAGGCAGACAATACAGTGATTAAAACAATTCATCCATCACCTGGTGACAAGGGGACTCTTCAGGCCCCACCTCTAAAAAATCACAGGTCCCTGCAGTGGCAGAAGGGAAAGCGCATTTGCAAGTCTCAGTTATCACTGAGCCAGTCAGGGCTAAGGACCACCCGACTGTTCCCCAGCGGCATGGTTCCTCTCCTCCTTCATGTCACGTGGGACAGGCAAGGCAGATCAGCCACGAAACCAGCATCCTGTATCACAATCCATCTTTTCTGATAACTTATAAGATTTCCCTCTGATTATTCCATCAGTGATTTCAGTGCCAAAGAACCAGCTGCAGTAGGTAATTTTTCCCATTTTTGACTGCACAATGGACCATAATTGGCAGAAATGCATCCCACAAGTCAGTCTCTAACCTACGATTTAGGCTTCCATCAACAAATTCCCCCAAACTGCCAAGTGTTATTCCATCTGAGCAATCGCCTTATTCCCGGCATGCAAGCATGCCACTTCCTGTTCCATATGCTGGAGGTGGGGGCCGTTTATGGCTAGTTGGAGTCAGCAAACTCGGTTTGAAATTCTGACCAAAAATCCCTTACTATAATTTTAAAATAAATCATCCCAAAATGACAAAGCAGGACCGGGGCTGTGTCACCCTCCCTAAAAACTAAGGAGTTTAATGGAAAGGAAAATGCCAAAGCTGCAGGGAAAATTACTATCACGAAAATCGTATTTCAGTTTTCTGAGCACAAGTCAATTATATTTCCTAAACCTGTTCACAGGATAGACAAAATGCCATCCCCCGTCGCCATGCTTCTATCTATTAATTTCCTACCGCCCATACCTCTGTAAGCGCTGCACACAGACCCCCGGAGCTCAGTCAGGGCCCTGTTCTTGCCTTTTCACAATCTTGCTGCCATTACTATAAGTGACTCTAGGATAGAGGCATTCAAGGAACAAATCAATTTCTTTTTTTCATATCTAGGTTGTAATGACTACCACTGCCTTTTCGTGGCTATAAAGTTCTCCTTTCACAAAACTAATCAAAACAAAAAACAAATAAAAAACTCAAACCCAAAGAGAGGTAAAGCTTCCTTACAACATGTCGAAGGTACTCAATAAATGTTGGTCAAATTAATTTAAAAGTGGAAGTACAGGCAGCACTAATATAATCTGTCTATTGAAAAACAGCTAAATTGCTTTGGCTGCGTGCCCCAACTTACCCACCACTCTCCCGATACGCGTGCGGCACAATCATGTAGAGAAGCTTGAACACAATGAAAGGAATGGGAATTATTTTCTTTAAAAGCCATTTATAATCACTTTGTAAACCTAGCATGTGTTGAGGCAGCATTATTTTGCAACTTCTTTTCAGTGCTGTTCAATGTAATCATCTGGGTGTGTAAACAGCAAAGTAACGACTGAGAAGTAAATGACCATCGTACCATTTGTTTTGGTAAAGTTTTCAGCAACTAGCAAGACTTCAAACTGAATAACAATTTATAAATAGCTAGATAACCAAAACAACTTCCCTTAAGTTGCCTTTTTGAAGTTTTGGATGAGTAGAGATGGGAAGCAGGACATTTAGAAAATAACGAACAGTTTACGCTCCACCCCGAATCACAACCTGGGGTCTTGGCTAGAAAGGAAATTGGAAAGTATCATCCGCTACAGCTTAAAAGCTTTTGAGTGGGGGTCTCAGACAGTAAACTGAGAGAGGCCAATCCAGCCAATTTCCTCTTGCGACACCTCACACTTGCCCCTTCTCCTTGCAAGAGGAGGGGTATGGCAAAGCTCCTTGCCCGTCACTGTCATTTGGATTAACCTCTCCACCACTTCGTGCTCGGGAAGCACAAGGAGTTCACAACCTGAGAGCAGACAGAGATTTGCTTTCCTGGAAACAGCATAAGGATGATGTGGGTGGATCAGCAAGACCTCGGAAGCCAGAGCAACAAGCAAGGGACCATATGTGTTATGACCATTTTTTAAAATGCTGCCAGCCCCACCAGCAGTGTGGACAATGGCCCATATGTATGATGCATCTGGAGCTACATGTGGTTGCCTGACTGCCCAGCTTCATGCTTCTGCATATTTAGCAGAATCAAAGGGTTGAATACAGAGTTTTCTTCAAAGCAGAGTATGATGGCACCTCTTCTTCGAGAACGCCATTGCCTACACTTCGCATTTCTAAGAGAAGCAGGCTTTGTGCATCCTGGGTGCACACGAGCTCAGGCCCTGGGTTCGGTGGGAGCAGAGCAGCAAGGAGGGAGCACGGGAGAGAGCAGTCAGTCCCAGCCTTGCCAGGGTCCAGGGGGTCCTGATGGGGATGAGATGTCTGTGTGTGGTGTGTCTTGTGCGTTCTCCTTATCAGAGAGCTGCTTGTCCACCGCTGCTCCTCACACTGGGCTCACGACAGCCCCATGTACAGATACAAAGGGGAAGTTTCAGAGGGAAGCATATGGAATCACTCTGTGCAGCTAAGGCAGCTTTGACCTTCCAGACTATTTAATAAAGATTCTAAGCCTGCAGCAATATAACTGGGTTGTTTCTCTTAATACTCCTTTGAGGTAGGTCAGATTCTACTGTTTCCTTCAAAGAGCTGGCAAAGGAATTCACATTCCTTTATTTTAGTATGAATTCTATAAAGCAAAAAAAAAAAAAAAGCCCTATATAAAGTCATGAATTTGGCTGGCACATGCCTGATTTAATACAATTACGAAAATATAATAACCTGTTTATATGCCCCTGAGTCCTCAAGAATAGCCTTATCTCTTAATGTACTTTTTCATAAGCTTTTCTAGTCAGTATTACTATGCTGGAACTTAGAGATTTTTCTGACTTAAAAAAAAGCTGGATTAAAACAAACAATATACTTCACAGAGATGTACTTGGCACACAGAGGATATTTTCACATTCGTATGCAAGATAACTGAAAGAACACCTTTCTTACTGCCTTGCTCACAATGAGAGAATAAGAAATGAAAGTAACCTGAAGTGAACACTTACTGATGTTATAAGACTTCACTTCTAAAAGCAAGGTACAAAGTGTTAAAAATAATATATTCTATTTCTTTCAAGAAAAATGAATGTGTCTCACCTGTCAAAAGAATCCGGAATGACCTTTGTCTAGCTAAAGCTTCCTAATGAGGAAAAAACATCACAAATGAATCCCTCATCTGGTTCTGGGGAGTGAGATCAGGCAAAATGCTGTTTTTGAGTTAAAGAACTTCACACGCGGCCGCTCGTTTGGTCCTCACAGCGCTGGCGGGGGGGGGGGGGTTGCCATCGCTGTCACTGTGCAGATGGGACAGGCGAGGCTCAGAGCTCTGATGTGAAGGGACACGGTGAAGCTGTAGGTCCAGGACTCAACCTCAGGTCTGCCTGACTCCACAGCGTGTGTTATTACCTTCTGAATAATGCTGCCCCTGTGCTACTTTATAAACCTGGATTCAGTAAAATGCCCCCGGAAATAGCAGAAATAATGGGAAAGTCAGACTAAATTGGGTGACATAGGAAAACCTCAGAATGTCAATATTTACATTTGTAAAATTTGTATGGTTTTCTGCACATGGTCACTATGAGGGTTTCTGAGATTAAAAGATTTAGTTTTATTGCCGGAAAGGACTGCTTTTCGGTAAGCCTGCTTATTATACAGTGGGCCTGGCAGCTCAGTGACACGTGACAGGAGGAGTATGGCATCACCCAAGGGAGACCAGATGGAAGTGACACTCACTGCGCTGTCCTTATCTTCGAGTATCACCGACCACGGAGCGAGCGACAGACAAAACACAAGGCCTAGAGGCTGGGAAAGTGCAAAGGGGCCATCTCGTCTGGACAGGGCGCTGGGACAGAAGGGCTGGCGCAAGGCCCCCTGGCTCTTCTCTGGCTGAGCCCTCCGAGGCCCGCGTGAGAGCAGGCACCAGCTTGACCCTTACTGGCCTGAACCTAGATGTGGTAGGAACAAATGACTCACAGGGTCTCCTCATTTATGAGCTGCATTTTTTTTTTTTTTTATGGGCTGCAATTTTTTTTTTTATGAGCTGCATTTTTGAAGCAGCAAACCACTCATCTGCATGTCAGAGCAGGGGTCTTTCCTGATTGCCATACATTTTGTTTTCTTTTGGTTTGGTTCTGTGACTCCTCTCGGTGGAAACCCACTGTCCCTTGCTCTACCTCTTTTCTCAACCAGGGGATCCTTCTGGTGGCTAGAAAGCACATGGATGGCTAAAACATTAATATAATTCAAGGAAACTGTTTTGCTCTTCTGGGAGCATCCTCGTCCTAAAGCATCCTACCTGCAGCTACTAAACTGTAGATAACACTCATGATGGCTGTTTGCTTCATCTCGCTGTCCTCAGCTCTATGTCCTGGTGTAACAGTAGGCGTGCACTTAGAACACAGTGAAGCCCACACACTGGGGTCTCAAGACGGGGGTTGTGGTCCTCACTCAATCTTCAGTGTGACCTCAACTGACAGTACTTGTCGGTTTCCCCAACCGTAAAATAGGAGTAGTGATGCAATTTTAATATGATTTCATCAGCTGCACAGTCAATGGGAATATATATGTTAAAAAGTATTTTATAGATTAAATAGTATTATACAAATGATGATTATTAGGGTTATCATTATACAAAAGTTCCATGGGTAACAAGGATAGAGAAAGACAACGGGTCTAGGCCTGACCTAGTGAGAAAAAAATCTTGGAAAACACTGGTCTTGAAAGACATCACTTCCAGTTCCAGGTCCACAATTACTAGCTGTACAACACTGGGTGAGGCACTGGACCTCTCTGACCAACACATCTTCAACTGTCCTAAATGTGAATGGAAGGAAGGGAAGAAAAACAGGGGCCACATATGGGCGAGGATTTACATGTTCTCTCTCATTTAATCCAAACGGTAGGCTTCACAGGAAATGTTGGGATATATCCACTGTCACCCAGGAGCCAAGACACTGAGAACTCAGGGGAAAGCATGTGAAGCACACACAGGTGGCTCACGATTCAAACCCTCTTCTGCTGACTCCAGAGCTCATGCTCAACCTGGTCAAGTACCAGACAAAGGAAGAAAAGTGACCATGGCTTTGATCTAGACGATTCCTAAGGATTTCTTTTAATTCTAAAAGGTTAGGCGTTTAAAATTGTGTAAGTTTTTCCACTTAATGAAAAATATAAGCCTAAGTAAGGCAGAGTCACATATCCCTTCAGTTTCTACATGACCTTCCTTCACCAATGTGCCCTCGTTATTCAGGGACAGGCAGACGGGCTACTAGCGGGCTGATCACAGCCCCTTAGATGTCCACTCCCAGCTCCTCTCTGGGGGAGGGACATGACTCATGTCATCAGGCTATTACCATTCACCTCTCTTCTCACAAAAACACATGCCAATGACAGCAGGACAACACACCACTGGCCTCTGATACTGTGAGAACGATCTGCCCACACATCCCTAGCTCCAAGGACACAGCTCTGTCTCAATAAAATGCTCTCACTAAAATAAAAGCTCAATTGATAGCATGAGATGCTCACAGTAAGTACACGGAGAAGAGGAGAGAGAAACCCACTGAGGAATTCTTCTCTCAGACCAGCCAACGCCTGTAACAAAAGAAAAGCATTAAGAGGAAGCCAGCCTGGTGTCAAGTACAAGGCCTCTAACTCCATTTCATTTCCACCGTTGCTGATGTCATTGTGAATTCCTGCTGCATTTATAATTAAGAAAGAAACAGATGGTAATGCTTAGGATTAAGCAATAAGGAGTGGCCATTAAAACAATCTAGAATGCCAGCAGTTGTATATGATATCAGAGGGTTAGCTTACCATAACAAAGTTTTATATCCATGGGAAAAGAGGAAGAGAGATTAAAGCCGTTTTTTACCTCACAGATCCATTCACACCACAGCCGTCCCCTCGCTGAAGGCACACTGCTCATCACAGGCAGAATCCTGGACACATACGGTCTTGGATACAAAACAGGTCACGTCTTGATTTTATCATAAGTTACTGTCACAAGTGGCAAAACATAAAATCCAAGATGCGACATTTACCAAGCTCTGTTGGCGAGGCCCTAGAGAATCACTAAGATCACTTGGGTGATGGGACAAGCTGAGGAGAGAGGGAAGAATTCCAGAACAATTCCAGAATACTGTGGGAACGTGGCCGGCAGCCTAGATCTCCTGGAGAACAGAAGAGGCTATTAAATCATGTTACAAAATACAACCAAACATCCCTGCCCCAAAATGTGTGTGTGTGTGTGTGTGTGTGTGTGTGTGTGTGTGTGTAACTGAAAAGAGAAGTGGCTGCATCATTCTTCCAATAAGACAAACTTTAAGGACAATGTCAGCTAGTTGTCAGAAAAGTAATCTATCTCCCGCTCCTCACTTATACACATGAATGTTCCTGCTTTTAGTCCTCTGAGCTTCCTGAACAATCCCAGCCCTCACAGCCTTGCCTTCTGATTCTGTGAAGGACCTTCATCTCACTGGAGTCACATCGTAGTCTCAGAAGGCTCCAATTCCCATGGCGGGAGGTCACTCCAAACCAACGTACCCATCCAGGCACGGCTCTCACATGTACCAGCCTGCTTGTATCCTCCTTAAAAGCGTCTGTCATCTGTCAACTTCCAGTCTAAGTCACTCATCTTGTGAGATGCGTGGCAGCCAAGTGGCTTCACCTCTAGAACATTCCAAGGCAGCTAATTATAAGACCTTCTTGTTTCAAATAGTGCTATACATCACAAAATAACAAACTTGAGGAATTCAGACATACATTGTCATGGTGGAACATTCTCTCCCTGACTTTCCCCCACCCCCTTAAAGAGAGAGAGATAGAAAGAAAGAGGCAGGGAAAAGAGAGAGGGAGGGAGGGAGGGAGGGAGAGCTTAAATAAAGAGGTAGTCCAGAATAAAGAGAGTGCAGGGACAAGTAGAGCCTTGAGAATTATCAGTAAAAATGCTGAAAATCTATGAACTCATTTTCTGCCTGGATGATCCTCAAGAAAACATTCTTAATGTTCAGAACCTCCGATTACGTGACAATAGTCACACTTGAGATTCATTATATCACAACTGTCAGAACAGCAAATGGAAGACAATTCACACTGGTATTTTTGCCAACATATTTCAACCAATGGCACATTTATTAACTGTTAGGACAGGACTCAATAAGTCTTTTCTCATGACCTTACATAGGCTATAGAAGGAGAAGCCCACAATTGAGAAATGGGAAAGCCAACATCCACATTGCCCAGAATAACTCGCAGGCTTAGGTGGATACTAGGAATGACATCTGAGACGGGCTGGGAACAACACACCAAAGGAAACAGAATATTCCCCAGCACAGGTGGCCACTCTGGCTAATTAGTGCAGCCATGAAAGGTAGTGATTGGCTCCACTTTCAAAGTTCCACACACCCTTCCTGTGGCAGAGACTGCTAGTTAGTCCTCCGTTCTGTTCTCCCCCTCATCTACGGCATCAGTAATAGAGGTGGAGCTGGATTTATTGCTAGGAAGCTCGGCTAATTTCCCAGCCCCCCCTTCACTTAGGCACGGCGGCGTTTTTTAGGCTCACCGATGCCTTGTGAATGGAAGTGACAGGGGCCACATCCAGGTCTGAGCCTTGAGATGTTTCACATTCTCTTTCCCCTTCTCGGGTGACAAGCCAGCTTCTGAAATGCCGTGATGACAATGCCCTGGGTGATAACAGAGCAACAAGATGGAAGGAAACTGTATCCTGAATGACCACAGGGGAAGTTGAGCTACTCGAGAGAAATGTACCACTCGTGCCTACTACATGAGCAATAAATAAGTTGATCCATTATTTGAGCCACTACATCGTTGATCTCTTTGTTACAGCAGCTAGATTTTAATACATTCCCCAAATAGCAACAAAATACGTTATAAATATAAAATAAATTATGAATATAATTTATCAGTCAGTATTTGTTTTCCTTATCTGCCGGGCTCCCTCTATCAATCTGTCTTGGCAAATTCTCCTTCTACATTACTCTGGAAGATCTCATTTTTTAGTAGGCACAGAGACATAACCAATAGCAGTTCTCTATTTTGATATCCTAGAAATCTTTCAAGGGTTCCTAAGCAAATGCAATAATATATACTATACTATACTATACATACGCATCGCACCTTCTATATGCATATTCCTGTACTAAGCACTAGGGGTGGGAGGTGAGTTTACAGAAGTCCAGGAAATGGATTTTAACTCATGTAGATTTCTGTGGTAATTAATTAGCACCATCTCTTTTATCCAGTTTATTTTTTTAGCTCTTCTTTACCATTAAATTTTTTTTTATTATGTTCAGTTAGCCAGCATACAGTACATCATTAGTTTTTGATGTAGCGTCCAACGATTCATTAGCTGCACGTCACACCCAGTGCTCATCACCATGTGGCCTCCTTCATACCGGGTGATGGGCAGCCAGTTTACTTTGAAAATTTGTTTCTGAGGCTTGCAGTTTGGGTAGGGGAAAGTAATACTATTCGTGTTACATGAAGGGAACCTAAAGCTCCGAGGAGCTAATGCAATTCTGGGACAGAGTTCCCCATCCTTCTTCTCAGCATCTAGGACAGGGTTCTCAAAGTGTGGGTCCTGGATGCTCATGTGAAATGAGGAGCCCAGGTGACCCCTCCGTACCCAATGACTCAGAAGCTGGGGGCTTGGCAGGCATCTGCATTTTGACATGGGCTTCAGCTGATTTCCATGCAAATGAAGCGAAGTGCTGTCCTAGGCAATGGACATACTTCATTCAGGCCTGCTCAGCAGCATCTTATTAGCTTAAGAAAAAAAATACTCACTTCTCATGACTCCATCCTAACCATCTTCCCCCAGAATTTTAACCTTGTATCCGTCCCAGTGCCCCCGATTCTTTTTCTAGTCTTTTCTCAATACAGCTGGGCTTCTGGCAGCTACTGTAATATTTCGACTCAGGCTTCGTTAAGTATGAATAATTTTTTTTTCTTTTCTTTCAATTATTTTTTCAAAGGGAACTTCCCACTATATAAAGTGAAAACAAAGGCAAACGATCCCCCAATTGGAGACATTAGTTGGCAACTATCAGCTTGTCTTAGCTGGGAGAAAACCCTGCTTCTCTTCAATTCAACCCTGTCTGGGGAGCTTCGACCCAAGCCCACCACTCGGCCCAAGCTGCCTGTGATGCCCTTCTTCATAGCCCTATCCCTCCTCTCAGATGAGTACCAGTAACGTGGGAGACAATCCAGGAGCCAGCTTCCTGGGGTTCAGTGCTCCCTAGCTGTTCTTAAGCTCCTTCCACGTTTCTCTCCTGTTGTCATGGCTCCTGTGTTCCCACCCTTCACCACAGGCCTCTGGGCCGCTGCCCACTCGGCACATCACTGCGCTCCACTGTCCTAACACCGAGGAGTGCCATGCTTGGAAACGACCCTCTGCAGAAGCCGGCTCCCACAGGGGTGCTGTGCTGCCCAACTCCCGGAAGCCTCAATGGTATTCTGTTCCACGTGAACAGTGCCCACGGCTCCATACAGGGCCAATGACACCAGCAGAGTGGCGCCACCAGTGGGACGCATAAAGTGGGTCCTGAACTATGCATCAGAATGACCTGGGGAGCCTCTGCTCTTTCCCTACACTCCACTGTCTTCCCTTCTCCTGAACTGTGACGAGTAGGTCTGAGATGGGACCCTCAAATTTTGAAAAAGCATCTGTGGTGATTCTCATGATCAGCATGGTTTAGGAATAAATAATCTCACCCCCCCTCTTCCATTTTGCAGGTGAATGAATTGGGTCTCCAGAGGACTGGGTGACAGATCAAGGTCACCCTCCGCTGGTAAGCCACAGCTGCAGTCGCGTCCCAGAACTCATGACTTTCAACAAGGGCCTTTGTCTCCAGCATTCAAACAACAAATAAGAAAATCAAAGGCAAATGAAGTAACAAGTGCTATGAGACATCTCCAAGTCAAATA
The DNA here is from genome assembly GCA_028646535.1 of Procyon lotor. NCBI lineage: Eukaryota > Metazoa > Chordata > Mammalia > Carnivora > Procyonidae > Procyon > Procyon lotor. Next base: position 129,920,730 of record CM053606.1, on the reverse strand, counting down.
TGAAATGCAGTTCGTCTTTTCCTTTCGTGGATCTCCTGTACCATGGCTTCCTTCCCTGGAAGATATAGTCCTACTTAAGCCTGAACACAAAACTCTGGGGAGGCCCCGAGGAGGGAAAGGTGGGAGATGAGATCTTTAGATGAAAGGAATAATTTTAAAGACAACTTGGCTCCTCTAAGGACACCTGTCGAGAAAGGTCCTGAGGAAGAAGTCTGCTGGCTGCAGTACGTTCAGGGCCGGGCTCTGCCAGGCAGATGCAGAGGACTTAGCCATGCTGCTCTAATACTCGAAAGTGAGATCAAGGAGCCAGAGGGCCCATTTACTGCTTCACGGTGGGAGGCATTCTTGGTTTCTGAGTACCCACAGTCTGCTACCCAGAAGCAGGCAGGTGGGCACGGATGCTGCCGACCCCAACAGCTGGCCGCACCACAAGCTGCTTTTGGACTAAACGAGGACAAAGGGAATAAGATGCTCTCATGCCATATTTCCTCTCCATGTGGCGTTTCCCTGCTCCAAATAACTTTCCTTGATAAAGAACTTTCCAGAAGGCAGTGGAAGGTACCAGCCCTGAGTGTAGGCCTTGGAGTTCGGCAGGCCTGGGTGTGAACTCTGGTGCTGGCACTCATTAGTTGTGTGGCAGTCACTTCACTGAATCTGTTTTCTGCCTCAAGGGACTAAATGAGAGCATACTGATCATTTAGGGTGGCGTCGGGCTTATACCTAAGCCCCTAGAAAATGGTGGCTCTCCTCACTACTGAAAACACAGAGAGGAAGAGGGGAAGGCCTAAGGGTCCTAAAGCAAATGCTATCTCCAATCAGCCTAATCAGGGAAAGAATACTCTCTCGCAAGGTTCTTCACTCCTAAAATTCCCCCCTCCTTTGTAAGTGCTCGCGTTGTGGTAAAATTAACTTCTTATTAAGCACTGAAACTTCCCCCATTAGTCACAATATCAACTTCGACTTTATTCTAAACGCATTTTTCAAAGAATCGATGTCCTTTTGTCATTCAACAAAGAAGTATTCCTGAGACATTGCCTGCTTCTCCATTTGTTCCCACTTTTTAGCCCAGGCCCACTTTCTCAGCCTGGCTTTAAAGATTTTCTGGTGAGGGAGGCGGAGTACACCCAGAGCTGCAAGGCTTAGAAAGAAGGAAAGGGAGATTAGAGAGGGTGTCGGGCGGTGCCAAGTGAGGACTGCCCAAGCCGCCTATGGCTCTGTGATAAACCACGGAGAGACACAACAGGTCCTCAGGCAGGTGAATCCATTTGACACAAAGGACGTTTCTGGATGTGCTAGAAGGAAAACCCATGCCTCGGAGTCATTTGTGGGACAGAGGAAAAAATGAAGGGACTTATCTGGCCACTTCCAGCCTGTCCCTTGCTTTCCTCTGTCAAATTTCACCCCACGGGGAGTTAACTCTCCTGCACTTCCAGAATGTACTATCCAGCTCCTTCCAGTGCTCAGGGGGCCTCATCCCAAGCCCCGTGGTTGGCTGTGTCCTCAGGTCCTGAAATGGCAGGAAGAGCCAGAAACTCCAAGCAGGGGACTGGCTGGCCAAGCAGCACAGTGACAGGCAAGGGCAAGGGCCCAATTCTCCCCAGGCAGATTTCGAGAGGTTCCCCGGACAGCGAATGCAAGAGGCAGGTGGCCCAGATGGACCTGAGGCGGCACATAAAATGTGTGTCTGATATGCCCATCTCCTTCCTTCCACTGACATATTTGGAACCAACCTGGGCCTTCCATCTCGAAGCATATTTAAGAAGCTTCTTTCTCAGAAGTAGGAATGTAAGCACTAAGCAACATTCAGAAGAACATGAACTTTGGGAAAAGACTGCCTGGGTCTGAAGCCAGGCTCAACCACATAAGAGCCATGGGACATTGGACAAGTTATCTGACCCCCTCTGTGCCTCAGTTAGCTCATGCATTAAAGAGGTTTGATAATAATAATAGCACCTACCCTACAAGTTTAGTGTGAGAACGAGATTAGTTATGTACACAAAATGACTAGAACAGCCCCTGACACATAATAATCAGTGACAGAAAATAAATATTTGCTATTACTAGGAATCTGGTCCCCAATCTGACATCCAGCTTTCTAGGCTCTCTGACTTTGGGCCCCACCTCTTTCTTCCCACTCAGCCTCCTAACCAGCTGCCTGATCCTAAGACGAATTTCAAGAACTCAACCCTGTCTATCCTTCTTTGCCTTAATTGACCTTCCTCCTTCCATAGCTTGGATATCTGGTCTTGCTGTTGTGTGGCTCTCACTAGCCCCCTCCTTTCTCACCAGCCTCTCAGTCCTGGTCTGCTCATTTCGGTTTCTGCCCTTCCTGGGATGACAAGTATGAAATTTTTGACACGTCTTGTTAGATACCACCACGGCAGTCTTATGCAGGTCTCGGGACTCAAAGCTCTCCCAAAGTAAATAAAAATGGTAATTGGCTGTCTGACTACATCTCTCAAATCTCTTGAAGAAAGCTCATAGCTCTGCCACTTGGCACCCCCAAAGACTGGCTCATTAGGAAGGCTGCCAATGAAAAACTGGTTATGAAAGGGCAGGGATCACTGGGACTCACCACTTCAGAGCTAGTGGCTAGTCCACTATCTATGGGACGGTAGTCCCTATACAGGATATGACACTAAATCAGTACCTCAGTCCCTGCAATGAAAGATGATCTTTCATTTGGATTCCAAGCTACTTTCCAATTCTCTTATTCCTTACCCCAATTTAACAATAAACTGCTGCATGGCTTAACATCACCGCAGTCAAATCTCCATGACATTCGAAATGCAATGGACACAGAGCAACTAAATCAAAGATGTTAAAGGGACTCCTAGGCAAAGCATTGTCAAAACACTTGGCAATAAATGTCCACTACTGGTAGAAAAGCACAAGCAGTGTACAGACCTTTCATAGTGGTTTCTGCAATTTCTCTTTGTGGTATTTTACCGTTGATAAGTCTAGCTGGCCAAGATAAGTATTTTATTCATGAGTAAGCATACCTTTTCACTACTTCCAATACATCAGAAAGTCTTTCTACCTCTTACGATGAAAGAAGAAAAGGCTGGCAGCAGTTCTATGGACTTGTTAGGAGAAAATCCAGTCCAATGCACTCTGTCCTTCATAAAACACATATACGAAGAAAGTCCCAGAAACACAATGTTATTGCTTGCAGCTATTACCATGTATTGGTCCTTTCTTGCCCTGGCTTATGTCTTCTCAGTCCAACTTTTTAGGCCCACAATTGCTGCAGCAACCAGTTGTGAACAGGTATAACCCGACTGCATTTTGTCTCAGCTGCACGTGGCATGTCTCACTTTCTGCCCTGGGCTTTCTGTGCCTGCTTCCTGGGAAAGTGACAGGTACTCAGTCGGCTGTTCTGAGGCACGAACAAGCCTGAAGATGCAAGGGAGATAACACCTCATAAGGCAAGGCTTGATCGATGGGAATCAGGAACTGATGGATAAATTCTCTCCTCTTCCGTTATCTGGCAGATGGCTCTACCTGGCTTCTCAGAGGGTCACAGTGGGTATGCACCCCAGCTGCTTACAGTGGTGAGTAGCTCTGTAATGAACCCTTGGATTGGCTCTCTTCTCTGCTGTTTCTAGTCTTCCACTTCTGTCCCTTGGGATAATTTCTCAAAAATAAACTACTCATATGTAATCCCTGTCTCAGGCTCTGCTTTTGAAGGGGAACCTAAACTAAGAAACGACCACTGAAAAGTTTCTCTCTTTACTATATCAACTTTCCACATATTCTTCAAAGCCAAATGTATTATGATCATATAGAAGATGACCCCTTTTCATGAATGGCTCATGAGAAGACCTGCAGCCATACATTACAGATGGGATTCCCAGGAATCAGACTGTACCAGAGGTTGGCATGCACAATTTTATGCTCTTGGGATGAACATCTAAGACAGGGAGGGGAAGGATGTGAGAAGGAACAGAAGGAGAAGTTGAGTTGTGATGCAGCCCAACAACGACCTTGGCTGACCCCAAGACAGCTCTGAACTAAAATGGCCTGTCAGTTGTCACATACAGGACTGAAATAACTGGGCTTTTATACCCCCTATGAATCAGTCATTGGATGTGTCACACCCTCCTACAAGGACAGGGTGTGACCTCGTAGGAGCAGCGTTCTGCCAGTGAAATAATCCCTGAAGGAGATGACAATGGAGGCCATCTGCTGAGTGCATTTCCAGAATCTGGGCCAATGAGTCCTTCCCCACAAGGAACCACTGAAGAGATGGGAGGAGAAACTCAGCTCAGCAAGGAGAAAATTATGAGATACGTGAAGGCTGTTTCTAAATGTGCGATGAGTTCTCATGTGGAAGAATTAATGGGATTTGTCTGTTATGGCTGAATTTAGGAACAACCGTGGTATATCTACTTACAAGTAGAAAGATTTCACCTCAAAAGTGAGATCTTTCATAGAGGGAGTGCTACCTAAAGGACTGGGATGTGTCAGTAAGGACTTCACGCAGGTGTAAAACAAAGCCTGAATACAGAGCAAATCCAAGAGAGAATATTAAGTTCCCTTCCAACCTTGAGATTCAATGATTCCAAGAGTCAGAGTAATGCTCATAACACAAAATTGTCACTTATGCACCATTCATAGGCAGCACTATCAGGCCTTAGGCACACAAAAAAATAAATATGAAAGTTCTATTTGCCACAGCTTCATGAGGAAATAAAGTTGCTAAGCAATAGGAATACTGACTAGTGACTACAGAAATTTCCCAACTTCCAAACACCCAACTCACCAACAAACTTATCTATCTATCTACATACATACACACCTTCTTACCTACCTATCTAGCTATCTGTCTATGTAGCCACCTATTCCCCTTCCCCTATTTGACAGCAAATGAGACTCCAGCTGCACCCATTTCCACCTCTGGGCAACAAACCAGAATTTCTCTTGTGACCTGATAGCAGAACACAGCTATTCCAAGGCAGCTCAAATCAACATATCTAAAACTCAATTCAACTTTCCTTTGCCTATACTCCACTCCAACCCATATTCCTTGTCTATTCCTTTACTTTGTTAATGGTGGCACAATTAACTCAGACATCACAAGACAAAAATGTCAGAATTCAAGAGTTTTAGAGCCAGGCATCTTTGATTATGAAATTGACTTTTCCTGTTTACTTAACTATATGGACATGGACAAGTTACATAAGCCTCTCTGAGTGTCATCTTTCTTAATTCTATCATTGGGTAATACCAACCTCATCAGGTTGTTTTGAAACAAGAGGGTTCTATTAGGACGAAAAAGTACCAGGAATTGGAAAAGGACAAAAAAGAGGGGCCCTAATCAAAGACAACATTATCTATTATTAGTTTTTGTTTTGTTTGTTTGTGAAGTACTGGCCCAAAGTCTCTAGTCTTTTCCTCCATTACCCTATGCCCCTCACACCAACTTTCTCTTACCCTCAGACCTTATTCTACTGTACCTAATGCGATAAGATAAACAGGCATCTTCAGTCTCATGTCCGCGTAGAAATTCATTCCAAATTCAAACCTATTCTTTGTACAACTGCTGGTAAATTGGTGATTGTTCAAACTTGAAATAACATAACAAAAAGTCAAATTTAAATAGGTCTGCAGCTACACCTACAGTTTCTAATACTCTCTCCAGACCCCATATGGAAGATCAAAGATACATGCTTAATCGAAACTCCCCCATAACTTCACGGCAGTGTTCCATCAGCCAGCAGAATCCTTTCTTTTTCCACCACAGCACCCTAATTCTGCCCACAACTTTTCATTGACTAGAATACGCAATGTCTTGATCCTAAGTTTCCTTAACATGGATGCCTCCTGGACATCTCATTTATAATTCTCTATATTCTGATTATCAAATCCAATATGCACTGTTTCACATTTGAAGTTCTCACCACCCATAGTGGAACATTTATTACTATGCTGGAGCATCGCCATAACTCTATTCATTAAAAGAGAGATTTGGCCACTGGATGACTGGATGGCTATCCTTTTATAGAACTAATATCCTTCTTCCTCCCTCCATATGCCCCTTCGAACCCCTCACCCCCAAGAGGCTTGAGTTTCCTTCATACCACTGATTTTTTTAAGAATGAAGTACTGTGAGTTTTAACAACAGTGCTATGCTAAAGCAGCAGTGCATTGTTCTGCAGTTCACAATCACCCTGATTATCTTTTGTTAATTCATCATTTGAATGGTTGGGTGTTCTTCTCAAGTACCATCAATAATTCTGCATCTTATGCCTCCTCAGTAGAGTCTACTTTTTCCTTTCCTTCTTTCAGGGAAAAAAGAACTATCCCCAGGATGTCAATCAAAGCACAGTAACTATCATTTATTGGATAACTGCTCTATGCCAAAGCTTTCGTGGACAACATCTCCCTGAATCCTCAAACAAAATCCTCTGTGAGGCATACAAACCCCATTTTTCAGAAGGTAAACCTGAGGCTCAGAGATCCTGAACTGTGCAGAGCAACAACATGAATGACTCATCCCCAACCTGCTCTGTCCCTGTGTGTTCCTTCCTGCTCAAGATTCCAGTTCTTAGTAGTGGGAGTTGGCAGTCCACCACAAGCACAAATGGTGGGAGAGGGGCCATTCTCAAAGGAATGAATCCTGGGCAGACAAAAACACCTTTCTCAAGCTCTCATGCCTTCATTAGAGCCCCTTACCTTTCCTATGCTTCTATGCCCTAAATAGAAAAAAAAAAAAAAAAAAAAAGAATTCAAAGTAACACCAGGTTTTAAAGAATGATCAATCATCTCCAGGAGAGTCAAACCTAATCTGCTTCAGAATGGTGCATAGCCTCAAGATGGTAAAAATTTTTTTTTTTGAGGTTCTCCCTTTCTGGGGTTTCAATGGTTTCCTAAAAACAAAACAAAACGAAGCCAAAAACAGTCTTATTCACCATCCATAGAGCTAGTACAGGAACAATTATGTAAATAGAAGTCATTCAAGGTAACTGAGGGGCTCTTCAAGTCGCTGCCACAGCCCACACATTTCCAACCTCATGAGTAGATGAAGAAGAGCACAGAGGTTGAACGAGAGTGCAGAGCTTGAACTCAAGGGCTTACTCTGCCCACCAACCACCCTCATTGTCCAGTGGGCAGGGATGATTTGCCTAACTCTTTTAAATTTTCAGTTCCTCAACTGTATAATATGGAAAATAAAAGTACCTGATTCATAGCGTTGTTTGGGGGGAATTAAATGACAAACTGGACGGTAAAGTCCCTGACGGGTGGTAAACACAAGCTCACAGTTATGATTATTGGTTTGATGGCTCACTTCTATTGGGAACTAATCAGAGTTCCTAGTTCTTATTGCTCAAAATAAATGGTTTTTCAAAACTATTTAATCTGCTGCTTTTCTTACTACTCCGGTTAATATATTTGCCTTTTTGAATGCTAAAAGAGGTTATTGGCACTCTGGAAGTGGAATCTTCCTTTTCAGTAATGTCCGGAAAACACTGTCTTATAATAAAGAGCAATGACAAAGTATAATATTGTCTTTAATATCTAGATAGTGTAAAATGTGGTAGAACGCTGAGAAATAAGCATTCATTCCCTTCTCTGTTGGAAACCACACAGAGGGTGTTTCACAGACTGGAAACCCACAATGATATTAAATTTCTAGACCAGTTTCATCATTTTATTTTAGTCATTAGCTTCCACTGGTAGAGAAGGCAAACAGTTTCTTTTAATAATTAATTCACTCATCTATTCATTTTTCTTTAATGCAAAAAACATTTTTGAGTGCCTACTATATACACAAAAATGAGATATAGATTAGTGACAAAACATTATTATAAAAAAACCAATGGAGGGGCGCCTGGGTGGCTCAGTCATTAAGCATCTGCCTTTGGTTCAAGCCATGATACCAGGGTCCTGGGATGGAGACCCCACATAGGGCTCCTTGCTCTCTGCAGGGAGCCAGCTTTTCCCTCCCCTGCTGCTCCTGCTTGTGTTCTCCCTCGCTGTCTCTCTCTCTCTGTCAAATAAATAAAATCTTAAAAAAAAAAAAAAAAAAAAAAGACCAATGGGCATTCTAAAGAGAGAAGCCATGCGTACGGCTGAGGTGTTCAGGAGTGGCTGCTTAGGGGAGGTGGCATTTGAGCTTGCCCTCAAACAGTGTCTGACATGCAACTACAGCTCAGTAAATGTCTATTAAATGAATTAATGTTGCTGAATCATTCAGTTAAAGTGAATAAATGAATAAAGAAAGAGTAGGCCAGATTTTAACAGGCAGATTCAGAAAAGGGAATCAGGACAGAGAAGGCAAACCGAGATGTGACACAAAACATATGGAACAAAGAATCTTCCAGGCTTGGAGGACATAGATTATCGGTGGGGAAAGGCATGACCAGTACAACATCTTGTGGATGTAAGGCTTTTTCTTTTTTTGACAGTAAGTGGGGAGCCACTACCTATTTTAAATAGAACTTGATGAAGGCATACTTCTGCACTGAGATATCCTTGAGGAATACTGATTGGGTGGTGGTCCACCAGACAGGAGAGGAGAAGGAGGTGTTAAGGAGACGGAGGTGTTAAGATGGTATCTATCATCCACACAACATCCCCTGACAGATAAAGAAAGAACGAGGTCCGGTTCTCTGATCTGCATTGAGTCCTAGGCACTCATTTCCAGGCCTACTTCTTAGAGGCTTATTATAAAAATACACAAATGGTGGTTTACAGTATAAACTCAAAGGGCCTCTGATATAAACACTGAGGGAAAATGGGAGAAAGTTCTGGTCAGAATAAATTTGGAATGAAATATTGTAATTTTGCAAAGAGATGAGGCATGACTAAGGAAGAACATGCATTAACTGGCCATAATTGCTGCTAAAAATTCACATGACATTAAATTAAGTTAGTTTAACCTTAAATTAAGAGTCAAGAATGTGCACAGAATAATAATGTTCTTCATCCAATCATTCATGTTTAATTTAACTAACAGCATAACTATGACGGCACATTCGGCACATGGCCACACAGTGTTCTTAGAATGTTCCAAGTGCAGTTCTTTTGGCACGGAGAGAAAACCGTGTTAACCTCTTCCTAAGCTTCCCATTATTATTTAAAATTACTCTGTTTTAGCAAAACAACAAAAAAAAGTACAACAAAACTTTTGTTTTAGCAAAACCCATAAACAGTCCAAAAGACACTTTTGGTGTCTTCACCAAAACTTCAAAATTCCCTAGCCACATATTTATTAGTAACATCATTTTTACTGAAAGATTCATGTATAATCAAAACTTCAAATAACAGGTTAAATAGATTACAGAATATCTATTTGTCAGAGTAACTTACAGGTACTAAAGTTGCTATACCAAGGGATATTTTGCCTGATGTTAAACAAAAATCAGATCTGACACTATAAAACATGGCTACATAAAAAAATTCATAGAAGAAAACACAGGGAAGGAAATGCAGTAAGATGTTAACGGCAATTGTCTGAGTTAATTCATTTCTGAGTAAAAATTCTTTTTATTTTTCTGTTTTTCAAATAAGTAAATAATAATTTTATATTAAAATCTAACTTAAACAATAAACACCGTCTTTCTACCAGGAGCTGCTACTAACTCTAGAAAACAGTGGAGTTGGAAGTGGGATGCAAAGAAATTTCTACAACCTAAATACAAAGGTTTGGTTTATGGGCCTGTCCCAGTGGGTGACAACATGGGTAGCACTCAATAAATAGCCCATGAATGAGATATGGCATAGAATAACAAGTCAATTTGGGCAATTCTCTTTTTTAAAAATTCAGTTGGTTAGCAGGATGCCAAGCAAAACACATAATTGGTTATAAAATGTTAATTTCTACCTGATTGTTGTAGCCGAACTGGTAGAGTGAAAATCCTTGGGAAAATCCAGGTGTTCTTCATTAGCTATTTCTTGGCCCTACTTTTAAGCTTAAAGTTTTCAAAACACAGACCCAGACAGTTTAGTGCAGTAACAACATAGGGAGGTGGCTATTTTGGATAACCTGGACTCCCTTTTCACAAAGGATTTATACAGTACATTTTTTGTTTTAATTTTGAAGTAAATATTTCAATGTTTTGATTGCTTTCCTGTCTTCCCAAATCACCCCTAAGCATCTTAATTCTTTGCAGACTCATCACTCTTAGGAACATTAGTTGCTACCTTAATATATAATATAGTAAGTTCTTAGTGAGAGCCTTATATCCTAAATGCTATGAGTTTTGAGTTGTGAGTCTTGTCCTTCATTTGCAGTTCCTAAAATATGCCTTTCTGTGGCACATTTTTTGCACTCACTTTTCTCTTTGCCCAGAACACCTCCCAATAAATTCCTTGTCCATCCGTTAAATTTCTGCTCATCTCTCTCACCTTTCAGTAGCCGGCTTTCCTGACAGCTCAGACATAGTATTCCTTTCTGTGTATCTTGTGCTCTTTGATTACTGTATTATTTCACCCCAAAACCTAGTGTCTTAAAATAATAAGTATTCATTACCTCACACAGTTCTTGTGGGTTAAGAATTTGGGAGCAGAGAAGCTGGGCAATTCTGGCTCAGGGTCTCTTATGAGGTGTGGTCAAGATGGTGGCCAGGGCTGTGGGCATCTGAAGGCTCACTTGGAGCTGTTGGATCTCCTTACTGGCTGATTTGTGCTGGTGGACAAGAGAAGGCCCCCCCCATTTCTCACCACATGGACCTCTCCACAGGGCCGCTTGAGTATCCTCACAACATGGCAGCTGGCTTCTCCCAGAGTGAGTGGTCCACGGGAGAGAGCAAGGAAGAAGCCACATGCTTTTTATGCTCTAACCCCAGACATCACCCACCATCATTTCTGCCACATTTATTCAGTAGAAGCAAATCACCAAGTAGAGCCTACACGTGGAGGAAGGTAATCTGGCTCCGTCTTTTAAAAGGAGATCAAAGAATCTGTGGACAATTTTAAAACCACCGAGACTGCTTTTACTGCATTATATGGTAATTATTTATCCAAATAATTTCATTTTTCAGGTTGTGTTTTAGAACACCCTTAAAGCATTTGTTCTATGCTGTATTAAGTCGCAGGGCTCGGGGCAGTGACAACAGCAAGTTATAGAGGAATCAAACTTGGAGTCTTAACTCCCACTTATCAGCTGTGTATCTGACTTGGGTAATTTACTTGAGTCTCAGCTTCTTCTTCTTTAAAGTGAAACTGTAATCATCAGCCTTGTTGTCAGGATTAGATGAGATAATACAGGGGAGAGCACACGGCCAACTATAAAGTACTGCAGGGGCCAGCCAGGACGGAACGCCCCGGGCCCTGCGTCAGTACAGTGGAGTCCGAGCTGCGGAATTCACTGCCTGCTTTACTTAACCACCACGCAAGTTACCATCTCTTCTCTTTGCCTCAGAATATCTCCTGAGTTTGTAACATAGAGTTCTACACAGAATAGGTATTCAACAAGCATTTGTTGCTGCTGTTTATGGAGCTGACAGTTGTGCTGGTTTTCTTTCCATTTAGAGGAAAACAGGAAACTCTCTAGATAGCAGAATCTCACAAACCAGAATAGAAAAAGACTAAGAGGTCCAGGACATGAATTGTCAGAGTACAGGTTCCAGGACAGAATAAACTTGTGTTTACTCCTAGCTCTTCCATGCAGTAGCTTCGTGAACTTTGTGACGTAAGCCTCAGTTTCTTCCTTGGTAACATGGAGATAACAGCATGGCTTACTTGACAAGGTCGTAGTGAAAATTAAAGGAAAAGATGCATGAGAAGCATCTAGAATACTGCCCATCACATGGTAAACATTCCAGAAATGTGATTATTCATCTTATGACTGTTATTAAAAAGACTCCATCATGGATGAAAGAAAGGTGCTCAAAACTATGAAAGATGGCATCCTCTTGCTTGCAAGTCCCACTTTGGCCACTAGGATGACTTACTGAGTCCAGGAAAGAGTACTCTCCAAGGAGTGCCTTGTCTACCTGGGTGGCTATCTATCTAAAACAGCCTGTCTGGCTGGAGCTATTTCCATTTGCTGTCTTTATGAGCCCAGAGGCATGCACAGCTATGAGCACATTTCAGAAATTTGAAAAATAAACAATGAAATGCCTCATGCTTGCCACACATGTATTTTTCCTTCCATGATTTAGGTTGGCTGGTTCTAAGCCATAAAATGTTTATAATAAGAAAGAAAGAAAGAAAAAAAAAGAATAAGAAATTTGCCAGCTTCAAACTCTTTAACCCCACCTCCCGAAACTTTCCAACTCAAGGTTAAGATGTGAACAAATGTTCCAACCAATATGTTCATGAAAGATTTAATAATTACTTTGCTTATGAAAGTTTAAACAGCTGCTTAAGTTAGTAAAAAGGCTCCCACCCAGGCAAAATAACTTGCTGTACCCGTTAAGGAGGTTTTACAAATCATCAGACTACATACTCAGATGCAAGGCAAAACTGCATTTGCTCTAAAGCCTCTAGAACTAGCCAATTCTGTACGGCATGATTCTGTTCACCAGGTCAATCAGGTTTCATTTATTCCTATGACAAGGTCTTGACGGCATCATGTTAAAGATGTTTCCAAAAGAATTGCTGAGCTTTTCAATAATTTATTTTTAAAAACATATATACATGGAAGAGGCCATGTGTTTTTCTATAGGTTATTTTACAGTATAACTGCATGAACCCAGGGTTCATTATCAGACGGACTTAGAAATTATAGGAAGTCACATCACATTCCTTTAAAAAAAGAATAACACTAGTCTTTGGGCTTTCATACATGCTACTCCTTCTGCTTGGAACATTCCCCATCCCAACCCCAACCGCTGTAACCTTTAGCTTGGTCAACTCCTCGTGGTTAACTACAAGTGTTGAGGAATCAATTGGATCTCTCCAGAAAGGCTCCTTTGGCTTCCCTGACCAGGATGTTTGCCCCTGAAATGAGCCCCTATTAAACTATGTAGCTGCCATAGTATGATATCACCTGTCACACTGCTTGCTCTTCTTCCCCAAGTAACACGATACAGCCAGCATATGTGAGAGCTCAATAAATTCTTATAGAATGAATGAATGAATTCCACCCAAACTGTACTTTTCCTTCTTTTTCTCCCCTGTATTTAAACTTTAACAATTTCTGCCAGTTTTATTTCCTAAATAATCCCTGAATCCTCCTCTTTCCCAACACTATGTCACCTGTCCCAGTTTACATCCTCCTATGTCCTAGCTGAATTTCAGTCTTTGCCCCTCTAATGTATACAGTGGCCGAAGTGTACTAAAATGCAAAGCTCCTGCCAAAACCCTTCAGAGACTTCCTACTGCCAACAGGACAAAGCCCCAGCCTTGCACACGGCATGTCAAGGCTGCACTCTGTCCCTCCGATGTGCCCCTCTTATTTCTCAACTCCTTGCTTTTGCATAAGCTCTCCCCTCACCAGTAAAGGTCAATATATACTGAGGGTCAGAGAGGCAAAATGACCTACCAAGAAAATATAAGAGGTAGGATCTGAATTCTACTCGCTATGTTTCTAACTACAGTGCTAAGCTGCCTATTTAAACTGACCCTATTGCTGTAACTGTCACGCCTGACACGTACTCAATAAGTTTGTGTCATATTAATGAGTGGTTTTTAAAAATATTTAAAAAAAACCACCAAAACATAAGCTACCCAGGGAATCTTATGCCTCTAACCTACTGTTTCTCCAAAAGTTAGGGGAATATTACAAATATTTAAACTTTTTAACAATTCCCAGAGTACACTAGCACAATAAAGGTTTAAGAAGTGCCACCAAAAAAAGAAGTTAATTATGCTTTTTCGATAGAAGAATTCCTAACTGTATCTGAACACAGAATGTTAAAAAACAAACAAAACACTTAGGGACACTGCTACTCTGTCAAATAATGAAAGGGCTCTCACTATTTCTAGTTACTATCTAAGAGCATATATCGTGTATACCAGCAGTCTGATGATAATCCCCAAGTGTTTTTTTTTTTAAATAATGGAGTTTTAAGGCTGGAAATGATCTCTGAGTTTTCCCAAAGTCCGTCATTCTATAGTTGAAGGACTGAGTGGGCCAAGGTCATTCTGCTTATTTGTGGCAGAAATAACACCAGAACCAAGGTGTGGCAACACTCACACCGTGTTCCTTCCATTATTCCACACCAGAGGTTCTCAATCTGGGGTGACTTCTGTCCCAGCCCTTTGGCAATGTCGGGAGTTGTTTTTTTTTTTTTTTTGACGGTCATAGTTATAGGGTGTGGGGCAGAGGCCAGGGATGCTGCTAAAAATTTTACAGTGCGTACAGCAGACCCCTACAACAAAAAATTCTTTGGCTCAAAATGTTAATAGTGTAGACATTAAGAAACTCTACCCCCCCACACACACACATACAAAGAAAAACTGAGCTATCCAGTTAACAAACTAGAACTTTCATCTCAATGTTTCCCATTGGCCTGCATACTGCTGTATTATATTTGAAATAATACTTTATATGAAACTGAAATTGTTCTTTGAATCCATGAAAATAACTGCTATAAGAAAAATGCATGTATAAAAAACCAATTTCACTCATCAAGGCTTTATTAAAATGAGTTTGGATACTATGAAGCAAAAAAAAAAATGTGAAACACTTTTCTTTTTCACACAATTCCCTCAGAAGACTTCTGGAATATAGTAAGGCCTAGTAAATCACTGAGGGACAAAAGAAATGGGCCAGCCCCAAGAGTCCACACTAGAGAAACTGCTCTCAGGAGAGTCTGTCCTGCAGGGGCACTAACTCCTAGTTTCAGGTCATCGGCCCTTTTGTCAGGTCAGTTTGAGCACAACCCTCCTTCTGTGTTTGCCTGTCTGGTGGAGTGAAGGACCCTGGCAGCATCATAAAGTATGGCCAAGAAAGGGCTATTGCGGCTGCTGTCAGGACAGACTCCCCCCAACACTGGCATGATTCTGGGCTTGGCAGAGCCAAAACTTGTCACTGTGGGTTCTTTGGGAAGAGAGTAGAATTAATGTGCGCAATACCCCTCCTCAGCCATTTTCACTTGTTGAGACTCAATAAAGTATTTGTATCATTGGCATTTTTAAAAGCCTATGGTTAATTTGGGACTTAAAGCTTAGGGCTGAATTACGCAACAGGGTTTCGAAATGTGTTAATGCTTCATCAATCACGTATATACTTTTCTAGAGCTGAAAATCACCACACCTCGCCCATGGTTCTTGGGCCAAATCAGAGGGATTCTTTATGTGCTAACTGCTTTTCTTTCCTTAATGTGCCGTGTGTGAATAATGAGATGGAAGGGGTTGTGCTGGGTGCTAGCCCTGAAGGGGGTCCGTCAGCCACTGTGTGAATGTTAGCCTACCCTCTAGTCACCCAGGATGTTCGATCTGCAAGCAGAATGATAAAAACTGCAATAAACCCTCTTTCTTTTTAGAGCTAATTTCCATTGCAAGTAACCTGCTCAGCATTATTGAACACTCTTCTTCAGTAAGATATGGAGCAAGGTAAGGAGGATGTGTCAGAGATAAGTTAGTCACCGAAACAACCCAATGTTTATGTCACTGTGGCCATTACAGTAGTCCCCTCCCTAGCCACAGGTGACACATTCCAAGAGTCCTGGTGGATGCCTGAAACTACGGATAACATCACACCTTATATAGACTATATTTTTTTCCTATACATACTCACCTATGATAAAGTATAACTTCTAAATTCGGCACAGAGCTTAACACCACTAGCATAATAGAACAGGACAATTGTACCAGCATGCTGTGATAAAGGTCATGTGAATGTGGTCTCTCAAAATACCTTACTGTACTGTCCTCACTCTCCTTACAACGAGGTGTGAGGATAAAATGCCTACGTGATGAGCCGCAGCGAGGGGAATGACGGAGGCACGGGATGTAGCCTTCAGTTACTGCTGAGCTGACCTGACGTCAGGAGAAGCAGCATCTGCTTCCGGACTGCAGTTGACCACAAGTAACTGAACCCGCGGAAGGTGAAGCCTCAGATGAGGCGGGACTATCATACTTACCATTAAAAACAAAGCTGAGCAATTTTCAGAAAGTTTGCCCGAGTTGAGGAGAGCTAGACTCCCTTACCAGCCAGTGAGAGAATGGTCCTTAGTTGGCATTTGAATCTCCATCAGATGTGTCCTTTCCCTCCTTCATTCTCATTTTCTGCTCGCTTCTGAATATTCATTTTCTGCTACATAATTTCCTCTTACCTATAACTGCCTCCTTCCCTCTATGTCCCTTTTCCTCTTTCTTCTGCTCACCTCTGATTACTCACCCCAGTATTTATCTGTATCATAACCTTTATCTTATAGGGAATGGGCGGGGGGGAAGGTCTGACAGCAGGAAACACCAGGTGGGGATCAGCGTTTTAAAACAGCTCTGAGCCTGGGTGGCTCAGTCATTAAGCGTCTGCCTTCAGCTCAGGTCATGATACCAGGGTCCTGGGATCGAGCCCCACATCGGGCTCCCTGCTCAGCAGGGAGCCTGCCTCTCCCTCTCCCACTCCCTCTGCTTGTGTTCCCTCTCTCGCTGTGTTTCTCTCTGTGAAATAAATAAATAAATCTAAAAAAATATAAAATTAAAAAATTAAACAGCTCTGAGCTTTGTGGCAAAAATAGGGGAGAGATTAGAAGAAAAATCAGGGGCGGAAGAGGAAGGGCCTGAATTAGGACAATAATGAGAGTAAAGGAAAAACAGAACAGATTTTTTTTTTTAACATGCTGTAAGTAGACTTCATAGGATGGGTGCTAGGCTGTAGGCCAGTGATAAAGAGAAGAAAATGAAAATTAACTCAATGTGTTGGCAGGTAAACATGGCTCCCTTCACAGAGACGAGAAACTAAGATGAGTGATCAGGTCGAAGGAGTTGAGGTTCAGGTTTGGATAATACAGAGATGCATTTAGGAGGAGGGGTGATGTCCAATATGCCAATGGACAATCAGTAGTCTACACGGGCAGGAGAACTTCTAGATTTAAAAGGAACTGAGATTAAGAAAATTCTCCAGCCATTTTTGCCTTTACTTCCTCTCTTCATTTTACAAAGACAAAGTATGTGTTGAGAGCTACTACACGCCAAGTCCCGGGATAAGCATTAGTGAAAAGCCGGAAAAAAAGTAAACAGAGGGTGTGCTCAGGGCCTTAGCAAGCTCTGGCGGGAGGTGACACAAGCACATACAGTGCTGAGATAAGGGTGCCCCAAGGAAGCTTCACGGAAGAGGCAGCGTTGATCAGGTGCGTACTATCCTTATTCAGGCTCATTAACTCACCTAAGGCCTGGAGAGAGCACTTGCTTGCTGCTTTCCTTCACAGTTTGGTCATCCCCTGTGGTTTCAAGCAGACTATAAGGCAGATTCCTCCCCCAAAATCAGTCACATAGACGTACTGCACTCATCCATATTCCTTCTGTGGAAGTAATACTGTGACTTCCTGGCTGGAGAATTTCTGTTAGTTTTCTACCTTGTATATCTTGGTAACACCATACTTACAACCAACTTCTGGAATGCTAGGCAATGCTATGGTAGAGGTAAAAGTTTAATCCTGAGTCTTGGGAACTCTCTGGAACCTACTCACCTAGAGGAGATGCTACCCTGACAGAACAGAGTTCGAAGCATCTTGATGGAGATGAGGGTGCTAACTATTCAGGCTGATCCAGCAACTCGACTCTTAGCCATTTACCCAAAGAGAAATGAAAACGTAGGTCCACGGAAAGATTCGTGCAAGAATATTCGCAGAAGTTCTACTGGTAACAGTCAAAAACTAGAAACCACCCAAATGATCGGGAAGGAGACAAACCATAAGAGACTCCTAAACTCACGAAACAAACTGAGGGTGCCTGGGAGGTAGGGGGGTTAGGGATTGGGTGGCTGGGTTGTGGACTCCTGTGAAATGTGTAAGCCTGAGGATTCACAGACATGTACCTTGGGGCAAATAATACATTATATGTTAATGAAAAAAAAAAAGAAAAGAAACCACCCAGATGTTCAACAAATTGTGATAACCAAATTGTGCTGAACGGATAAACAAATTGTGGTATATCCATGTGATAAAATGTCACTCAGCAGCAATAATAAAGGATAGTCAATTGCTAAAACAACATGGATAAATCTCAGACTTATATGTGAGTGAAAGAAGCCGGACTCAGAAGACCACACATTCTAGGTTCCACTTTTTTGAAATTCGAGAGAAGAAAAAACTCTAGAACTAGAAAGTGGATCAGTAGTTACCAGGAGGCAGGGGAGTGGAGGAGGGGATGGACAGCTAAGGCACATGAGACAATGTTTGGAGTAATGAAAACATTCTCTATTGTGAGCGCTGTAGTTAAATTACTATGTACATTTTTCAAAGCTCATTGAATTATACACTTAAATTTGGTAAATTTATGAAATTATACTTCTGTAAAGCTGATTTTTTTTTTTCAATCAGCCAGAGCTGAGGGGCAGGCCCAAGCCTTCCCAACCAGAAGATGCCAGTGGCCCTTAGAAAGCTCTGTGAGCCAGCATGACCTCAGCCTTCAGGCCGCTACAGCCCCAAGAACTCCTCTGCTTTAATGCGTTAGCTCAGACCTTGACACCCCCTGGCTGCTGCAAACTAAGGCTCCCAATAACTCATGCTCATCTTGCCCCCCTGCCTAGGGGCCAGAGCAGCCTCCTCGCCCAGACAACGGATCACAGATAATCCGAAATCGCCCCCTGCCCTGGACTAGCAGCCTTAAAAATGGCAACACTTCATCCTGGAACTACTGACTGGGGAAAATACCTGGTAAGGATTATACTTTGAGTCTGACTCTCAGAAACTGGAAAATAGGCTCTGGGCTCTTGTTATCAGGTTCCTAAAGGGCAAGGGGCTTTGTTGTTTGTTTTCTCAATAATGGAAACTAGAGTTTCTCTATAGCTATTTGACTCCCAAGGGTCCTACTGAGATCCTGCTTTTCCATTATCCCTGTACTACAAGCCTAAGGCCGATGCATGCCCACATCCTGGATGTAACTTAGGAAGGAAGAAAGGGGCCTGAACATAAAACAAATCTTCACTGCAACAGAGCCCTGATGTCTGGGAGAGGCCCTGAATCAAGACATGTTCAGAAGGTTTGTTTCTCTACCACTATTCACTTTTGCCTTCATCCCATTTACCCCTTTAAGCAAAATACAAGTCTGTAATTCTAGAAAAACTTGATCTTTAAGTGTTAGTTTCAGAGTTTCAATAACTACTAGTAGAGGAAATTTGCACGAGACATCTTATCATCTTATCAGAACTGTTTTTTTGTACACTTGATGTCATATGAAGTCAACTTCCATTCAATGAGTGTCTGCACTCTACCAGACACCGTGCTAGGCTATCTGATGAGCTGGGGCTAGTTGAGACCTCACAATAATCCTACTAAATTACATATACCATCCCTTCTTTGCAGAAAAGTTCTCTATGATTGGGAGAATAAGTAGCTTGTTCAACTTATTTAACCTTCAGCTAACATAGAGTCTGAATCTACCTCTAGTACTCTTTGATTTTCAAAATTTGCTAAGGGAAAAAATACGTCAGGAAATTACTGTGGTTTAAACCTTGCTTTAACATTTACAAGGTGCTGGTTCTGAGTTCCTTCTCAGTCACTTACTAGCTGTGTGGACCTCAGGCACCTCAGTCTCCTTCTATGTCACCTGCGAATGATGAACATAAATCCTACTTCATTGAGTTTTGAAAGACTCAAATAACATGATCCACACAATATGCACAATAACTATTAGCTACTGATATGATCTCAAGTGCTAACCTGGCTCCAAATGGAATAAATATCACACACACACACACACACACACACACACACACACACATTGAATTTCTATACCATGGATACTATTTCATTCTTCAATTCATTGTAAAACTTTTGGCAGGAATGAATGAATGAATGAATGAATATATATATGTGTGTGTGTATATATATATATAAGATCCTGCCTTCGATGAGTTTTTAAGGACCATCTCTGTAGATCATGTTCTTTCCAGACAGCCCATGCACCTCCTTCACTCACCTGCTCTGGGTACTTGCTACCAATGATCTCTGCTACAGTGTTGAAGGAATCAGCATCTGGGTAGGTCTTTGCGCCCATCTTCAGCTGAATAACAATTCTGTTCCCACGAGAAGCCATTCTTGACATCATTTCTGCATCTTCCACTGTAATACAAGCTGTCGGGATTTTTGGCACACCATCCTGGTATTCCTGAATACCTGTGTGAGGACTTGAGAAAAGAAGGCACCAGGTTACCTTAAAAGCAGAAATGGACCCAAAGTATTTTTTTAAGTGTCTGTATTTGGCATTTGACTCACACTGATGTTTGTTTGCATATGAGAAATAGGATAAGTGGGCAATATTGGTTTATTTGCTTTTGATGTGAATTTTTGTTTTTGGGAAAAATAATGTAGAAACTTCAATTTAGGGTGTCTGGGTGGCTCCGTGGGCTAAAGCCTCGGCCTTCAGCTCAGGTCATGATCTCAGGGTCCTGGGATCGAGCCCCGCATGGGGCTCTCTGCTCAGTGGGGAGCCTGCTTCCCTTTCTCCCTCTACCTGCCTCTCTGCCTACTTGTGATCTCTCCTTCTCTGTCAAATAAATAAATATAAAATCTTAAAAAAAAAAAAACACTTCAATTTAACAATCATCTCACTGAAAACATTACATGAAATTTATTTTCATAATCTGATGATCCTTTAAAGTTGCAAATTTCCTCAAACTCAAAAGAACATTAACAACGTCTTGAGGACCAATAGGTGAGTGAACACATGTGTTTGAGGAGACAAAGAAAGCTCTGAAGTTCATCAAGGCTACAGACCAGAATACCCACACCTCTGGAGGAAAACTGCCCACATACATCCAGCTCTCTGGTCACGGACTAGCTCTGGGGATACTCTCTTCCCACTCAAACACAGAGAATTGAACACACAGACCTGCATTGGTGGTAGAATGCTTTGCAGGAAAACTGTAGAATGATGGGAAATGTTTGTGTTCCCAAGAACAAAAGTGCTGAATAAACCCCAGTCCCTGATTTTACTGCTATAAGAAAAGAAAACTATGATAATTTTGGCACTAAAACAGAAATATTACCCCAACAGTCCAGTTTTTCCTGGTAATTTCCATATGCTTCTTAGATTACTAAAAACACTTATAATTAAAGTTTCTATTAACCTATTGTTGATTCAACCTCTATGCATGCTAATTGAATTTATCAAAATCATTTCCTAAAATTGCTCTTTCAGACTATCCCTTTTCAATGCTGAGGTAGGACTCCAAACCCTCCCAAACCACAACTCCCTCGGGACCAAGCCGGCACAAGCTTCCCAGTGTGCACCACACCCTATCAGCCTATTCCCATCTTCTGTGAATATGCCTAATCCACTCTAACTTCTGGTTCAGGGTGGGCTATGGGGTCCCATAACCTAGGTCAAATCCTGGCTCTACCGTGACACGAAGCAACCCACATGACCTCTCTGTTTCTAAGTTTCCACATCTATTAAGTGGAGAATAATATTAATATTGACTTCATAAGATTGCTATGAGGATAAAAGATAGTATATAGAAAGAATTTAAAATGGTTATTTGGTACATTATAATTATTTAGTAAATATTTGTTATTATTACTTCTTCAGTGCAATTTTTCCCACTGGGATGGTAGAATGATTAATGACCAAAAGTACTCTGAAACATGTAGGAAGACAATCTAAATATTTATTATTCAGATTACCTTACATGATGTCTGGGATTCAACAAGCTCTCCTTGTTCTCAGACTCTTTTACTCAAGAAGAGTTCAGTGTAACATCTCTCAACAAGCTCTCTCTTTTTTTAAGTTTTTATTTAAATTCCAGTTAGCTAACATACAGTGTAATATTGGTTTCAGGTATACAGTATAGTGATTCAACACTCCTATACAATGCCTGGTGCTCATCACAGGTGCACTCCTTAATCCCTATTACCTATTTAAACTCATCCCTCCACCCACCTCCCCTTTGGTAACCATCAATTTGTTCTCTACATTAAGAATCTGTTTCATAGGGCACCTGGGTGGCTCAGTGGGTTAAAGCCTCTGCCTTCAGCTCGGGTCATGATCTCAGGGTCCTGGGATCAAGCCCCACATCAGGCTCTCTGCTCAGCAGGGAGCCTGCTTCCCCCTCTCTCTCTGCCTGCCTCTCTGCCTACTTGTGATCTCTCTCTCTCTCTCTCTCTTTCTGTCAAACAAGTAAATAAAATATTAAAAAAAAAAGAATCTGTTTCATGGTTTGCCATCCTCACTTTCATTTCTTTCCTTTTGCTTGTTTTGTTTAAATGATTTTTTTTTTTTTAACAAATTTGTACCAGTAAGTTACAAGTAAGCTTCTTAAAGTGGGGACAGTAAGTTGAGCATGTACCCATGGCTCCAATGAGGAAAACAGCACTAAAAGGCAACTTCCAACTATGGTTCTGAATTCAAGATATAAAAGACTTTGTAATTTGTTTCTGCAATTAAGAATGTCCTCCAGTAATGCAATCAACACTGTTTAGTAGAAGTAGGAAGACTGAAGACAACATTTTTATCTGGAGTCCTGTCCTTTCACTGCCAATTGTTCTACAAGGGATGATCAGCCTTAAACACCAATTTCCTGCTCCCATTTATAACCCCACCTGCAAATGAATTATAGCAAAGGGTAAACTATAAAGGAAACTGTAAAAAAATCAAAATGATTGTACTGAAAAATTAATACCAATTCCTTACAAACTCTTCCAAAAATTTTAAGAGAAGGGAACACTTCCCAACTTACTCTACAAGGTCACTATTATGGATATCAAAACCAGACAAAAATATCATAAGAAAAAAAAAAACCATGCATTAACATCTTTTATGAATATAAAAGCAAAAAAAAATCCTCAACAAAATATAAGCAAACTGATACCAGCAACAAATAAAAAGGCTTGTACACCATGACCAAGAAGGATTTATCCCAGAAACGCAAGGTTGGTTTAACATCCAAGAATCAACCAATGTAATATATCATGTAATACAAAAGGACAAAAGCCACATGACCATCTCAAGATAGTGAAAAAGCATTTGACAAAATCTAACATTCCTTTGTGATAAAGAAAAAAAAAGCTATGGTAGTAAAAGAGTGTGGCACTGGTATAAGGATAGACATAGGTCAATAGAATAGAATTTAAAGTCCAAAAATAAACCTTCAAAAGAATGGTCAGTTCATTTTCAACAAGGGTGCCAAAATAATTTAATGGATATTGAAAAATATTTTCAAAGAAATGGTGCTGGGGCCAACCAAATATCCGCATGTAAGAGAAAAAAGCTGCACCCCTATATCACAACATACATGACAATCAATTAAGAAATTAATCACAGGGGGCACCTGGGTGGCTAAGTTGGTTGTGTCTGACTCTTGATTTCCGCTTGGGTCATGCTCTCAACGTCATGAGATCCAGTCCTAAGTCGGACTCTGTGCTGGATGTACAGCCTGCTTAAGATTCTCCTTCTCTCTCTCTCTCTGCCCCTCTCCCTCCCCTCTCTCTTTAAAAAAAACAAAAATAAAGATAAAAATAAAATAAAATCTTTTAAAAAATTAATCACAGACCTAGATATAAGAGCTAAAACTATGAAACTTCATGACCTTCAGTAATAAAATTGTGTCTTAGATACAACACCAAAATCATAAGCAACAAAAGAAAAAATAGGTAAACTGAACCATCGAAATTGTAAATCTTCGTAATTCAAAAGACACTGTCAAAAAGTGAAAAAAGACAACACACAGAATGGGAGAAAATGTCCATAAATTGTATACCTGATAAGGCACTTATATCTAAAATATATACAGACCTCTTGAGAACTCAATAATAAAATAGCTACCTAATTAAAAAATGGGCAAAGAATGTGAATAGACTTTCTTCAAATAACATATACAGGTGATGAGCACATAACAGGATGCTAAATACCATTAGACATCAGGAAAATGCAAATCCAAACCACAATGAAATGCCATTCACACCCACTAGGATGGCTATGATCAGAAAGACAGATAAAAACAAGTATTGACAAGGATGTGGAAAAATTTGAAACCGTGTACATTGATGAAAGAATGTAAAATGGTATAGCCACTTTAAAAACAGTTTGACAAGTTCCTTAAAAACTGAAAAAGTACTATTAGGTTTATACTCAAGAGAAATGAAAATATATATTCACAAAAACTTGAACACAAATGTTCATAATAGCATTATTCATAATAGTCAAAGGTAAAAACCACCCTAATGTCTATCAGGTCACGAATGGATAAATAAAATGCATGTCCATACAATAGAATATTACTTAGCCATAAAATATTGTGTTCTTATACAAGCTGCAATGTGGATGAACCTTAATAATATTATTAATATTAATTATGATTAAATTATAATTTATATTATAAATTATTGATTATAATTATAAATTATAAAATATAATTATAAATTACAATTTGTATTATGATTATAATTAATTATAATATAATTATATAATTACTATTAATATTATCTTAAGTGAAAGAAGTAAAAAAAAAAAAGACCACATTTTACAAGATTCCACTTGTATGAAATGTTTAGAATAGGTAAATCTGTAGAGGTAGAAAGTAAATTTTATGTTGCCCAGAGCTGGTTGAGGGTGAGGAAAATGGGCAGTGAACACTAATAAGTATGGGGGTTTTTTGGAGGATAATGACAATGTTCTAAAATTAGTGATGGGTGCCATACAACTTTGTAAATATCAGCTCTCCTGATTTACCAGCTTGCTGGCCACAAATCTTGGGACTTCTCAGCCTCCATAATTACATGAATCAAGTCATAATAAATCTCTTAATATATATATTTCTATTGCTTCTCTTTTTCTAAAGAATCATGACTAAAACAACCACAGTGAGTCAAAATTTCTTTTTACTTGCAGCCAAACATATTCCAAACATTTGCAATGACCAAAATAGATAAATGGTGCTTTATATATTTAAAAAATATAAACACTAGTCTTAACTTTTTCTTTTCAGAAATACACAACTTCGTATCAAATAAATAAATCCAAATTAAAATTACTGAAAGAAGCCATTATAAAGGATTCTGGGAAGATAGTGAAGTAAACTCTCCCTGTAAGAAGTGCTCAAGGGAGTCTTACAGGGTGAAATGAAAAGACACTAGACAATAACTTGAAGCCATATAAAGAAATAAAGATCTCAGTAAACATAAATAAATAGGCAATTATAAAAGCTATTTTTATAGTAACAATGGTTTGTAGTATTGCTTTCATGTTTTCTAAATGATTTAAGAGACTAATGCAAATGGCCAGATTTCGTTTCTCTTGATGGCTGCATAGTATTCCATTGTATATATATACCACATCTTCTTTATCCATTCATCTGTTGATGGGCATCTAGGGTCTTTCCATAGTTTGGCTATTGTGGACATTGCTGCTATAAA
>CM053606.1:129849213-129894815 GCA_028646535.1 Procyon lotor | reverse complement strand
AAATAAATAAATAAATAAATAAATAAAATCTTAAAAAAAAAAAAAAAGAGACTAATGCATTTAAAATAATTATTAGTTTATTAGGGAACGCATAATGTATTAAGATGTAACCTGGTGATATCAGTAACCAAAAAGTAAGGGGGAGGAGCTGAAAAGGAACAGAGTTTTTATATGTTATTGAAGTTAAGCTGGTATAAATTTAAATTAAAGTCCTATAACTTTATATATATATATATATGGAAATGAAAAAGAAATATAAACATTCCACTAAAAAAAAATCATCTGAACACAAAAGACAGTAATGCAGAAAATGAGGGACCAAAAAAAGCTAGAAAGCATAAAGAGAGGAAATAGCAAAATGAAAGAAATAAGTCTCTACTTAGCAATTATTACTTTAATGTAAATAGATTAAATTCTCTAATCAAAAGCTGGAGATTGGCAGAATGGATTTTTAAAATTATCTAACTATATGCTATCTACAAGAGACTCAGTCTAGAGCTAAGGACACAAATATCTTGAAAATAAAAGGATGAAAAACATATATTCCATGCAAATATTAACCAAAAGAGAGTAAGGATGGCTATACTGATATCAGACAAAACAGACTTTAAATCAAAAAGGGTTATAAGAGACAAAGAAGAACATTTATTAATGAAGGGGTCAATACAGCAAGAAGATAATAACAATTATGAACATTTATGCACCTAATGGAACACTGTTAATATATATGAAGCAAAACTGACAGAATTGAAAGTAGAAATAGATAGCTCTAGAATAATAGTTTGAGACTTCAATACTCAACTCTTACTAGTGGATAGAACAATTTGTGACATACACCTGTTCATAAACATTCTTCTCTTGGATGGTCCCTCAGCATTTACTCCTAGCCTCTAGGGCTATAAAAGTAGGTCCTAAAAGAGGTGAGGTTTCAGAAATCTACTCACCTTGTATCCACCCAAAACACACTTCTGTCCATGAAGTGTGGCATACAAATCCCCTTGATAAACTATTTCTCATCAAGCTGGACTTCTCGATCTTTTTCTTCAGGATTTTTTGTCTCCTTCAGGCTTTAGAAGTCAGTTTATGTATACCTCCCTTTCACAGAACAACCAGCCAAAAGATAAGTAAGGAAATAGAGGAGTTAAAAACACAATAAACCCACTAGATTTAACAGACCACTCTATCCAACAATAGCACACACACTCTTCTCAAGGAGAAGAGTCTAGCGAGGGTGGAGGCCTCTGACTTCTCCAAACAGGCCCCACTTTTTGTTTTCTTAGCCCAGGTCTCTGAGTGCTATAGATGAGAACTAGGTGGCAGCTGAGTGGCAGGAATGTACATACATCTCAAGGACCCAGAACCATGAATGTGGCATACAAATCAGAAGCACACATGGAATGTTTTCCAGGATAGGCCACGTTAGGCCACAAACTGAGTCTCGACAGATTTAAAAAGGTATGTATCTTGCAAAGCATCTTCCCTGGCCAGAACAGATAACAGAAGGACAGAAAAATAACAGAAGGAAAATGAAAATTCACAAATCTGTGGAAACTAAAGAGCATACTCTCAACCAGCCAATGGATCAAAAATGAAATCACAAGGGAAATTATAAAATATTTAGCTATGAATGAAAACAAAAACCACGACATACTAAAACATATAGAATGCAGCAAAAGCACTATTAAAAGGAAAAGTTTTACATGAAAAAACAGAAAAGATTTCAAATCAACCACTTAACTTTACAACTTAAGGAACTAGATACAGGAAAAGAAGAAAAAACTAAACTCAAAGCTAGTGGAAGAAAGGAAATAAAGATTAAAACAGAGATTAAAAAAAAGATTAGGGCAGAGATAAATGAAATGAATAGAAAAAGAACAGAAAAATCAATAAAACCAAAAGTTGGTTCTTTGAAAAGATCAACAAAATTGGCAAACCTTTAGCTAGATGGACTAAGAAATATAAAGAGAACAATCACATTACTAAAATCAGCAATAAAACTGGGGACATTATTACCAATTCCATAGAAAGAAAAAATGATTATAAAAGAGTATATGAACAATTATATGCTAACAAAGTGGATAACCTAAGTTAAATGGACAAATTTCTAGGAATACAAAACCTACCAACTCTAAGCCATGAATAAATAAAAAACCCTGAATACCTCTGTAACTAGTAAGGAAATTTAATTGGTAATCAAAAAATCTCCTGACAAGGAAAAGCCCTGGATATGATGACTTCAAGGGCAAATTCTACCTAACTTTTTTTATTGTGTTATGTTAGTCACCATACAGTACATCATTAGTTCTTGTGTAGTGTTCCATGATTCATTGTTTGCATATAACACTCAGTGCTCCATGTAATCCGTGCCCTCCTTAATACCCATCACCAGGCTCACCCATACCTCCACCCCCTCCCTTCTAAAACCCTCAGTTTGTTTTCCATCGTCCGTAGTCTCTCGTGGTTCATTTCCCACTCCATTTTCTCCCCCTTCATTTTTCCCTTCCTTCTCCTAATGTCCTCCATGCTATTCCTTATGTTCCACAAATAAGTGAAATCATATGATAATTGACTTTCTCTATTTGACTTATTTCGCTTAGCATAGTCTCCTCCAGTCCCATCCACGTTGATGCAGAAGTTAGGTATTCATCCTTTATCATGGCTAAGTAATATTCCATTGTGTATAAGGACCTAACATTTAAAGAAGAACTAACATCAACCCTTCTCAAACTTTTTTTAAAAATAAAAAAGAGGGATTACTTTCTAATTCATTCTATGAAGCCAGCATACCCTAATACCAAATCCAGGCAAGGACACTACAAGGAAATAAACTATAGATCAATAACCCTTCAGAACACTGATATAAAAATTCTCAACAAAATACTAGCAAATGGCAGCACATTAAAAGGATTATACACCATGGCTAAGTGGAATTTATTCCTGGAATGCAAGGATGTTTCAACATACAAAAATCAATCAATATAATTTACCACATTAACAGAATTAAGGGGAAAAATATGATCATCTTAAGTAATGAAGAAAAAGCCATGTGACAAATTTCAAGACCCTTTCATGATAAAAGCATTCAAAAAACTAAAGGTAGAAAGAAATTACCCCAATATAATTAAAGCCATACATGAAAAACCCACAGCAAACATACTCAATGGTGAAAAACTAAACGCCTTTCCTCTAAAATCAGGAATATACCAAGGATGCTAACTTTTGCAACTTCTATTCAATATAGTACTGAAAGTTCTTGCCAGAACAATTATGCAAGAAAAAGAAATAAAAGGTATCTAAGTTAGAAAGGAAAAAGTAAAATTATATTTGTTCACAAGTGATGCAATCTTATATGTACAAAAGACTAAAGACTCTGCACAAAAAAAACTGATAGAACTAATAAATGAATTGGCCAAAGCAATAGGATACAAAGCCAACACATAAAAATCAGCTGCATTTCTATACATGAACAATGAACAATCTGAAAACAAACTACAAAAACAATTCCATTTACAATAACATCGAAAAGACTAATATACTTAGGAATGAACTTAACCAAGGAGGTGAAAAACTTATGCAATGAAAACTACAAAACATTGCTAAAAGCAATTAAAGAAAAGATAAATAAATGGGAACACATTCCATGTTCATGGATTAGAATGCTTATATTGTTAAGATATCAATACTCCCCAAAGCAGTCTACAGATTCAATGCAATCCTTACCAAAAAATTTCAAAGACATGTTTTATGGAAATAGGAAAAAACACCCTAAAATTCTCAAGAGATGCTTACCAATGAAAATAATGTTGAAAAAGAACAAAGCTGGAGGAGTCACATTACTACAAAGCTACCACAACCGAAATAGTGTTATACTTGCATAAACACAGATGGATAGACCAATGCAATAAAATAGCATGGAAATAAACCCTTGACTATATGGGATTTTTGACAAGTGCAAAGACCTTTCAATGGGGGAAAGGGCAGAACTTTCAACAAATGGTGCTGGGAAAACTGGATATCCACATACAAAAGAATGAAAATGAACCTTTATTTAACATTGTACACAAAAATCAACTCAATGGATCAAAGGTTTAAATGAAAGATCTAAAACTATAAAACTCTTAGAAGAAAAATGTAGGGAAAAAGCTTCATGACATTAGATTCCAATGATTTCTTGGAAATGACACCAAAGGCAAAGGCAACAAAAGAAAAATAGATAAATTGGACTTTGTGGATATCAGAAAACTTTGTGCATTAAAAGGCAATATCAACAAGTAAAAAGGCAACACATAGAATGAGGGAAAATGCTCGCAAATCTTATATCTGATAAGGGATTAATATTCAAAGTAATTAGAGAACTCTAAAAGCTGAACAACAAAAATCAGACAACCCAATTTAAAAGTGAGCAAAGATTTGACTAGGCATTTCAACAAAGAAAATATACAAATGGCCAATAAGCCCCAAAAAAGATGCTCAACATCACTAATCATTAGGGAAATGCAAATCAAAACTAATGAGACACCATCCTACCCCTACTAGGATGTCTACTACAAAAAAACAAAAAATAACACATGTTGGTAAGAATGCAGAGAAATAAAAAGCTTTGTGTGCTATAATGGGAAATATAAAATGGACAGAGTCTTTGGAAAACAGTGTGGTGGTTCCTTAAAAAATTAAAAATAGAATTATCATATGATCTGCCAATTCCACTTCTGGGCGTATACCCAAAACAGTTAAAAGCAGAGTCTCATGGATATACACCCATGTTCATAGCACCATTATTCACAATAGCTGCAGTGAAATACTAGCTACCCTAGTATTCATCAGTAGATGAATGGATAAACACAATGTGGTATATACATACAATGGAATATTATTCAGCTTTAAAAAGGAAAGAAATTCTGAAATATACTGCAACAGGGATACACATTGAGGGTATTACGCTAAGTGAAATAAGGCAGTCACAAAAAAACAAATACCACATGATTCCACTTATATGAGGTACTTAGGGTAATCAAAATCATGAAGGCAGAAAGTAGAATGGTGGTTTTCAGGGGCTGGTGGTGAGTGGAAAAGTGAAACAGTTCAATGGGTATAGAGTTTCAGTTTTACAAGATGAAAGAGTTATGGAGATGGATAGTTCTGATGTTTCACATTTTGAATGTATTTAATACCACTAACATGTATGCTTAAAATGGGTACAATGGTAAATTTTATGTCATTTGTATTTTAAAAAGTCATTACATACATAAAAATACCCCAATATTGTGTAAAGTACAAGGGAAAGTATACATACATTCCATGCTGATGGCACTATTTAATTAATATTTCTAGAGGGTGGTCTTCCAATATGTAGCAAAAACTATAAAATCTCTTTGGTTATTCTGCTTTGAAGGACAAACTCTTTGACAATATTATAAAATGAGGAAAAAAAAAACACAATTTATATTAAGATGTTTCCTGCATCTCTGTGTATAAATGTGAAAATCAAGAACAATCCAGCAGAGGTGGCAGGAAAATGAGACTGGCAAGGCAAGTAAGTGGCCAAAAGCAATACACAGAAACATGTAGATGAAATAATGTTAAGCTAAAAGAACCGAATACCAAATGCACATGATAAAAACTGAACATGAATCTGGAGTGATATAAATTAATATCCACTTGATTCCGAGAAACTACACTCATGCTGTTAGACTGTAAGTAATCATGTGAACTGCAATATTACCAATAAGCAGAATTAAATTCTTAAAAATCTATGCCACAGTCTGCAGAATAACCTGGAAGCAAAGCCTGAAGCTATCACAGTGGCAGTTTGAATCCTTGAAATACTAGGTCACAGGCATTTGAGCACCTGTGGCAAATTAACAGAAAAATATCTGTTGAAATTTTCTTTTCTTCTACCATCAATTACGTGAAATACTTGCAGCTGAATCCTTCTGCAGTGCCGGTCCATCAATGTGCCATCTAGGCAGAATTACAAAGCTAATATTTTCTTGCTGTCAATCGTGTTTGTGTTCAAGGGCTCTTCCTGTGCATCTGGTAGTGTTTTAACTGTTTATTCACATTTATGTACATCTTCCAAGGCAATAGGTACGAGTTTTAGTCTTCTAATCTTTAGAAAAGTGGTATAGGAGATCTCTTTCCCACAATGGTATAGAGGGGCACAGAATTAACTCAGAAAAGACTGCTGGCACAGATAGGAAATCACTCAGTTACTTCAAAGGGGGAAAATAATGTCTACTAACATCTGCACATCATTATCAGTAAACTTGCTCAAATAAGACATTTCCATAAAATAAAAACGGATGTGCTGCCCTTTGCTTTAACATTTTTCTTCCTTGGCCTTTTTTTTTTTTAAGCTTTATTTTGGTATTAGATTTTTGTCCTTATTTTTAAGCACCACAAAAAGGCCTGTACTCAAATAGTAGAGCCTTAAACCCTACAGATTTAAGGACGTGATATTCTTATTCCGTGGGCCCCTAAAGCATAAACCCTTCCATCAAAACTCACAATATACCATAAAGAAAAGTTAAACTCTGTGACAGAGCAGGCCATGGAACATTCCCCCAAACATGAATGATAATAATAGCTAGCACAGGGCTGGTGGCATTCTGAGTGTTTTACATACATTAATTCATTTACCAGTCACTATAATCCTGTGCAGTAAGCACTCTACTTGTCCCCACTTTACAGCTGAGGAAATTGAAGTACGGAGAGGCTAAGCCATAGTCTCACAGCTAGAAGCTGACAAAGCCAGAACTGAACCCTGGCAGTCTGGCGGGAGCCCACCCTCTTAATGCATATAGAATCTATGTTATATTGCCACTCATCACTCTAGGAAAAATGACGATTTTGATGATAATGGTAGTGGTAACGATGATTATCGTTAACAGCAAGCAAAACATTACTATCTATTGAATAGTTTAGACATATACTGAGCTAAGCAATTTTATCCATTACCTTATTTCATCTTCATATCCATTCTGAGATGGGTGCCCATATACCCATTCCTGAAAGGAACTGACCAATGCAGAGTTCATGAATAGCTCAAGTGCTCTGGGCAAGGAAGAGCGAACTCTGAGACCAAGCTCTTCTTTCCGGGTTCAAGGGAACTTATTCAAGCCATATAGCACCTCTTAATCTTTTATATTCCTTCTGATGGGCAGACTAAGAAAAATGATACATTGTGATGAAAAGCACTTGCACTGTGCCTGACAGATAATTTGTGGCTTTTCAATGATAGTTATGATCATCACTACCCATATTTTTACATACACTTCTATACTGAAGCATCACAGGGCATTGTAACTATTTATATATTTTATACCCACTACACATCTTTTATCTATTCTGGACCATCAGCTCTATGAGAACAAAGACATCCTCTTTGTTGCTTTTTGTCTACCCAGTGCTATAGCACAGTTTTTAGTCCAGAATATGTGCTCAGAAAACAGAGTTTTCTAACCTGTGGCCTCTAACACTAACTTCTGCTCATCATAATATTATCTCCTTGAACTCTATTTCCAATTTTCTTCAAACTTTACTATTTATTGATCATGTATTATGGCTCACAAACACATGGAGGTTTTGATAAAACGCAGATCATTGAGCCCTAAATCCAGAATTTCTGAGCCAAAGAATACGCATTTCTAACAAATTCCCAGGTGATGCAGATACTGTTGGTCCCAAGTGTTGGAGAGTTCAAGCCTTCACCAGAAGAGTTTATTCAAAAATAGGTGCTTGCCAATGCAAAAAGTGTACTCTCGACAGAATATTCACTGCTAGAGAATCTATCACAAACATACACAGGTAAGTACTACATGAAAGACACTAATACAGGTTTTATGGAAAAATCACCCCTGCTCTCAAGGAAGTGACATTATTTGGGACAATATTCGTTTCATGAGAAGTGTGACTACAGAGTTATGGACTTAATGAACATAGTAACAAACCTACCCAAATTCACATAACAAAAGGAGCATTAGCCCTCCAAAGCTGTCACTGTGCAAAGATGCACAGTTATTGCAGTAATTGCCCATGGCTCTAAACATTTTTGGCACTTTTTCCTCTAAAATTGGCTTCAGAGTATTTTGGTAGCTTTTCAAATGGTCAAAATGGAGGCAAAATTAGGTATTCTAAAATTAGAATTGATTTTTGGAAACAGCCAAAATATGAACAAAAGAACAAATGATCTGGGGTCCAAAACCAAAATACATTATAAAACAATGAAATCCTTAAATGTGTTACCGATCAATTGGATCTGAAGACAATCCCAAAAAAGAAGTATCGGAAATGTTTACATCAGTGGCACCTGTGTTAGAATATGTGTTTAGATTTAGAAGGTATTTACACAATAATGTTGATTAGATGTAAATAGTCTTGCATGTTTATTTAAAATTATTTATTCCCACAGTATTTCTTTTAAAAAATTGAAGCAACCTAAAAGTTCAATAAGGAAATTGTAGTATAAATTACGTTATTCAATTTCAACGGCTATATTTTGTAGCCATTAAAATGTTAATTATGAAGTCTATAAAACAAGATGAAATTTTTGACATAATATGGAGAAAATGAGAAGGTTTTTGTAAACAGTGACAAGCAATAAAGTTTTATGCACAAGGAAAAGAAGGAAATACAGGATCATAGAAAAAATGTTTGATGATAGGAGAAAGGACAGCACCTTTTTCTTTTGAACTGTCTCATTTTCATACCACTACAAAATTTGGACTTAAAAAAGTCTTTATCTTAAAGCTGCTATTGATATTTGCCAGAGCAACAGAAAAATATGGACAAGGCTAATCATAAATATTTGAGAATGAAGATAAATATGCCTGTTATTTGTTATGAAAGGAGTTATCAAATATGCCTTAAGTCAGCTACAGAAACACTTTGAAAATAGACGTGTAGGGGGAAATATTCTCAATTGTTTGAGAATCTGAGGGGCTGTACCATGACCTGCCACATAATTCATGAAAATGAAGGTGAGCATGGCCCATTCGATGATCACAGGTCTAAGCCAGGTTCCCAATCTAAATACACAGGATCAGTGTATCAGTCAAGATAGGTGAAATTGTACTATGATAACAAGCAGTCCCTATGATTCGATTCCTCAATCATTTTTATTTCGGCTTCTTTGAAGTAGAATTGACAAATAAAACTATATTTAAATTGTAAAATATTTAAAGTGTACATTGAGATGATTTGATAATACACTGTGGATAATAAGATAGTAAGATAATAAGATAAGAATAATACATTCTTCTCATCTAGCTAATTAACATATCCATCACCTCACATATTTATTGTTTCTTGTTTTGGTTTTGGTTGGTTTTGGTGAGAACCTTTAAGTTCTACTCTCTTTGCAAGTATTAATTATACAGCACAGTGTTATTCATTATAGTCACTATGTTTTATATTAGATCCTGAGACCTTATTCATCTTATAGCTGAAATTTTGAAGGCTTTTACCAGCCTTTCGGTTATTCCCCTAGGATCCCCACCCACCCAGGACAGGGCAATCACTTAGATTTTTCTTTTTTTCTTTTTTTTAACTCAATATATAAGTGATACCATGTAGTATTTTTCTTTCTCTGTCTGGCTTATTTCACTTAACTAACACCAAGTTCCATCCACGTTTTTACAAATGGCTTGAGTTCCTTCCTCATGGCTAAAAAGATTCCTCTGTGTGTGTGTGTGTGTGTGTGTGTGTGTGTGTACACCTATCTAAACACCTACACTCATTCATCTGTTGCTGGACTCATAGGCTGTTTTCCTATCTTGGCTATTGTGAATGCTGCTGCAAAGAACATGAGAGTGCAGATATTTCTTCAATATCCTGTTTTCATTTCCTTTGGATATACACCTTTAAGTGGGATTGCTAGATCACATGCTAATTCCATTTTTTTATTTTCCGAGGCTGTACCAATTTACATGCCCACCAAAACAGTAAGTAAGTGTTCACTTTCTCCACATCCTCACCAACATTCTTTATCTCTTCTCCATTTGGTAATAGCCATTCTAACACGTATGAAGTGATAGCTCACTGAAGTTTTAATTTTCATTTCCTTGATGATTAGTAATGTCAAGCACCATTTCATGTATCTGTTAACCATATGCATGTTTTCTGTGGAAAAATGTCTATTCTAGTTCCTCTGCCTATTTCTTTTTTTTTATTAACATATAATGTATTATTTGCCCCAGGGTACATATCTGTGAATCATCAGGCTTACACATTTCACAGCACTTACCATAGCACAGACCCTCCCCAATGTCCCTAACCCAGCCACCCTATCTCTAACCCCCTACCCCCAGCAATCCTCAGTTTGTTTCATGAGTTTAGGAGTCTCTTATGGTTTGTCTCCTTCCTCATCCCATCTTGTTTCATTTCCCCTCCACCTCCATGACCCCCCACCCTGCCTCTCAAATTCTTTTTTTTTTTTAAGATTTTATTTATTTATTTGACAGAGAGGGACATCTCAAGTAGGCAGAGAGGCAGGCAGAGAGAGAAGGAGAAGCAGGCTCCCTGCTGAGCAGAGAGCCCGATGTGGGGCTCGATCCCAGGACCCTGAGATCATGACCTGAGCTGAAGACAGAGGCCTTAACCTACTGAGCCACCCAGGCGCCCCAAAGATTTTATTTATTTATTTGACACAGAGAGAGAGAGAGAGAGATCGCAAGTAGGCAGAGAGAGAGGGGGAAGCAAGCTCTCTGCTGAGCAGAGAGCCCAATGTGAGGCTAGATCCCAGGACCCTGAGATCATGACCTAAGCCAAAGGCAGAGGCTTTAACCCACTGAGCCACCCAGGCGCCCCTCTGCCTCTCAAATTCTTCATATCACCAGTCAGAATGGCTAAAATTAACAAGCCAGGAAATGACAGATGCTGGAGAGGGTGTGGAGAAAGGGGAACCCTCCTACACTGTTGGTAGGAATGCAAGCTGGTTTGGCCACTCTGGAAAACAGTATGGAGCTTCCTCAAAAAGTTGAAAATAGAGATACACTATGACCCAGCAATTGCACTACTGGGTATTTACCCTAAAGATACAAATGTAGTGATCCAAAAGGGCACACGCACCCGAATGTTTATAGCAGCAAATGTCCACAATAGCCAAACTACGGAAAGAACCTAGATGTCCATCAACAGATGAATGGATAAAGAAGATGTGGTTTGTGTGTGTGTGTGTGTGTGTGTACACACACACACACACACACACACACAAACACAGGAATATTATGCAGCCATCAAGAGAAATGAAATCTTGCCATTTGCAAGGATGTGGATGGAACCAGAGGGTATTATGCTAAGTGAGATAAGTCAATCAGAGAAAGACAATTATTGTAAGATCCCTCTCCCTATTTCTAATGGCACTATTTGTTTTTTTACTATTGAGTTGTGTATTCTAATTTTCTATATAGATATTAACCGTCATCAGATGATATATGATAGGCAAATATTTTCTCCCAATCAGTTGCCTTTTCATTTTATTGAATGTTTCCTTTATTGTGCAGAAGACTTTTAGTCTGATGTAGTCCTACTTGTTCATTTTTGCTTTCGTTGTTTTGGTGTAAAATCCAAAAAGTCATCGTCATGACTAATGTCAAGGAGCTTACCATCTATGTTTTCTACTAAGAACTTTATAGATTCTTATGATCAAGTCTTTAAGCCATTTCTAGTTGATATTGTGAATGATGTAAGACAGGGGTCCAGGTTCATTCTTTTGCATGTGACTGTCCAATTTTCCTAACACCATTTATTGAAGAGATAATCTTTTCCCCATTGTACATTATTGGTTCCACTGTCACAAATTAACCATATATACATGGGTTTATTTCTGGGCTCTCTTTTCTGTTTCATTGATCTATGTGGCTGCTCTTTATGTCAATACCATATTGTTTTGATTACTGCAGCTTTATAATATAGCTTGAATTCGGGCAGAGTGATGCCTCCAGCTTTGTTCTCCTTTTTCAGGATTTTTTGCTATTTTGGTTTTTTTTTTTTTTTGCTTTTGCTAAAGCTATTTTTTGCTATTCAGAGTCTTTTGTGATTTCATAAAAAGTTAAGGATTGTTTTTCTATTTCTGTGAAAAGTACCATTGGAATTTTGAGTTTTTGCCAAGTATGGGCATTTAATTTTAATAATATTAATTCTTCTAATCCATGAGTATAGAATATCTTTCCATTTATATGAATCTTCTTCAATTTCTTTCATCAATGTCTTATAGATTTCAGTGGATGTATCTTTCTCCCCTTTGATAAATCCATTCCAAAGGTATTTATTTCTTTTTGATGCAATTGTAAATGGAATTGTTTATTAATTTCCTTTTCTGGTAGTTCATTATCAGTGTATAGAAATTCAACTGATCTTTGTATTTTAATTTTACATCCTACAACTTTACTGAACACATTTATGAGTTCTAATAGTTTTTTGGTGGAATCTTTAAGGTTTTCTATATATAATATCGTATCATCTGCAAATAGAGGTGATTTTATTTCCTCCTTTCTGATTTGGATGTCTTTTATTTCTTTTTCCTGCCTAATTGTTCTGGCTAGGATTTCCAATACAATGTTGAATAAAAGTGGCAAGGGTGGGCATCCTTGTCTTGTTTCTGATCTTAGAGAAAAAGCTTTAACCTTTCACCATTTAATATGATGTTAGCTGTGGACCTACCATATATGGCCCTTATTATTTTGATATATTTGTTCCCTCCATACTAACTTTGTTGAGGGTTTTTAACATACATGAATGTTGAATTTCGTCAAATGTTTTTTCTGTACCTATTGAAATGATCATATGGTTTTTGTACTTTATTTTGTTAATGTGGTGTTTCATATTGATTGATTTGCAGATTTTGAACCATCCTTGAAACACTGGAATAAATTCCACTTCATTATGGTGTATAATCCTTTTAATATATTGTTGAATTCAGTTCTCCAATACTTTGTTGAGGTTTTTACACTTATGTTTAGAAATATTAGCCTAAAATTTCCTTCTGTTATAGGATGTGTGTCCAGCTTTGTATCAGGAATACTGGCCTCATAAAATGAGTCTGGAAGTGTTTCCTCCTTTCCTATTTTTGGAAGAGTTTGAGCAGGATTGGTATTACTTCTTTAAATATCTGGCAAAATTCACCAGTGAAGCCATCTGGTCCTGGCCTTTCCTTTGTTGGGAAGTTTTTGAGTACTGATTCAATCTGACTAGTAGTTGATTTGCTCTGATTTTCTATTTCTTCTTTATTCAGTCTTGGTAGGTTATGTTGTTAGGAGCTTATCCATTTCTTCGAGGTTGTCCACCTTGTGGGCATATAATTGCTCACAGTAGTCTCTTATGATCTTTGTATCTCTGCAGTAGCAGTTGTAATGTCCCTTATTTCATTTCAGATTTTGAGTCCTCTTTTTTTTTTATACATCTAGCTAGAGATTTGCCTACTTTATTTATCTTTTCAAAAGCATAGCTCTTAATTTCATCCATCTTTTCTATTCTCTTTTTAGTCTCTATTTCTGTTCTGATCTTATTTCTATTTATTTGGGGTTTATAAATGGTCCCCAACTTATGAACGTTTGACTCATGGTATTTCAACTTTACAATGTTGTGAAAGCAATAGACATTCGGTAGAAAATGTACCTCACATTCTGAATTCTGATCTTTTCAAAGGCTAGTGATATGTGGACAATACTCTCTTGTGATGCCGGGCAGCAGTAGAAAGCCACAGATTCCGGTCAGCCACACATTCATGAGGGTAAACAACCCATACAGTTACAACCAATATTGTATCCATACAACAATTTTGTTTTTCCCTTTCATGACAATATTCAATAAATTATATGAGATATTCATCATTTTATCATAAAATGAGCTTTGTGTTAGATGATTTTGTTCAACCGTGGGCTATTGTAAGTGTTCTGAGGACATTTAAGGTACATGAGGCTAAACCATGGTATTCAGTAGGTCTGGTATATTAAATGCAATTTGACTTACAATATTTTCAACTTATGCTGGGTTTAACACGATGTAAACCCATCATAAGTCAAGGAAGATCTGTAGTTTGTTTTTCTTTTTCTAGTTCCTTCAAGTGTAAACTTGGGTAGTTTATTTGAGATCTTTCATTTCTTAATGTGGCATTTATTGCTATGATCTTTCCTCTTACAACTACTTTTGCTGCATCTTACAAGTTTTAGTATCTTCTATTTATATTTTTCAATTGTCTCAAGGTATTTTTTTATTTCTCTATTAATTTCTTCTTTGACCCATTGGTTATTGAGTTACATATTGTTTAATCTCAACGTATTTGCGGATTTTTCAGTTTTCTTTTTGTAGTTGATTTTTGTTTTCATACCACTGTGCTTGGAAAAGATATCTGATATGATTTCAATCTTATTAATTTTATTAAGACCTGTTTTGGGAC
Source organism: Procyon lotor (assembly GCA_028646535.1). Lineage (NCBI taxonomy): Eukaryota > Metazoa > Chordata > Mammalia > Carnivora > Procyonidae > Procyon > Procyon lotor. The sequence goes on along the minus strand of CM053606.1, from coordinate 129,880,420 downwards.
TAACATATGATTTGTCCCAGAGAATGTTCTGTGTACTCATGAGAATAATGTAAATCCTTCTGTTGGATAGATTGTTCTATAAATATCTGTTAAGTCCATCTGGCCAACATGTACTAAATCCTATGCTCCTTAGTGATTCTCTGAAAGGTGGGTTGAAGGGGGCACTGAATCCCCTACTATTATTTATTGTTGTCTATTTCTCTTTTTAGGTCTGTTAATGTTTGCTTTATATAATTAGGTGCTTCTATGTTGTATGCATAAATATTTCCAAATGTTATATCCTCTTATTGGATTGACCACTTTAGCATGATATAATGACCCCTTTTGTCTCATGTTATACTTTTTGGCTTAAGGTTTATTTTGTCTGATAATGGTATTACTACTTGCTTTCTTTTGGTTTCCATTTACATGGACTATGTTTTTCCATCTCTTCACGTTCAGTCTGTGTGTTTCCTTAAAGCAAAAGTGAGTCTCTTGTAGGCAGCTTATAGTTGGGTGTTGCTGTTGTTTTTTTAATACATTCAGCTACTCTATGTCTTTTGAATGAGAATTTAGTCCAGGTACATTTAAGGTAATCATTCATAGGTACAAACCTACTATTGCCATTTTGTGAATTGTTTTCTAGCTGTCTTGCATTCCTTCATTCTGTCCTTCTTTTGCTTTTTTCCTTTGTGATTTGATGATTTTCAGTAGTGGTATGCTTATAATCCTTTATTTTTGTGTATCTACTATAGGTTTTTGGTTTGTGATTACCCATGAAGCTTACATAAAACATCTTATGTTTATTTTAAGTCTATTTTGAGCTAATAACAGTTTAACTTCAAATACATTCTAAAGCTCTACATTTTTACTCTCCCCACCCACGTTCTATGTTTTCAGCATCACAATTCACATCTTTTTGCCTTGTGTATCCATTAACCAGTTATTGAAATTCAAGTCATTTTTACTCTTGTCTTTTAATCTTATTACTAGATTTATAAAAGTTATTTTCCCATCACCATTAGAGTATTCTGAACTTAACTATATATTTACCTTTACCAGTTGGGTTTATACTTTTATAACTTCCTATAACTAATTAGCATCCTTTCATTTCAGCCTAAAGAATTCCCTTTAACATTTCTTCTAAAGACAACCTAGTAGTGACAAATTCATTCAGCTTTTACTTGTCTGGAAAACTCTCTCTCCTTCAGTTCTGAAGGACAGCCTAGCCAGGTACAGTATTCTGGTTGACTTTTTTTTTTTCTTTCTACATTTTGAACATATCATGCTACTCCCTTATTGCCTGCAAAGATTCTGCTGAAAAATCTGCTTATATTCTTATTAGGGTTCCTTTATATATAGCAAGCTTTTTTTCCTTGTCTTTAACTTTTCAGATTTTACTTATAATGAGTCCCAGTGTGGGTCTCTTTGGATTCTCTTTCTACAAAGCTCTGTAGAAACTCTCTGAGTTTCCTGGATCCAAATATATGTGTCCTTCCCCAGGTTATGGACATTCACAGCCTTTATTTCTTTGAATAAGCTTTCTGCATCTTTCTCTCTTTTTTCTGCTTCTGAGTCCTCTATAATATGAATATCGGTCCTCTTGATAGTGTCCTGTAAGTGCTTTTAGCCATCTTAAGTCTTTTTACATTCACTTTTCTTTCTGCTGCTCTGATTGGATGAATTCCACTACCATATCTCCAAGTTCCTTGATCCTTTCTTTTGCTGGCATAGTCTGCTATTAAACCTCTCTTTAGAGTTTTCAGCAGGTATTCTATCTATCCTTTAGATCTGTGATTTCTGTTTGGTATTTTCTTATATTTTCTATCTCTGTGTTGAAATTCTTACTTTCTTCATATATTGTTCTCCTGACCTCAGTAAGTATCTTCATGACCATTGTTTTCAATTCTTTATCAGGTAAAACACATCAACATTTCATTATGGTCTGTTTCTAGAGTTTTACCTTATTCTTTTATTTAGAACATATTCTTCTGTTTCTTCATTTACCTTAACTTTCTTTTTAGGTTTCTACACATTAGATAAAACAGCCAACTCTCCCAGTCTTGAGGGGGTGTTCTCATGTAGGAGATGAACCTTATCATTAAGCCCAGTCTGAGCCGTTGGTTGTCTCTCAAAACTTTGTGAATGTCCAAGCTCCCATCTTTGTTCATAGTGACTCTCAGTAGTTGAGGGTGTGCTAAGACTTGTCAGTGTTCCAAAGAGAGGATCTCAGTCAACATCTAGATGCAGGCTGATTGAAGTTCAGACCCTCAGGCAGTAGCTTTTCAAATACGCAAACAGACTTCCTTCTGGGAAAGACCAGTAGATGAATTTCCATATCTGCTACTTATATATTTAGCCCTGGGGAGATCACTGGTTAAGAACTTTCTTAACCAGTTTCTTTGTTTGCAAAGTTCTGTGGGACTGGCAAAAGCAGGCCCTACAAGAATAGAAGCTTAAAAAACAACAGAACAGATCAAAAAAACAGGAGCTGATTCGTTGAAAAGATCAACAAAATTGATAAACCTTTAGCCAGACTCATCAGAAAGAAAAAAATAGAGAGAGGACTCAAGTAAACAAAGTCAGAAATTAAAGAGGAGGAATAATAACCAAAACCACAGAAATACAAAGTATTATGAGAAAATATTATAAAAAAAATTATATACCAACAGATTGCACAATCTAGAAGAAATAGATAAACTCCTGGAAATATGTAACCTCCCAAAACTGAATCAGGAAGTAATAGAAAATTTGAACAGATCATTTACCAGCAATGAAATTGAATCAGTAATCAAAGACTCCCAGCAAACAGAAGTCCAGGACCAGATGACCTCACGGGTGAATTCTACCCAACATTTAAAGAAGAGTTAATACCTATTTTTCTCAAACTATTCCAAAAACAGAAGAGTAAGAAAAGTTTCCAAATGTATTCTATGAGGCCAGCAGTATTCTGATACCAAAACTGGATAAAAACACTACCAAAAAAGAGAACTACAGGCCAATATCTCTGATGAACATAGATGAAAAAATCTTCAATAAAATATTTGCAAACTGAAACCAACAATACATGAAAAAAATCATTCATCATGATTAAGTGAGAATTATTCTTGGGATGCAAAGGTGCAAGTGTTTAATGTTTGCAAATCAATCAATGTCACATATCACATTAATAAGAGAAAGGATTAAAACCATATGATTATTTCAACAGATGCACAAAAAGAATTTGCCAAAACCAACATCATACTCAATGTTGAAAAACTGAGAGCTTCCCCCTAAGGCCAGGAATAAGAAAAGGATGTTCATTCTTACCATTTTTATTCAACATCGTACTGGAAGTTCTGATCACAGCAATTACACAGTAAAAAGAAATTAAAAAACAACCAGATTGGTAAAAAAGAAGTAAAACTTGCACTATTTGCAGACTACATGATACTATATATAGAAAACCCTAAAGATTCCACCAAAAACTACTAGAACTGATCAATGGTTTCAGTAAGGTGGCAGGATATAAAATTTATATACAGAAATTTGTTGCATTTATATACATTAATAATAGAGCAGTAGGAAAAGAAATTAAGAAAACAATCATATTTATAATTGTACAAAAAACAATAAGATACCTAGGAATAAACTTAAACAAGGAGGTGAAAGACTTGTACTCTGAAAACTATAAAACACTGATGAAAGAAATTAAAAACAAAACAAATGGAAAAATAGTCTATGCTTATGGATTGAAAGAATAAATATTGTTAAAATGTCCATACTATGCAAAGCCATCTAAAAATTTAATGTACTCTCTATCAAATATCAACAGCATTTTTCACAGAACTATAACAAAGAATCCTAAAATTTCTATGGAACCACAAAAGATCCCAAAGAGCTAAAGCAATCTTGAAAAGGAAGAACGAAGCTGGAAGCATCACAATTCTAGATTTCAAGTTTTATTACAAAGCTGTAGTAATCCCAACAGTGTGGTATTGGCACAAAAACAGACACATAGATCAATGAAACAGAATAAAGAATCCAAAAACAGACCCTCAGCTATATGTCCAACTAATCTTCAAAAAATCAGGAAAGAATATTCAATGGACAAAAGACAGTCTCTTCAACAAATAGTTTGGGGAAACTGGATAGCTACATGCAAAAGAATGAAACTGGACTACTTTCTCAGACCATACACAAAAATAATCTCAAAGTGGATTAAGGACCTAAATGTGGGGGTGCCTGGGTAGCTCAGTGGGTTAAGCCTTTGCCTTTGGCTCAGGTCATGATCTCAGGGTCCTGGGATTGAGCCCTGTATCGGGTTCTCTGCTCAGCAGGAAGCCTGCTTCCCCCTCTCCCTCTGCCTGCCTCTCTGCCTACTTGTGATCTCTTTCTCTCTGTCAAATAAATAAATAAATAAAATCTTTAAAAAAAAAAAAAAAGGGACCTAGATGTGAAACCTGAAACAAAAAAAAAAACCCTAGCAAAAGAGCACAGGCAGTAATTTCTCTGACATCAGCCATAGCAACATTTTCCTAGATATGTCTACTGAGGCAAGGGAAATAAAGCAAAAATAAATGATTGGGATCACATCAAAATAAAAAGCTTCTGCACAGCAAAGGAAACAATCAACAAAACTAAAAGACAATTGACTGGGAGAAAATATTTTTAAATGACATACTGATAAAGGGTTAATATTCAAAATATATAAAGAACTTCTACAACTCAACACCAAAAAGACAAATAATTCAATTTAAAAATGGGCAGAATACCTGAATAGACATTTTTCCAAAGAAGACGTCCAGATGGCCAACAGACACCTAAAAAGAAGCTCAATAGCACTCATCATCACGGAAAGGCAAATTAAAACCACAATGAGATATCACCTCACACTTGTCAAAATGACTAAAATCAACACAAGATCCAACAAATACTGGTAAGGATGTGGAAAAAAGGAACCCTATTGCACTGCTGGGAATGCAAACTGGTACAGCCATGGTAGAAAACACTAAGGACTTGCCTCAAGAAATTAAAAATAGAATGACCATATGATCCAGTGTTTCCACTACGGGATATTTACTCCCCCAAATATGAAAACACTAATTTGAAAAGATATATGCACCCCTATGTTTATTGCAGCATTGTTGACAATAGCCAAACTATGGAAGCAACCCAAGTGTCCATCAATAGATGAATGGATAAAGATATGGTATATCTATACAATTCAATATTACTCAGCATGTAAAAGGATAAAATCTTGCCATTTGCAAAGTCATGGATAGAGCTAGAGAGCACAGTGCTAAGTGAAATAAATCAGTCAGAGAAAGACAGATACCACATGATTTCACTCATCTGAAATTTAAGAAACAAAACAAACGAACAAAGAAAAAAAAGACATACCAAAAAAAAGACTCTTAATTATACAGAACTAACAGATGGTTACCAAAAAGGAGGCAGACAGGGTGATAGGTGAATAGGTGAAAGGAATTAAGGTTACTCTTATAATAATGGGCACTGAGTAATGTAGAGGATTGTTGAATCACCATGCTGTACACTGTGTGTTTACCGGAATTAAAAATTTTTTTAATTAAAAAAAATACAAAAACAAAGCAGGTCCCGCTGGCCACCAGAGCCAGGCAATCCAAGGCTGTATCCTCCGGGTGGCAGCTGGAAAAGCCAGGGCACCAGATGTGTACACATGCAGCTTCCGGCGAGACAACAGCAATATGGAGCAGGCCAGAGGGAGAACTCGAACATGGTGCCTGTGGTCTGACAAGTCTCTGGGGAGGGCTGCATTCAGCCCCTAGATGTCTGTTGTGTTTTAGAAGCCCGAACCTCAGGCAGCAGCTATTAAAGGATGCAAACAGGCCTCTTTCAGGGATGTACTGAGAAATAAGCATTTCTGTCTACTCCATCGGTGCTGAGGCTGAGGCGGATAGCCACAGTGAGTCCTCACAAGCCCGGTAAGAGCTGTTTCTTTGCTATAGGTCTCCTGTACACACATCACGTTGGCTTTCAGTGCTAGGTATTAGGGGATCTTGTCCTTCAGGTGGAAGTCTTCAAAGTTTTGACCTAACACTAGATGTTAGGTCCAAACACTTTGCTCCTTGGGAAAAAGCTCAGAGTTGCGCATTCCCTCCCAACTGTGTATCACTCTACCAGAGTTAAGGTTTACTGGTAGAGTGTGTCTTAGTCTTTCCAACCCATTTCAGGGAGGTTGTTTTCTTGTCTGATAGGTAGGAGTCACTAGGCTAGTTTTGGAATTTCTTTCAGAGGGAATTTCCCCATACAAAGCTATTGATTTGGTGTGTATATGGAAGGAAATGGGTTTAGAAGCCTCCTATTTTGCCATCTTTGACCAGAACTCCCAAGGCACAATTTTATTTTCTGCTCACATTACCCATCCATCCTAGCTCTTCTGGGTGCTCACCGTGGTCTCACCCTCAGTCTGGGATCCAGACTAATGGAGAAGCCACTCTTTGGAACACTGCTGGCTACTGTGGCTGAGGGAAAAGCACTCTGGAAGATTTCTCTCATCAGTAATTAAATGTTCTGCTCACATCTCATTGGCTAGAAAAAGTCATGTTTCACCAAAACCCAATGGGGCCAGAAAGTGCAGTGCTCTTTTATGTGTAGAAAGTGAACAGCCAGAACTATGTGGTGACAGGTGGTAATGAATACCATAGTGAACCAAGAGGGTCTCTGTGAAGACAAAAGGTGGATGTGAAGCACCATGGGACTGAGACTCACCACCATAAAAAAATAGGAAAGTCCAAATAAAGGATGGTAAAGTCATCACAAATAACTCTGCAGCCATTAACCATATTTTGAAGGATATTTAATGACACAGAAAATGGTTAAAACATGTTTCAAAATTGTGCATATACTCCAACCCCAATAGTACGTATGTAAATTTATGCAGCAAAAAATGACTCAAAAGTAGATGAAAAAGTAAGAGAAAGGTGTGTTGTTTTTTTTTTACCCTCCCAAGTGGAATATAAAATGTCAGCTTTAATATTGCTTTTTTCTTCTTTTTTTCTATTTCTTTCTCCCAATATACCTTTCTAAGTCTTCTTAAACTGATTAATAGTGATAAGTTAAGCAGATAGATTTTTCAAAGGATTAGATTCTGCTGCTGATTTTTGAGGAATTAGTGGGTATTCCTCCACTCATTTTGAATAATTTCAATTAATAATTTGGTTTTAAAAATTGAGATATGAAACTTTTATTTCCAAGAGAGAATTCATTTGGGGGAAAGTAGAAAAGCTAGCAGAGGTATAAGAAGCATTACCAACGACTTAGTATTCACACGAAATTCCACAAAACATGCTGAATTCTTGTCATATGTCATGGAGAAAATAGGTGATGATAGGAAATAAGTCCCTTTAAGGCAGAAGGAGTGAGGGTGAAGGGCTGTTGAACAGCTCGAGAATAATATTTAGTTGATGTAAAATACTTTCATCTGGTACTTTGAAGTAGGCAAATATCTTTCTTTACCACAAAGTCAAAGTATAAACAGGACATTAGTAGAATGGCATTTTATAAACATCTGAATAATGTATTCATAAGGCCTAGGCCTAAAGATTCAAGAATCACCTGACAATAATTCCAAATCCACCACTGACTAAAACACTTTTCAGACATAAAACCTCCGGTACTTGGTGTAGTTTCAGATTGCACTGGAATATTCCATGAGATTTAATCCATTTCATAAATATTATGTTGAGGTTCAGAGTTTGAATTTTAAAAGGAACGGGTAGCTAAAAATCATCAAAAAGTAGGTAAGTCAACTCCAAAAAAATTAGTAATCAAATGGAAACTATTATTTCCATGTTTAGAGCTATGATTTAACTTTTGTGAGAAATCAAAATCTAGTATTCCTTTGAATTATCAAAAAAAAAAGCCATAAAATATCAAATCAAACTTCTACAGTGTTCCCTTTTCAGGTAATTTCCACTTTTAAATAGCTAAATAGCAAAATAGATATAATTTTTAAAGTTCTTTTCTAGTTGCCTTGGAAGAATATTATATAATCCAATAGGTCTCATTTGCTGGGAAATTTTCCTAAGCAACCTGGTGTAATGTCTTAACAGTGCCAACAGAGGGGTGCCTGGGTGGCTCAGTCGTTAAGCGGCTGCCTTCGGCTCAGGTCATGATCCCAGAATCCTGGGATCGAGCCCCGCATCTGCCGCGCAGAGAGCCCGCTTCTCCCTCTACCATTCCCTCTGCTTGTGTTCCCTCTCTCGCTGTGTTTCTATCAAATAAATAAAATCTTTAAAAAAAAAAAAACCCACAATTTAAAAAAAAAAAGTGCCAAAAGATTTGCTGAGCTTGTCATGAAACTTCTGCTTTTATTAAAAATAAATCATTCATCAAACCTGTGACTAAGAGCAATCATTAATTACCAAAATTTAAACAATTGGCTACCAGGTTGACTTTGGCAACCAAAATTTCCAGCTCACTAAAGGGAGCAAAAAGAACTCATGGGTTGAATGAATTCATTCTGGCCACTTGATCATGTACATGGAAACATCAATAATATAATATATTATATTATAATAATATAATATTTGAAATATTAAGTCAACTCACAAAATGGTTTGGGTACTTAGCTAAGCCAGATTCTGTGCTAGAGTCTGTGGAAATATGTTATCTCTGTGAGCAAAATAAATGCAATTCCTATCCTCTAAAGAAAAAAAAAATTCACACTTTCATAAAAACTTGCTGGACATGTGCCTCCTAGACAAACCTACTATCACCCTCAGGCTCTCCATTCCACTCTTCCGGACAGGCATTGTTCATGTATTTTTCTTTACATGTCTAGCACTTAGTATGCACACTAATATACAGTAAGCTTATAATAAATGTTTGATGGATGAATAAGATACAGATTATTATTTCCATGATTATGTCCATTACTAGGAGATGATGAGCTTAATAACAGACAACTTGAGTTTAGGAAAAATTTAACCTCTCCTCATCTGTGCTCTAACTGTTCTCAAACTCCACGGATCTATTTAAAATCGCTATCATCTGAATTTCTAACTAAGTCTGACAAAGAATTGGTCACACGGCAACTCTACAGAAAGCCCAGATTAAGAGGCAAGGGCATGTTGCAACCCCTACAAAGTCAAATGAACCGAAGTTGAGTGGAATAGGAATTCAATAAATGGCCACTCTCCACAGGGAAGCATATCGACCACAAACACCAGAAAGGGTCCCGCTGGGCTCCTTTCACATGCACTTGTCAAGGAAAGAGACACCTGGGTATCTCAGCACATCATTTATGTGCTGCTCAAAGCTAACTCAAAGCTAAGCAGAGCCTCCTCCTCTGCTCTCCCCCAAGACAGAGCCAGCAGCATGGTGGTCTACTCTCAACACTTGCCTCTCCGGTCCACACAGACTCTCAGAGTCTCACTGAGTAGGAGAGCTAGCCTTTTGAAGTATTAGAAGTGGATAGAGCTCAGCTGTCATTCAAGGAACTGTTGATTCTATGTTGAATCCTGGAGAGACAAGGTCACCATATGAACCAAAGAGACCAGGGGTCAAGTCCATCTTTGACACTGACAGGATGATCTATAGTAGCTTTCATAACCAAGATCAGCCTCAGATTTCTCATCTGTAAATGGAGACAGTATCCAGCTCGGAGTGTTGGTGAGTCTTGAAAACAACATATACAAAATGCCTAGAACACCATAATTTAAAATAGCAGCCATAGGGGCACCTGGGTGACTCAGTTGGTTAAGTGACTGCCTTTGGCTTGGGTCATGATCCCAGAGTCTAGGGATCGAGTCCCACATCGGGCTTCTAGCTCTATGGGGAGTCTGCTTCTCCCTCTGACCTTCTCTCCTCTCATGCTCTCACTCTTTCTCTCTCTCAAATAAATAAAATCTTTTTAAAAATAAGTAAAATAGCAGCCATTATTATTACTCTACTTTTTGGAGCCACCTGCCTTCCCATATATCTAGGGTCCCGAAACCTAGATATTCCACATAAGCATTCCATTCATGCCTTCCTCTACAGATCCTACTCTCTGGAAATGCTTCAATTGTGATTATTTTATTACTATTGCTATTAGTACCAATAATAACGTCCAACAGTTGAATTGTCACTTAGATTTTACTAAGAAGGTTCTCATAAATTTACTTTTTACAAAATCATAAAAGGTAAGTATTGTTATTCAGATTTTAAAAATGAAGACACTCTGGCTCAAATTTAAGAAATGTGTCCATTATCACAGTTAAAGGAACTGAGATGTGAGCCAAGATTTGGCCAGTACCTACAATGAATATTTTGTGGGGAAGCCATACTATCTCTCACTCCTCTCTCCAGGCTATTTCTCATCTCCCATCCCATTCCTCCAAGCAGCTACTGGTGTTCATTTCCTCATGTTAAAAAATACAGAGCACAGGTTAGATTTAGGATGAAGGTTTAAATATTCTTGTAATAAGAATATTATCCAAAATTTATTGAGCAATTATTTTTGGCACTCCTCTAGGTTTGGAAGATACGGCAACAAATGTAATATTTTATTATCATGGTTTGTGACTCTTTTGGGTTTCTTAAGGCTCTGCACTCTGCATTGTTTCATCTTTGAAAACATGGAACATATTAACTCTTTCGCATACTGCTGCGAAATTCAGGGTCAACACCCTGTCCAAGATACCTGTAACCTATACAAATACAAACCTACCCTCTTTAGATTCCTACTGAGTACAGGTAACAAATTTCCATGGCCTGCAGTTCCTATTCTTCTATTGGAGGGAAGAAAAGTTTTGGGTTGGCCCATGCATAAAGTCTCAAAGACTCTTTAGGAAATCAAGGAACCAGATAGTGATATCTTTCATCCTCTCTAAATGAGAGACTATGGTTGGCAGATTTGCTGTTCCTGGGGAGTGAGAACTGGTGCAAGTAGATACACACACTAGACAACTGGGAGCAAGGCACTCTAGGCCTCCAGCTCTAGAACAAGCTGGTTAGGAAGTAGGAGAGGAACAGTGCCTACCTCCTTCCAATCCTTCCTCTTGGCACAAACTTTCCTTTCCCTCACACTTCTCATTATTCTCTCTCACAGCTATTGCCATAAATTTCCGATATATATCCAGGCAAAAGTTATACTGAGTATTACCAGTTACGGCCAGTTATAGGATGACCGGTTATCACCACATCCAAAGATAATTATGCATGCTATTATAACATGTCAAATCTAATTTCTTATTATTTTTATTTGATGCCAACACCAAAAGAATTCATGAGTCCTTATTCTTCATGGTCAGTTGCCTAAGCAGCATGATCATCTACTCACAACTTTAAACACCCTTAAGTGACTTTCCAACCAAGACCATTCATCCTCCATGGAATTCTTTGGCAATTCTGTCACTGGGACACTTGGGTATGTACCTGCTCACCTGAGAAGAGCCTAACCAAAGCTATAACCAAGCATTAAAAGCAGAAAACAACCCTATGGACTAGAAACAAAGTCCTTCCTGAAATATTCAACAAAAATAGCATTTTATCCATTAATAAACACATACAATCAATATAATCTTAACTATGGAAAACCTGTAAAGGTTTTTCCTTTTCTTCTTGCACATTTCCTGCCAGGTGCAAAAGAAAGAAGCTTCTCCAATTCAATCTCAATCCTTCTTTCTTTGGCCCCTTACAGAGACCTCCTAGAGGGTCAGTCTTCAGTTTTTTGCACTCAGTTTTTTACACTACTTCTACACTCTTCTCCCTTGGAAATTTCATCCTCTCCCATACATTCAATTAGCAGAGCTACTTAGAGGCCTGTTACCCACTCCACTTCTATAGTCTCCCACTCTGACCTCTCATTCTGGGCTCCTAACACTGGTTGCTAATCATCCGACATCACCTGGATTATACCCCAAGCCAAAAGCATCATCCTCCTGCTCCAAAGATGCTTCCTTTATATTCCTAATACTGCTATTGGCCAAAATCCTAAAACCTAAACTCCCATTCATTTTTTTCTCCTATGACTCTGAGTTGGCTAGGATTAGATTCTACTGCAAGTGACAGAATCTCAAAGTCTCAGTGGCTTCAAAATAATTGAATACTCTCTCATGGAGAGGTCTGGTGGAATTCAGTCTAGGGCTGAAATGACAACCTGTTCCATGAGGTGTGAGACTCAGGCTGCCTTCAATTCATCCCTCTAATACTCCACATGAGCCACTACAACTAGACCAAGACCAAAATGGCAGATTATCTAAATGATATAAAAAAAAGTGATGGGAGGAAAGGTTGTGTGCCAGCCAACTTTTAGGCATGCCATATGATACTTCTGGCCAGAACATAGTCTCTTAGCTATACCTACCCACAAGGAAAGCTAAGGAATACAGTCTTTATTTTAGATGGCCAAGTTTACAGCTAAAAATCAAGGTTTTTATTACTGTGAAGGGGGAAAGAACAGATACTCAGGTGTGACTAGCAGTGTCTGACACCATTCTCCATATCTAATTGTTCTAATCTTTTACACATTATTTCTACATCTGGCATCGGCACTGCCATCAGTATAAAATTTCAAATTCTAAACGTTAATCACACCATTCCCTAGTTAATAATTTTTAGCGGCTCTCCAATGCCTATATATAAAGTCTATATTCTTAAACTGGCTCCTTAAGACCATCCAAAAGTTGTCTTTTTCACAGACTACTCTCCTCAATTTATCTAATACCATTACCCAAAATTGAGAAAGCCTATTTACAATAAATATTTGCTACCATTTATTTAGAGCCAGAGAGTTTACATAGATTATTTAAAAAAAAATCACACACACAAAACAAAATCAATTATTATTATCCTCACTTTAAAGATGGGGAATCTGAGATTCAGAAATGTGAGGTAGCGTGGGCTACCTTATGAGTAGAAGGAACAGGAAAGTATACTGTGTGACCCCAAAGTACATTGTTTCTCTGCATGCTCCACCTCCCCCCTTGCCCCATTAAACATCAATATTCATGAGACAAGTTCTCTTTACGGTTCTCTTTATGGTTTTGTTACTGCTGTTCCCTCACCAATGAGGTCCACATCCTCCATCTTTGTTGAGATCCATCACTTGTTGACATTCAAATCATCTCCCATGATCAGTTAAAATACTATCCCCTTCATGAAAACTTCTCTGATTTGTTTGCCTTCCCTTCCACTACTTAATTCCCCAACAACCAGAAGTATTTTCTCCCTGAACAGACACCATATTTTGTTTGCATTTTCTTTAAAGTCTTAATCATATTCTATTTTACAACATGATTGGGTATATACAAGCTCGCCCATCCTCAAGGCTTCGCACTCAGAGTGCTGGACTGATGTGTTTGCCAGGTGCATCCCCAGTGCGGGGAGCACTGAGGCATTCTGGGTAATCATGTAATTTTTGTTAAGTGAATAAATCTGAATTTAAACATAACAAGTTTGCTTAAGAATAGGCACACCTGTTTAAGATGTACCTCCATTCCCTGTTGAACATGTTCTCTGCAATAACTCCGATGTCAGAATTAGCAACGGGAAGTGAGAATATAAAGAATTTATTACACCCCAGTGATATCTTCGTCATGTCCTTACTTCTTCAGGGTCACAATGTAGTCATTGAGAAATAGAAGATCTTGTGAGCTTAGTGACCTAAGCAACCTTCCTCAATCCTTGTTGCTTTTCTTCCTTCTGTTCAAATTTTGTCCTCTCAGCTCTGTCCCCAGCCCATTAACTTCTTGCCTCTTGTTCTTCCCAATTTGCTGCTTAGTCTTAGTCATAAGATTCTAAGTCACTGGTAAAAAGCAGAGTACTTTCTCCCACAACTGGTTGTACAATTTTGCTCCTAACTGGAGTATTTTTGTTTGGTTGCTACTTTCTAAATTCTAAAAGGTTCATGCTGGCTTAGAAATCAATCTAGACAATTTTTATGATACAGTACCAACAAAAATACCACAGTCTTATTCATTTTCTATCACCAGTGCAAAGCCCAGTGTCTAATGCCTAGTGGGGTCTTAATAACTGCTTAATGAAGAGTGAATAAATGAATGAGTCCAGAACAGAGACTGCTTTATTGCTGACCTCTCCTCCACTATATTTCAAATTAAGCTGACATCATTAAATCCAAATTCAATTTTCTTAATTCAAAATAAACAAGTATTTATTATGAGAAAACTCAAATTGATAATCCATTTACTAGTTTTGAAAATAAGCACTACAGCTTTTTGTTTCAGTACAATAGGGAGTATATGAATGCTGCCTAAAGCTGTGTTTGCAAAAGAAAAAAGAAATAAGGAATTTTCCTTTAGAATTTTAGGTTAAGTGTCCAGAGGCCTAAGACTTCTCCTACCTCCTACTCATTTAGCCAAGAGGTTAATTCTATCCTGGGGTGAAAAGAGACCCAAGACAACTAACCCAGCAGATCTAAAATATGCATTGAAGGAGCTCCTATAGGCTGAACACATTTGCAACCCCAAGTTCACCAGCTCCAATCCTTCCCACTCCTTAATACCAGTAAGTGCCTAGAAAAGGCTACCTTCCTACTCCCCATGCCTTTCCAAGGAACTGCTACTGAAACAAAAAGTTTGAGGGATTCTGAAAATGTATTCAAATACACTGATCAAACAATCGAAAGGACTGATGTTACAGCATGCACATGAGAAAATCAGTCATATGAATAAAGAGCAAGCTCCATAGCTTTGAAGTAGTGGCCAGTATTCTCTCAGTACAAGAATAGCTAAGCTTTTCAACTGGGAAATTGCCTGTATTGAAAATATGCTATTCTTGGTGATTTATTTCTTTCTATGTCTCCTCTTGCCTACATCACTCCCCTGGTATCTTAGAGAATTTGCTGAACTCTTATAATCCACTGCATGATCATCTAACACATTGAAAAGTAAGTACTAAATACATCCTCAGGAGAGCACTGAGGTCAGAGTGGCGAGGACAACATAGCAGGTAAGCCCTCAGTGTGCTCAGTGCTCAGTGTCTCTGAATGAGTTGAGAGGCCTTCACATGTTCCTAGGAAAACTATTTGGTATTAGGTCCACGCTATTATATCAAATACAGACCTAAAAATCATTGGGTCCAGGTGAAAAGAAGCCTCAACTCTGAGATTCAAATTTAAATCATTTTGGAGGAAATCCAGCAATCTCTATAAAAATTAAAAATCTTGGGGCACCTGGGTGGCTCAGTCGTTAAGCATCTGCCTTCGGCTCAGGTCATGATCCCAGGGTCCTGGGATCGAGTCCCGCATCGGGCTCCCTGCTCGGCGGGGAGCCTGCTTCTCCCGCTACCATTCCCTCTGCTTGTGTTCCCTCTCTCACTGTGTTTCTCTCTGTCAAATAAATAAAATCTTTAAAAAAAAAAAAAAATTAAAAATCTTTATTTTTCAATCCAGAAATTCCAGGTATTAGTCACGCATATACCTGAATTTTAACTGCAAGATTGAAACTAAAAGTGAAAAACTAAAATAATCGGCAAGTCTATAAACAGGGAAATGACTAAATAAACTATAGAAGATAATATGCCATGCAATGAAATAATCTGCAGAAGTTAAAAACAGAGAGAATTTTACTTCTGGCTATGTGCATTCCCACTAAAACAATAAGAAAAGCCAAATAAACTAAAAAAAGTCATATATTTAAAAAACATTAGAGTTACGGAAGCAAAAAGGCCTAAAAAAAGTAAAATTCCAAAAAGCAAAGATTTAAGAGGTGACCTCAGTATATGCAGCTACCCACAGGGGACACTTGCCACTCTGGAGCTTGCTCGCTCTAGAAGATCAGGAAGACAGACTCAGAACAGGCCTGGGCAGAGGACAACTGCTGGGACTGATAAACCAGCAGATCCTCTGGAAGCCACCTGAACTTCGGTAACAACACTAGAAATCTGAGGGGACCAGACCACAGAGTTGGTCTCCCTGGCAAGTTATCTGTCAAGGTCTGAAGCTGCATGGCCGAAAACTGAAGAGCTAAGCCAAAATCTCTCAAAAGCAGACCAGAAATTCTGCATTCTTTCAGTGTTATGAATTCAAAGATCTACCAGGCTTTTGACTGAAAGCCCTGAAGAGCCAGGCTCCAGAAATAGGGATAACCAGAAGTAGATTGAGTCTTTTTTTTTTTTTAAGGTTTTATTTATTGGGGCCCCTGGGTGGCTCAGTGGGTTAAAGCCTCTGTCTTCAGCTCAGGTCATGATATCAGGGTCCTGGGATAGAGCCCCGCATCGGGCTCTCTGCTCAGTGGGGAGCCTGCTTCCCCCCACCCCGCCCCCCGCCTTGCCTCTCTGCCTACTTGTGATCTCTCTCTCTCTCTGTCAAATAAATAAATAAAATCTTAAAAAAAGTTTTAATCTAAAAAAAAAGTTTTATTTATTTATTTGACACAGAGAGACAGAGAAAGAGGAAACACAAGCGGGGGGAGTGGGAGAGGAGAAGCAGGCTTCCCACAGAGCAGGGAACCTGATGCAGAGCTTGATCCCAGGACCCTGGGATCATGACTTGAGTCAAAGGCAGACACTTAATGACTGAGCCACCCAGGCACCCAGAAGTAGATTGAGTCTTAATGAAATTGTAACCTATTCTCATGCAGCACAACATACAGTTGGATTAATGTTCTCAGGCTCTCGATTTAATCTGTGTAGCAGAGGAAAGGTAAACCTTTGAAGCTTCTACAGCTTTTCAAAACAATGTCTGGCATTCAAGCAAAAATTATAAGGCAAAGAAAGGGTTAGAAAAACAAATGGCTATCAAGAGAAAAAAATGAAAAATAAAAGCGACAAAGCAGTATGTACTAATGTAAAAAGATTTCTAAACTGAATCGATAGAAAAAAGACAAAACTACACATATACATAACATTTGTATACATACATGTCAACGCATGGAAAAGAAGTCTGGAAGAACACACAGCAAACTCCTATCAGTGATTCCATTTAAGAATACTGACTTGGATACGGTGGTGCTAGTGGGGAGAGTCAAGGAAAATATGTACATGTATTGTTCAAATCTTCCTATTTTTACAAGTAATTAATTCTCAAAACTACTTAAATGCTTCGATCACCTTGGAAGTAGAGAGATACACATAGCTTTCTGCATCACAAGAAAGGAGGCACTTGATTATAACAGTTGGGAAATTAGTGAGTCAGCAACCTATTTGCCTTGATAGGATAGAAGAAAAGAGGTGGTGGGAGTACAGGGAGTGGGAGATCTCTTCCTCTTAACTACCCAGCAGTGGTGATTTTAGTCATATCCATTTTGCTAATACAATTTTGCATCAGTGCTCTTCACTTGGGTAGGAAACAAAGGAGCAACGTTCTAAATATTTGGTCCTGCTGTGCAAAGAACTCTAAAGTTAAGCAAGGAATTAGAAACAAAGGGTAAACCCAAAGTAGGTAGAAGATTATCTGATAAAAGCAGGCACAGATGCACATACCAGGCTTGATGAGGCCTGCCACAAGCCAGAGAAAACTAATAATCCAAGAGGAACACTCAAAATTGGAAGCTAGGATAAAGGGCGCAGAAGGATACCTAGCCAAGCCTGGATTCCTCCAAGAAGTAAATATCTACCTCTCCTGTGTTCTCACAGGACTTCGTATTTCTCTGATTAACTTTAGTATAGTCCTCCCTGAGGTACAGGCTTCACATACACATCTTTTGTGCACTCAACACTGACGCCCCAGAAGACAGACACTGTGTCGGATGGATCTCCATATCCTGCCTCAGTCCTAGCCATGTCCTCTCATGGTCAGTCCTCTACACTTGTTTAGGATCTAAGTCAAAATAAAGAGACTTCTGCATATAGTGCTTACCAGCAAGCAAAAGTTAGACATTCAACTTGCTGAGCATCATTCATTGAAAATAATCGGTTTTGGGGCACCTGGGTGGCTCAGTGGGTTAAAGCCTCTGCCTTCAGCTCAGGTCATGTTCTCAGGGTCCTAGGATTGAGCCCCGCATTGGGCTCTCTGCTCAGCAGAGAGCTTGCTTCCCTCTCTCTCTGCCTGCCTCTCTGACTACTTGTGATCTCTCTCCTCTGTCGAATAAATAAATAAAATCTTAAAAAGAAAATAATCGGTTTTGAATTATGAACTGAGTTATCTAATGTCTCCTTAGCATTATACTAAGCTGTTTTTCACAGCATAAAAATTGTCATGACTCATCTCTTCCTAGTCTGCTTTCTGATCAGCCTTGCTTTCCCTTTCCTCCTAAAGGTGCTAAATGGGTCAGTGATCTTGAGTTATGGGGAACACGGACAAGAAAAGTAACAAGATGGTGAACCTTGAGGAACAGTTCCCAGTGGAGAAACACTACACAGGAAGCATGTAATAAATATTTATTGACTACCTGACAACCAAAAAGTCTGTTCTGGCTAAAACGTGTACAGTAGTTTATAAAAGGACAACTGCAAAGTGTCGGGTTGCCAAAACAACCCATGCTTACTCCAGTTGGGAAGATTTTTCATTTTTCATTTTGATAGCTGACCAACAGCCCAGGTAAAAATTTCTCCTAACTGTGCATCTTTATCTGAGAAAGAGACTGCTTAAGGGCAAACAAAGTTCTTTTGAAAATCTTCTGTTCAAAGCAGATGCTGTGGAAGAAATGACTTCGTCAGACAAGGTCTAAATATGTTCCTTAAGTAGAGGAGGGGGAAGTAGGGTTTTTCTTTTGTTTTGTTTTTTAATAAACATGCAGATGATCCTCAGATCCCTTTGGGCGCTGCTTTCTGGCACTGCCTGTTTATTGGCCTAAGTTTATTCCCTTACAGATTTAATTCTTCCCT
This sequence comes from Procyon lotor, assembly GCA_028646535.1. Classification (NCBI taxonomy): domain Eukaryota; kingdom Metazoa; phylum Chordata; class Mammalia; order Carnivora; family Procyonidae; genus Procyon; species Procyon lotor. Next base: position 129,861,709 of record CM053606.1, on the reverse strand, counting down.
AGTGGCCTTGAGGCATGATCTGCTGCTAAATTTGCAGCAAGGCTGTGTGTGGCTTGGCAAATCCATAGGTGGGCTTCCCATGCTTATTAAGAGCCGAAGCCAGGGAGCAGTTAAATTACAGGCCTGTCCAGGCACAGGCCCATGGGTCTAGGTGTTGCTGACCTCCATGAAAAAGGGGTTTGACTGACTTCTCTAGCTGGTCAGATTGCACAGATAACAAAATAGGGACCTAAGGTCCACAAGGAACCAAGCATGCCTTCTGGGCATGACCAGCCCATGGCTTCTGGGTTCATACTCTCGGATCAGAACTATACAAAGAATTTAAGAACTAGTCCTTGCTTTCACAGAAGTTACAATCTAGTGAACAAATGCACAACAACAGAAAAACTAGAGAAATATTTCCTTAGCCACCCTATTGATCCTTTTTTTCAACACAGAACTTAGCAAAACAACTTAATTCACATGTTTATTGTCTAATCTTCTCCATCAGTATGCAGGCTACATGTCTGTGGAGGTGTCTCTGTCTTGTCCTCCTCTGTATCTCAGCCTTAGGACAGGCCTGGTCCACACAAACTCCTCAATCAGTATTTATATATGCATTCATTCAATGCGCTTACTATTCTAGATACTGAAGAAAGGGCAGTTCCTCAGTATCTGATAAGATAAGCAAGGTTCCTTCTCTCACTGGGAGGAGACAGAAAGTAAAGGAGTACACAACAAAACAAGATAATTTCTTTTTTTTTTTTTTTAAAGATTTTATTTATTTATTTGACAGAGAGAGAGGTCAGAAGTAGGCAGAGAGGCAGGCGGTGGGGGGGTGAGGGGTGGCGCGGGGAGCAGGCTCCCTGCTGAGCAGAGAGCCGGATGCGGGGCTTGATCCCAGGACCCTGAGATCATGACCTGAGCTGAAGGCAGAGGCTTAACCCACTGAGCCACCCAAGCACCCCAATAAGATAATTTCTAATAAAAATAAGTGCCATTAACAAAATAAAATGTAGTGATCACTCTTGAATCGTTTATTTCCCTCTGTTCCCATACCAATCCATCAGCAAGATCTGAAGTTTTTTCCTCTAGAGCAGCCAAATCTGACCATTGCCCATCATCTTCACTGCTGTGACCACAGTCAGCTCTCAATCTCTCATTTAGACACTTGCAACAGCCTTTTAAATCTCTAGTCATCTTACTTCCATTCCTGCTCCCCACAATCTATGTCCCACCTAGAAAGCAGTGATTTCCTAACACATGAATCAGACTGTATCACTCTTCTACTTAAAAGCCATGTCCATTAGGGTAAAATGCAAGCTCCAAACCAAGGCCTAGATGACCTTTCATGAGGATGTGGCCCTGCCAACATTTTTGCCAGCCACTTCCTACCTCTCTAACCCTTGCTCCCCCTGACCCAGTCACATCAGCTTCTGTCAGTGTCTGGAACACGTTCTCCCTGTGGAGCTATTGTACTAGTCGCTACCTGGCCCAAGAGGCTCTTTCCCCAGGTCTCTAAATAGATAGGTCCTTCTCATCATTCAAATCCAAGCAGAATGTGATCTTCTAGAAAGGTCTTCTCTGACCAGTATAGCTAGTACAACCACTACTATGCCCAAGTCAACACTCTACCACATTACCGTATTTTATTTCTTATAGCATTTATCACTACCAGAAATTACATTCTTCATCTGTTCTTTTAGTTTCTCTCTGTCCCCACTGATGTATAAGATGCAGGAAAGCAGGGACTTGTCTCCAGTGCCTTTCATGGGGCAGGCCCTCAATAAATTTTTCTGAATGAATAAATGACAGCAGCTGAAAAGACTATTTTATTTTTTTAATTTTCTTCAAATTCAACTTAGTTAACATATACTGTTTTATTAGTTTCAGAAGTACAGTCAGTGATTCATCAGTTTTATATAACACCCAGTGCTCATTACATCACACGCGCTCCTTAACGCCCATCACCCAGTTACCTCATGCCCCCTACCAACCCTCCAGCAACCCTCAGTCCATTTCCTATAGTTAAGTGTCTCTTATGGTTTGTCTCCCTCTCTGGTTTCATCCTACTTTATTTTTCCCTCTCTTCGCCTATGGTCCTCTTGTTTCTTAAATTCCACATATGAGTGAAATCATATGATAATTGTCTTTCTCTGATTGACTTATTTTGCTTAGCCTAATATCCTCTGGTTCCATCCATGTTGTTTCAAATGGTAAGATTTCATTTTTTGATGGCCAAGTAGTATTCCAGTGTGTGTGTGTGTGTGTGTGTGTGTGTGTGTGTGTGTGTGTGTATACACACCACATCTTCTTTATCCATCATCCATCAGGGGACATCTGGGCTCTTCCCACAGTTTGGATATTGTGGACATTGCTGCTATAAACATTGGGATGTGGGTGCCCCTTTGGATCACTGTCTGTATCCTTTGGGTAAGTACCTAGTAGTACAATTGCAAGGTAATAAGGTAGCTCTATTTTTAACTTTTTGAGGAACCTCCATACTGCCTTCCAGAGTAGTTGTGTACTAGCTTGCATTCCCACCAGCAGTGTAAAAGGGTTTGCCTTTCTCCCCATCCTTGCCCACATTTGTTATTTCCTGACTTTTTAGTTTTAGCCATTCTGACTGGTGTGAGGTGGTATCTCATTGTATTTTGATTTGTATTTCCCTGATACCGAGTGATGGTGAGCATTTTTTCATGTGTCTATTGGCCATTTGTATGTGTTCTTTGGAGAAATGTCTGTTCATGTTGAAAGGACTGTTTTAGAGAGTGTCTAGGAACAGTCCCCCTGAGGAAGTAGTACACGAGTTTAGACTGGAATGAAAAAATGAATGAATTCTTCACATAATTTAGAAGCTAATTATTTCCCAGAACCAAGCATTTTCCTATCAGGGCTGGGTTTATTGCCTTTGCCCTGGATCTTTGGGCCTATGATAATACCATCAGCCTCCTTTTCCTGGCCCTTCTCAACAGCCACCTGCTGTCCAGAGACAGAAAGATATCTTAATTTGACTGATTGGAAGGATGCCTGAAATGGTTAATTTCATGTTTTAAATTGACTGGGCCATGGGATGGCCAGATATTTGATCAAACATCACTCTGGGGTATTTCTGTGAGGGTGTTTCTGGATGAGATTAATATGAATGGGTCTCATCCAATGAGGTGAAGGCCTAAATAGAACAAAAAGACTCTCCTCCCAGAACAAGAATCTCTCCTATCTGAATGCCTTCAGACTGAGACATTGGCTCCTCCCAGTTCTTGAGCATGCCAGCTTTTGGACTGGAACCACATCATCAGATTTCCTGGCTCTCAGGTCTTCAGACTCCTGGATCTCTAGCTTGCTGACCTTGGGACTTATCAGCCTCCATAATTCCATGAGTCAGTTCCTTATAATAAGAAAGTAAATTATATATGTATAACACTTTCACTGGGCCTTCAATTCCCCCACCTTGTTTCTTAAAAAAAAGATACAACTTTTCTGGGTGATTCAATGTTATACTTAAGAATTTCCACCACTGTAGGTATGACAATCTAGCTTTGTGGCTATACTTTAGTTTTTCCATCCCTTCCCTCAATGTCAGAATGTGCTCTGTCATTCCTATGTCTGCTAATCTGATATGTCCTTAAAAATCAGAAATCCAGGGGCACCTGGGTGGCTCAGTCAGTTGAGCATCTGACTCTTGATTTCAGCTCAGCTAATGATCTCAGGGTTATGAGATCAAGTCCCTATTGGGCTCTGTGCTCAGTGGGGAGTCCATTTGAGATTCCCTCTCTCAGCTTGTGCTTGCTATCTCTCTCTCTGTCTCTCAAATAAATAAATAAATCTTTAAAAAAAAATCAGAAATCTAAACTTGTTCAAAATAATGTGCTAATAATAGCCAACACAATCTTGAAGAAGAACAAAGTTGAAGGACTGACACTACCCAATCCTAAGACATACTGTAAAACTACAGTAATCAAAGCAGTATGGTATTGGTGAAAGAAGAGACAAATAGACAAATAGAACAGAATACAGAGCCCAGCAATAGACTCACATAAACACAGTCATCTGAACTTTGACAAAGTAGCAAAGGCAATTCAATGGAGCATAGTCTCTTCAACAAAAGATGCTATAACAACTGGAAATATCCACATGCAAAAAAAATTAATCTAGACACAATCCTTACACTCTTCACAAAAATTAACTCAAAATGGAGCATAGAACTAAATGTTTATGTTTATAGATATAAAATTCCTGGAAGATAACATAGGAGGAAATCTAAATGACCTTGGGTACAGTGATGCCTTTTTAGATACAATACCAAAGACACAATCTGTGAAAGGACTGATAAACCTTTGGCTTCATTAAAGTCAGAAACTTCTGCTTTTCCAAAGATAGTATCAAAAAAATTAGAAGGCAAGACACAGACTGGGAGAAAAAAGATTATCTGATGAAGGATGTTTATCCTAAATATACAAAGAACCCTTAAAACTCAGCAATAAGAAAATAACTTGATTTAAAGATGAGCCAAAGGGGCACCTGGGTGGCTCAGTCAGTTAAGTGTCCAACTCTTGATCTCAGCTCAGGTCTTCATCTCAGGATGGTGAATTCAAGCCCTGCATTGAGCTCCATGCTGGGCATGGAGCCTACTTAAAAATTTAAAAATAAACAAATAAATAAAGCCAACACTCTTCCCCCTCACGTCCTCCTTTCTCCAAAAAGAAGGAAAAAAATTTAAAAAATTAAAATGAGCCAAAAACCTCAATAGACACCTCACTAAAGAATACATAGAGATAGCAAATAAATATATGAAAAGATGCCACATTTCATATGTCATCAAGGAAATGCAAATTGAAACAACAATGAGATACCTTTAAATATGTATCTTAGATTGGCCAAATCTAAAACACTGACAACGCCAAATGCTGGACAGGCTGTAAAGCAACAGTAACTGTCATTCATTGTCGGTGGGGATGCAAACTGGTACAGCCACTTTGAAAGGCCTGGCAGTTTCTCACGAAACCAAATATGTACAATCCAGTAATCATGCTCCTCAGTATTTACCCAAAGGAGTTGAAAACTTATATCCACATAAAAACCTGCACATGGATGTTCACAGCAGCTTCATTCATAATTGCCAAAACTTGGAAATGGTCAAGATATGCTTCAGCAGGTGAATGGATAAACTGTGGTATCCAGATAATGGAATATTATTCAGTGCTAAAAAGAAATGATCTGTCAAGCTATGAAAAGACATGGAGGGGCCTTAAATGTATATTGCGAGGTGAAAGGAGACAATCTGAAAAGGCTGCACACTGTAGCTTCCAAGTTTTTGACATTCTAGAAGAGACAAAATAGGGAAATGACAGAAAAGTAGTGGCCAGGGCTAGGAGCAGAGAAAGATGAGTAAGCGGAGCACAGATGACTTTCAGGGCAGTGGAAATACTCGGAATGACACTGTAATAGTGGACATAGGTCACTATACGTTTGCCCAAACCCAAAGAACGCACACTGATAAGAATGAACCCTAAGGTCAACTCTGGTGAAAAACATTACCATTCCGGGAAGGTTCGATGATGGGGAGAGGCTACGCACGTATGGAAGCAGTGGGTACCTGGGAAATCTCTGTACCTCCCTTTCAATCTTGTTTTAAATGTACAACTACTCTTTAAAAAGACTTTAAAAAATTAAGGCTTGATTAATAACAGTAATAATACTCTAAAGTTCCTAAAGCTCTTTAGGAAGTAAAGAGAAGAGGAGAAGTACAATGTACTTTCTTGCCACGTGGGGGTTGCGACAGCTATAAGGAGCGGCTCGGAGGCTTTTTCTCGGACTTTTACCTAAAGTTGTTGACAAACCTTCAACCTTCAGATTGGTATGGCACTGTCAGCAATCTGTTTTGCCCAAACCATGGGATTCCTTGTGCTTGCACAAGTATAATCTCGTACAAAATTAAATAAATGAGCAGTACAAAATTAAAGAAAATATTCTTTAATAAAAAATAAAAGTATGTGCTGTCTACACTATTCAGTGCTTTATTTTTTCACTCACAATAAACCTTTTCTGTGAAAAAGTTTCGTCACTGGATTTTCAACAACATCAAACCTCCCAAAGCATGTAAATCCAGAGCCAAAGCTTACAGGCTGGAAAAATAAAGTTTCTGATGTGAACCAAATATTGACCAAAACCAAGCCAAAACAAAACAAACAAAGCAAAGCAAACCTTATGCCCAGCACTAAAAACATCTGCTTTGTTTATGTACCTAAAACATCATCTTGCATTGCCCTTTCAGAAGGTCTGTGAAATGACCAGTAACAGTACAGTGCAAGGTTGAGGGAAAGAATTTCTCTGCAAACATAAGCAAACAGCAAATGTCACATGAATTACCAGTGTTCAGAGGAGAAATTCTGCCTGTGCCTATAAAGGTTGATCTCTCTCTTCCTGTTCTCAGGGTATGTTAAGAATATAATGATTCATAGATTAGAGGCTGCCACGGTGCCCTGGCCTTGAATTTTAGAATGTTTTACACAGACCAAAAAAAATCTCACATTCACTAAATGCCTTCCCATGACATTTATGACCACAGGTTCCTTCCCTTTCAGGCAAGTAGGAACCCAAGATATCAAACTGTGTGGCAAAAGGGGGGAAAGGTTTAAGGACACTTCTGTTCACATCTTGGCAAGAATTGCCAAACTGTAGTCACAGTTGGGGACTGTCTAAAATGTCAGATTTTTTTACAGCTTAGGTAACAGACCTGTTTATTAAATAACTAGTGGGGCTCATATTTGAGGCTTCTTCCCAGACAGGTCTGAGAAGCATCAGTGGTAATAAATGTACATTTAAGTTTTAAGTTAAGTTAAGTTAAACTTAAGAGCTTAATAAGTAAGCACTGGCTCTCCTTTTGGGGGGATGTAGACATCTCATGATGAGTCACTATCATTTCTGTTTCTTGGGAACTTGGAAGAACTTCATTTGTATTTTAAGGTTTCCATTCGGGTCAGCCACGAACAAGGAAGAACAGGAACGAGAGGGAGACAGAGAGACAGAGGCCCCCTGGCACGTGAGCTGAGAGCCTGATAAGAGTCTCCCCAGTCATGCCATCTGGTCTGTCCCGGCGCTTGTCATCCAGATTGCTGTTCTTCCAAACAAATTTCGTTTCCCCTGGACAGTTCAGCCTCAGTGAGCTCATACTGTCTATCTGACACCTGCCAAAAGAGGAGTGAAAGATTTCTCTAAGCCCTGAATCGAAGGAGAGAGGGAGGCAGACACACACATGCACACACACACACACACACACACACACACACACACACAGAGAGAGAGAAGAGGTGAGCAGGAGCAAAGAAGGCGGCAAGGAGACGGGCTATGTGTAGAGCGGAAGCAGCTCTTTCTTGGAGGGCCAGCGTATTTTTATCTTCACCTATCAATCTCATGTCAGGAGGTGAGAAAAGAAGGAAGAAGGACCACTCCCAGTCGTATTTGCTGAGAAAAATATGATTGAACACATGAAATATGAAAATAATACAGACTACCTTCCCTCCCACCTTGTGTCATTTGGGGAGGGAGTGGTCCTGTTTGTTTTGTGTGGTGCTTTTAGTTAAGAAAGGAAGAAATAGCAGTGGAGAAATCTGATCTGCTTTTGACAGTATGACCAATTTTCCTTTTCCATCCCAGCTGGAGCAGAAGTCAGTGACAGGCAAGGGCAAGTGGAGGGGTGATTTCATTAACTCAGTCTTGATTTTGAGGTTTGCATATCTGCAGATCTGTTTCTTCCTCCCTAGGTCTTGGGGAACTGCCAAAATGGGCAAAGGAAGTGACGATAATGGATTGAAGCTGCCACGGGGCAAATCTCTGGAAGGGAAGCTATCATAAATAGTCGCTGGGAGGATACTGCCTGTGCCTTTGTCTTTCAAGTCATAAGGTAATAGGGAATCAAATTTAGAAACTGCTATTTGCCACAAGAAGACACTGAATAAAGAGAAGGAGGAAAGAGACGAGATGGAATGATAGGAAACAAACGAGCCTCGCAGAAACATAACCAAGATGTCTTCAAATTCTACCCTCCCAGTTGGAAGGCCCAAGACTACAAAGCCCTATTTGATGTCATTACTAAGGGTGTTAGGACATTTGCTGGTAGTTTCCTACCTTTCATTCTCCCAACCAAGTCTCAGTTGGAACACACTGTTTGGTCTCTTTTGCAACCTTTAGTAATACGATCTTAAAAAACCTTATCTATGTATTTTTTTCTCTATTTCTAGCTCAATTATATCAAGACTATTAGTTCTTAAACTAGAAAACAGATAAAGCAAAAAACTTCTCCAAAATGTCCTATGATACGATTTGATCAAGTTACTCAAATATAAAATGTGTCTAAAGCTCCCTGATTCCCAAGACTCTTGCTAAGGTTCGACTGAGATGACAGATATAAGCAGAAATACTTAAAAGTGGCTGAACATATGTTAGCCCATTTTTCTTCCTCTCCCTTAATCAAGAGATTCCTAGAAGTTATAGCAGAAAATCCACTTCGGTAATGGGCAATATAAGCATATGTACATACACTTAAGTTTTCTCAGGAAAATTATTCCAATTAAGATTAAAAAATCAGAATATCACAACACCTAGTTGGGGCATTTATGAGCATCAGAATTCCTTTCAAAAAATATTCCAATGGAGCAGTATTTTAAAAACACCATGGTGTTATGGATACAGCTGGTGCTTAGCAACGTGAGGCATGTAAGCCGTGAAGATCTATTTCACAGCTTCTTTCCTTAGCGGGAGAAAGGATGACATTTTGTCGGCCTCGCCTCCCTGGAGATTAAAAACCAAGCATCAGGGAAGGCCAGGCAGCTGACAAATAGGCTCTTTTCCCACTGAGGAAAGGAAAACACAAAGCCCATGGGAAGCTTACCTCTTCACAAGGTGAGTTTCCATTTTGTGTGAGAATGTTCATGATACAGTTCACTTTGTTAAAAGTCCTATCGAAACGAGCAATGCTATGTGGCATTTCAGGAGCACACTGGGTATGCTAACTCTTAAAAACATCACTGGAGTGGGTGGGAGGAGGAACTCCACAAAGATTAAATCAATGCATGCCTAAATCAATGTACTCATAATCCCGGGGGGCTGGGTGTTGTCTGACAGAGATCTGCCTAGGGGACTTTCAAGAGAAAGGAAATGTGGTAGCAGGAGCTAAAAGACATGTGTCCTTGTTCTACCATTAACTAGCTGAGTGACCTCAGCCCCAAATTCCTCATCTGTACAATGAAGGGGTGGGGAAGATGTTCTCTAAGAGCTTACCCGAATCTAACATTTTTGAAATCTAGATTCTAAAAGGAAAAGGAAGTAGAAATAGGAAGAAGACGCTTGTAAGAATTCCAGTGCCAAACCACTAAAAACTGAAAAGTGCACCAAAATGTGTAGAGTGGCGAGGAGGAGGTGGCGGAAGATGGTGACTGCGCCTTACCAGGAGCCCAGCACTGGTCTATGCATTTGACAGATGTCAACTCTTGTGATCCACTCGGACTTCCTTTCTGTCGTACTTCCCATCACACCAGACAACACCGGGATGGGGAGAGGCATTCTGAGCATCCAGCCAAGAGGAAGTTGATTTGGGATCATATCACTTGGGGTTTATGGGGCTGTATTTATGCAATTCACAGTTGTCATTTCCATCCTGAAATGGCTGCCAGGACTTCTGGTGTCATAACACAAAGGAGCAAGGCCAGAGGCCATCTTGTGTTGAGAACTACCTTGCAACAGCTGGCAATGAAAGTCGGGAGACAGTGGTAGAGACCCAGATGCTAGTCCTTAGGGAAATTCTTCCAGGTATCAAATGGTAAAACTGCAAATGAATCATTCAATTCTCATCTATGCTTACTTTTTTTTTTTTAAGATTGTATTTTATTTATTTGAGAGAGAGAGGAGGGAGGAGCATAAGCAGAAAGGGGGTCGTGGGGGGAGGAACATGGGCACAGGGACAGACTCCCACTGAGCAGAGAGCCTAACAGGGGGGCTCCATCCTAGGACCCCAGGATTTGAGCCAAAGGCAGACGCTTTAGGGCCTGAGCCACCCAGGAGCCCCTCATTCATATTTACTTAAAAACGAAGTTCTTTCCCGTCAAGAACGGATTTAATAATTCAGCAAATATTATGAACACAACTTCTAATTTTATTTTATCTCTCCTTTTTGAGGAAGTCACGTACGATGTAATTTAACAGAATTTCTGTGTTTGTGGGGGCAAACCTGGAGTCATACCACAAACAGTGAGTGCACTTATGTATGAGGTCGCCTGATCTATGTGTGTCAACAATTTGGGGCTCATATTAGCATATATAGCATATCTGTCCTAAGCAAGTCTGTCAAGACAAAAGACATACAAAAACCATGATTTACTGAGAGAGAGTGATATACTTTTTCATGATGAACAGCCTCTTAGATTATTTAGGAATACAATAGTGAAGAGGAAATCACCTTGAAAAAAGACTGAAATTTCTTATTGATTTGACACAAAATACGGACAAATATAAAGATAACAGAAAGTTTTAAGATGCCAAATTCATTCAAATGTTGTCAATTCATTGTCACTATACAAAAAAGAGTATAATGTCCTGAAATCTTACTACTTATACATGGAAGAAACTTAACAACAGCTTTCCAAATCTGACACAATCCTAAAAATGTATATGGGATTACCAATAAAAAGCTATAAATCTGAAATAAACTTTCTCAAACTATCAATAATAAAAACTACATTTCTATCCACTGCGCTGCAGGAAAGACTGAATTCTCTTTTTATTTTCTCTCTGGAAAATGTAACACGAAAGCATCGTCATATAAAAAGCAATCAAAGTGTAGGAAGCAAAAAATGTGGAAAAAATACGGGAGCTTGACAGGTAGTTATTTAATAAAAACATTGTGATATTTTTCTGAATTTTGTAATGTTTGTATTATTTGGCAGCTTTCTTTAATTTGTAATTTGTTACAATTTTTGTTTTTCTAAGTAAATGTTGATTTTATATCAAAATTTTTATTTGTACCTCTGTATTTTTTTTTTTTTAAGATTTTATTTATTTGACAGAGAGAAACACAGCGAGAGAGGAAACACAAGCAGAGGGAATGGTAGTGGGAGAAGCAGGCTTCCTGCTGAGCAGGGAGCCCGATGTGGGGCTTGATCCCAGGACCCTGGGATCATGACCTGAGCCGAAGGCAGCCGCTTAACGACTGAGCCACCCAGGCACCCCGTACCTCTGTATTCTTAAAGAGGCCCCCAAATTACATAAGAGCCTGGTCCCGCAAAACATGGGTCCTCCCCTGGCGCAAAATATGCAAGACACTTAATAAATGCTTATTGAACGAATAAAATTGGAAAATGTTAAAAATTAAATTTTTCTCCTAGACGTCAAATGTGTAATTTATGGAGTAGCAATCAGGGTGGCAACTGACATTCATTCGGCTTTTAAACTATCACCGTTGACCTGCTAGCCAAGGCTGGTTACCCTTTCACAATCACTGATGATGTGGGCAAGGTGGAGTGGATAGATAATTTACAGTTTTCTGTTCTCCACCACAGAAATTATGTAACATCCTCCCAAAGAAGCATCCTTACAGGCCTCTGCAAACCCACACTGAGACACTAATTTCTCCCGGAAAGGGCTCTTTGAAAACACACTCTTCAACATCAGCTAGGCAGGGCAAAAAAGGAAAAAAAAAAAAAAATCCAGAGAAAATCAGGAGTAATTGCTGGATTTAAGATTTTTGCTCATCTATTTTAACAATTAACAGCAATTATGTATGGGGCAAAAGATCTTCATTTGCATATGGTATACACTGGTAATGGTAAACTCTAAAAATAACTTCAGGAGTTATTACTCCAAAGCTCATGCTGCTAATGAGAAAGTTCAGAGGAAATGGTATTGATTACACCCTGCTAATTAGTTGACTTATCTGAGATAAGCTTGGGTTCCCTTGGATATAAAAGGTGAACTCCTTCCAGTGCTCAAAATATTCAAGTTATTGTAAAATACTAACTTTCACATATATTAAGCACTTTGAAATTTTTGATGCTTTGTCAAAAAGAATAATGACTGTAATGAATTTTAATACAGTTTTAAAAATCCATGGAGTGACACTCAGAAACAGTAAGAAGAGGAAAAGGTTAAAGTTCCTCTTCACAAAAGTAGGCCAGTTAATAAATGTGAGAGGAATCACTGAATTAGAAAAACATTTGCCACTAGCCATGTAATGACTAATTCAGACAAGGATCATTAGTATATGCTAAATTTTCACTGGGTGAAATTTTATTGGGGGACTTAAGAATCCCGAAATCTCAAAGCATCTCACCATAATTACAAGGTGTTCCCCCTACAAATGTGAAAAGTACCTTTCCACTGAAGAAATCCAGAGATACTGCCTTAAACAAGTGATCACACTCAGGCTCACTAATAAAAGAAACCGACATTATTTGCGTCCTTATGCGATGCAATAGCAGGGACACAACATTATCCATGCAAAATTCTTTTTTTTTTTTTTTTTTTT
>CM053606.1:129829980-129848713 GCA_028646535.1 Procyon lotor | reverse complement strand
TGAGGTACCAGCACACACCCACCAGAATGGCTAAAATTAAACAGACTGACAACATCAAATTTTGGTGAGAATGTGGAGCAGCCTGAACTTTCACACGGGGCTGGTGGAAATGTAAAACGGTACCACCTCTCTGGAAAAAGTTAGGCAATCTCTTATAAAGAGTTTATGAGTCATTTAATATTCTTTCAATTTTTACCACAGATTGATATTTTTCCAAAAAAAAAAAAGTTGGAAAAAAAATCTGATACTTTAGAATGTGGCCTCAGAAAACAGACATGATTCAGTATTTATCTATTTCTTTTTTTTTTTTTTTAAAGATTTTATTTATTTGACAGAGAGAAACATAGCGAGAGAGGAACACAGGCAGAGGGAATGGTAGCGGGAGAAGCAGGCTTCCCACAGAGCAGGGAGCCCGATGCGGGGCTCAATCCCAGGACTCTGGGATCACGACCTGAGCCGAAGGCAGCCGCTTAACGACTGAGCCACCCAGGCGCCCCTATCTATTTCTGATGGCTGGCTATTCTTTTGATCTTAGATGATTTTTTAAAATAGTTATTCATTTGCAAATATCTCATGAGTACCTGTTGTGCACCAGGCAATCTCCTGTGTACTGAGTCCTCGTGGAATTTATATTCTCATGGGGAGAAACATCCTAAACAAGTAATAGATAGACAAAAGTTACCAGATATTATTAGGATTCTGAGCAGACAGAAGAGGTACCAAGTAAGAGAATTTGAGGGAAAATACTACTCTACTTGGGATGGTCAGGAAAGGCCTTTCAGGAGAAAAAAATCTTTCAGTTGAGATCTAAAAACTGAAAGGAAGTCAGCCATAGAAAAAGCTAGGGAATTCCAGACAAAGGGGGTCAATGAGTGCAAAGGCCCTGAGGTGGAAAATACCCTGGGTAGCATTTAAAATAGAAACTCGCTGCATCTCCATCAGTTGCCCGCACAGATCACTGGTCAGAGTCACCACAGCTTTAACATTCACAAGCAAGAATAATTTCAAGCATTCAGCGTGAGGCCAAAGTAGGGAGAAAAGACAAAGAGTAGAGTTTTAAGCCAAAGACCGAAGGAGACAAGAGTACTGCATGGCCCACTGGGTGTAGTGCAAAACAATAAATCTTGTAACACTGAAAAAAAATAAATAAATAAAATTAAAAAAAAAAAAAAGTAGTTCCTAAAATCAGGAGATAATCAGAACCAAGGTCTCTGGAGCCCACACTGTGGAGAGTTCTGCAATTCTGTTTTCTAAGATAAGTTAGCTCATGTCAAGCTACCTGTTCTGTCCTATCATGACCTAATGATGACCACAGTGACCACGATCAAAATAAGACATCAATTATAATTCCCCGAGAGCTTCCCATGTATGAAGTCCCATGTCTAGCGCTTGATCTCATTTCATTCTGTCAACAACTCCAGAGGTAAACAGTATCCTCCCCACATCCCAGATGAGGAAGCAGGCTCACAGTAGTGAAGTGGTATGCATGAGGCCGGCCACACAACCTCTAAGTGGCCAGACCTGCATTTGAATCCATATCTGTCTGATTCCAAACCCCACGGTAAATACTGTCAGATTGGTTAGCCTCCAAACTCTCCCTAGTAGGACCTTCCGGCTGGCACTTTCTCCAGAAGGCTAAAGAAGCCAACAGGTCATTTGGCCACAAGAAGAGTTTAAGAGTCGCCTTTAGCTTTCATGAGACAGAGAGAACAAAAGCACCAACAACGGTGAAAGACTGACTAGAGGCTACTCAGGAATCTTCTGGTTCATATCCTATGGTAGACATTTTTCAAAGGGAACTGCATAAGCAAACAACATTGTCATAATCCTGAAGCCCGAATTCAAGATGCATTAATTTCTTTTTACCACCAGAGATTCAGAAAAACATGCCACGGTGATGTGATTCTTAAGCTTGTGCTTTCAATAATCAGAAAGCTGGAAAATAGAAGATGAACATTTATATACATCTTAAAATTATGAATGCAAAATAGCAGCCAAGAACACATTTTTGTATCAAGGTTATAAGCAGATGAAAAATGACAGTCAGTACTAGGAAAGCAAACAGACCATTAATTACAGCAGCCTCACAAAGCCCCATAGTAATATGCAGTTTGCAATACTTTACCAAAATTTACATAACTATATAGTCTGCTCCCAGATTCCGGAGATTCTATTTTTGATAAGTAGCAATTCAAAAGGTTAGTCACCTCATCTATAGTATTATTCAACTTGTATGAATGTGAAAAGGTGACACCTTGAATTCACATGTTAGCAAACTGGATAGGCTGCCCCTGCCTCTCTCTTCATGCACTGCAGCTCTACTGCCAGGCCTTGAGCACGGCCCTGGGGACCCTGGGATGAAGAAGACGCACATGTCCCCAGGAGAACTTCCAGGCCAGAGAGAGAAACAGACTAGCAAACACACCCTCCAGAGTCTGGACAAACTAAACAGGTGGAGATCGAAATGACAACACGGCGCTAGGGTGGCAGAGGGCCACAATAAGAACAGTGATATTGAATACTTTTTTCTCCTCCCTTTCTTCTTTTTCTTTTCTTCCTCTTTCCCTCCCTCTGCCACTCCACATTTCCCTCCCTCCTTTCGCTTTTTGCCGCTAAGTATATCCGGTCATTATTTAACAAGAGCATATAACAATAGCACTTGACATGTGTGTAAAACTATGTGTTAGGCGATGCCAACATCTCATTTAAAACCTCACAAAACACCGGGAAGAAGGTACCGTTATCTCCCCCGCTTTACAGATGAAACCGAGGCATGGAGTTTACACAGTCTGCCAAGGTCACACACTTGGCAAATGGCTGACAAAGACTCCAGAAGTGGGGGTTGAGGTTCAGGAGTCATTGCCCAATTCTATCCATTCTGAGGACATACGCCCGTCACCCTACCTGAAGCAATAATAAGATTTTGATGATTAAAGAACACTTGGGGGGCACCTGGGTGGCTCAGTGGGTTAAAGCCTCTGCCTTCAGCTCAGGTCATGATCCCAAGGTTCTGGGATCGACCCCCACATTGGGATCCCTGCTCAGCAGGGAGCCTGCTTCCCCCCTCTCCCTCTTCCCCTGCTTGTGTTCCCTCTCTCGCTGTGTCTTTCTCTGTCAAATAAATAAAATCTTTAAAAAAAAAAAAAAGAACACTTGGAATTTCTAACAAAGGCCTTCTAAAAAGAATCTGCCTTTCAAAATCAGAGAGAGGGGAAAGAAAAGGATGATGAGAAGAAAAAAAAACCTGTCACGTTCAGTGTGGGTCTTCTCTGGTTCCCCCCGCGGGAGCACAGCGGCCCTCCACCTGCATAAACGATGAGAACTGGCATTCTGCTCGATTACTGTGCATCTGTTATGAGCCTCAGAGTGAATTAAGCAAAAACAACGTAAGGCAGGAAAAGAACCTACTAATGGCTGTCCCGGTTGCCCGGTTTTGAGTCATGGTAGTATCCTCCTCATTTTGTAATCCCCGGCAGCACATATGCCCCCCCCCCCAAATTGCAATGATATTTCAAAACAATTTAAATCAAGCTTCATACCTAATTATGCTAAGGTCACACCAAAGAACCAAACCACCAGGACATCAAAAATCCAAGACGGTCTAAGTGTGAAGTAGCAGCATTAATTTTCTCCCATTAAAAAAGCAACAGGAGGTGGAGGGGACAAGCTTTTTTTCACTCTCTGGGAATAACTGGTTTTCAAAAATCATCCAAAACAGACCTCTTAAGACATTTCACCTCTGCTCTGAATGTTTTAAGCTGGCCCTCTGATTACAAAAATGTTCCTGTTAAATCTCATCAAGATGCTTTCTTAAGATGAAGAATGTTTTATAAATTGTAATGGCTTTAATCAGAGCCCTCTTTGAAGCTATTTAGCTCTACGATGTAGCCCAACCAGCGCTTCAATTATGTCATTTATCGGCTCTGTATTAATTAAGTATCATTATAGGGATTGATTTATAGACTTTTTCACGGCTCTCTCACCAGATGGTGGAACATTCGCCCTCTCTGACGCTCCATAAACATCACCTGGATTCACTCGTCTCTCTCTCCCGCTGAATGTTTGATCAGATCTTAGTTATCCTCCAACTGGATTGCTGCTCTTCCTCCTCCTCTTCACCATCCTCCATTAGGAAGTGATATAACGCAGAAGAAATTTACAAAGCAAATTCTATCAACAACTCATCGCCACCTCCATGCATTCTCACCCAGCGTGGTGATGTCATTTTCCCAGTGAAGTGGAGGGAGAGCCTTTTGCTTCCTTAGCTGATTAAAACTTACAGTCTGTATTCAATTATCTAGGGCAATGGAGAAAATAACTAGGAAAGAAAATGTGTATTTGGCAATGGGAGTACAACAGACAATTTGGCCTCAGTAGAGTTACCTTCTGAATTGTATTTTACTTGGGCTACTATAAAAATTACTTTGCGTTCCTGAGCTCACGTGTTGAGAAGACAGGAGGCAGGAGTCCCAAGGTGCCCAGCATTGCAAGGAAGCTAGCCTAGAATTTCAAATTGCCTTGGGTGATCTACCAAAAACTAGATAACGGAGAAATGGAAATGCTTACCTGTCACCTGTTTTTCTTCCTTACAAAATATAAAAACCAGGTTAATGGAACTTCTCACAGCTGCCTCAAACTCAGAATATCTAAAAACCAAGCTGTTCATGTTGCCTGCAATCAGCTCCCTCTCCTGACCCCCAACAATTCTTGTCATTATCAGGAGGTATTGGGATGTGAGGGCCTCAGGCTCAGACAGCGGTGTGGGAAGGAGAGGTGGGTTTGGAAAGTGTCCCAGTAGAGATGGTGGCTGAAGTCACAAGCATGACAGGACTACTCAAGTAGAATGTTCAGAGTGAGAAGTCAGGTTAACAGAAAAGGAAGAGAGAAGGGGTGAGAGCAAGAAAGAGAATATGAGAAAGAAGTCATAGAAGCCAAAGAGAAGAGACATTTAGGAAGCAGTCAACAGTGACAAATGCTTCAGAGAGGACAAGTAAGATGATGGCCTGAAAAATGTCCATTATATTTGACAACTAGGGCTGCTATTTGTGACCTTAACAGGTTCCATTTCAATACTTGGCAAAGCCAGATTAAAACGGTCTATAGAGTGAATGACAAATGAAGAATCAGAGACAGGAACATAAAATAGTCTTTAAGGAAAATTAGCTCTGTGGAACAATGAGCTAGAAGTGGACAAAGAGGCAAAGATTGTTTCATTTTGGTTTTACTTTTCAGGATGTAAACATGGTAATATGCTGAATTCTCTGAACTTTATTTCTCTATCTGTAAAATGGAGAAAATAATGCCCCTTCTGCTTGGTCCACTAAATTGTCAGAACAAGTAAGATGACATATGTGAAAGATTCTGAAGTACCAAGTAAAGGGCAATGTTATTATGTATTTATAAATGTCAAAAATACAAAGTTATAAAAGTCGAGAGTCTAGTGAAATATGGTTAGCTATAAAATCAATGAAAAATTATAATCAGTTTAGATCTAAAAAAAAGAAGAAAGAAAAAAATGTCTTTTTAATATACAACTATAAGTTGTTGACCCCAAATACTAGAGGCTAACAATAGATGTCAACATCCTATGCTGGGCAACATTTTTCTGGGGCTCCTAGGTTATAGTCTTGGTTTCCAGATGTCTTCATTATACCAGAAAAAAAAAAAAGTCAATTAACCCTGGCAGTACACCAAGTCATTTGGGAGTTTATTAAGTCTTATGAGTACTAGTTTTTAAAGAAATATTTTTGGCAATCACCCAATTTCACAAAGCAACGGACTAACTCCATAATTTAGATCTCATGACCAGTGAAACCATAGTGAATGGCCACAGCTTGCTGAGGAGTATGTTATTCTAAGGGGTGATCGAGGCATTCTGGGAAAGAAGCTGGCCAGTTTAGGACTTTTCTCCTGGGAAGATTAACCATCCAAAAGAATATGGTCCAATTATTATTTCACTAGTCCCCAAGCCTTTAGACTCTACAAAGAACGTTATTTTAGCACTGTGACATCAGTGGAACTAGTTTCTGTCTTATAAAACTTTTAAAAGTAGTTTTAACATGTCCAATCTTCCTCCCTGGAAGATTTCTTAACCCCATAAAAGAGAAATGTCCCTTTCCTTTTTTCTCTGTGCTTTTGGACAACTCCCTTCTGACTTGGTTTCCTATTTGCTGATGTCTCCTCAGTTATATTATTTTCAAGAGTTTAGGGTGCTAATTAAGGTCAAGCAGCTGTGTCTCCAGCTCCAAACGAAAATTGTGTGGAATAAATAAACTCCCCTTTACAATAGATACTAATCTGATCTTGAAACTCAAATAAACCCCATTTGCAATTGTTTCTGCATGCTTTGTTTTCTTTTTTATCTTTGGGAGAACAGACTACAACTAGAAGGGGGTGCTTCTTTTATCCATGTTTATACCCATCAAATACTTCACCCTTAACGTGTGACACTACCATATGTAGCTATTAAACTAGGCCAAATGTCTACAGGTCAAGTCTTAGAACTTTTACCCACTGCAATGCTAAATTTTATCCCAAGACTGAGGGTCAATAAAGCACTTTGCAGTCACCTCTTCCAGAACTACAAAGAAAAAGACAAAACTTATGTTGCCCTTAAATACCACAAAACACTTATATAGACCTTTATATAGATTTTCTATAAAGATAGAAAATCAAGTATCTTTCATAAGTTGCTCTCATTTATTCTCAGAGTAACATTGTAAATTTATAATTCTTCATCATCGCTGATTCACAGAGGAGAATACAGAGGTCCAAAGAGTTTAAGAACATTCCCAAGGCCACACACTTGTTTGGGAGCAGAATCAGGTCTATACCCAAGATCCTCTGCTTCCTCCTCTCTTTCCACTATACCACAAACAACTCCCATCACGTTACTGACTTTATTTTCATTTCACGTCTCTAGCAACAATGGGAAAAGGCCTGGCTTCCTCTGAAGTCATGAGGAGTCTTTGATGAAACACAGACGTGAATTCAGTTCTCCCTCCAATGAAAATACATAACATATTGGTTACATAAGGAATGTTATGGGGTCATCATGGATGTGGAAAGCTTTCTAAAAGAATGTACGAATAATGCTTGGAATCCTAAAAAGGCCAAAGAAGATGTTACAAACAAATGACCAAATATGGAATGGGGGAAAATTCCATAAACAATCAGTATTTTCATTTGAATGGTTTGTTTTTATTTCACAAGGGCTCCTCTTTCATGGACAATCCTGGTTTTTCTAAAGAATTTCAATTGAACACCATGACCAACCTGTAGATGGAGAAGGAAGCCACTGAGCGAATCAGAGATGCCAAAGCCCCCACTTTAGCAGCTTCCACTGCCCCCTGGACCCGGTACTGCACCGTCTTCGAGTAGTTGACGTAAGGTTGATTATAAACAACAATCTTCCCTCTTGCTTCTGGGGCCCTTCTCTGCAGTTCCTCGAAAGAGGTCACCACCAGAACTTCTGCCGTAATGCCTGGAAACAAAAGTCATACAAGCTTAACTTATGGTTTCCGACTGGCCAGGTTGAATTGGCACATAAAAGGTCATACATGCTCTATCTGCCACATCTGACAAACTGGTTTGAGGAGATCAAAGTTTTAGAGTGATTTGCCATGGGAGAGAGACTACAGAGGTTAGTTGGGTTCCCAAGGGAGAGAAAAGGCACTCAAAATAATATGACATATGACTCAGAAGGTTTTTCAACTCACTTGACCAGCTGGTACTAAATCACAAATTGCTTGAAAAGATAGTTTTTTACCCCTTCTTTCCCACCCTAAGAAGTCATGAGTTTCACAGAATGACACTAATTACTTATAAAGAGAATGCACTTCACAAAGCTCCCATCGGGATTAATGAAACACATATTTATCTTTTTATAAAGTTATTTTGATACGTTGTTAAACAGCCTTCATGGACAGCATACAAAGAATGGCAGTACATGACAAATGTTCTTAGAAGCCAAGAAACTTCAAAAATTCAACTTCTGACAAATAGTTAATGTAACCACTACCAAGAACTACAAAAAGTCAGCTCGTTTTCTTTCCTCCTTTATCCAATACACTCTTAAAGAATATGAAAACGTCTCATGATTTTCGACTTACAGTACCTGTTCATCACCGAAACACATCACTATTCTCCAGATAAAACTTCTGAAGATGCTGTATAATTGTCCCATAACCCTGTGTCTCACTTGGAAGAGATGCGCCAACCTTCCTCCCAATCTTCCTGATTAGGGAACAGGATTTCATAGCCTCCAGGAAGTCATTCAAAACTTCCAGACCACTGAAGATCCAATCTGATGGAGCAGTTTGAGTGACAAGAAGGTAGTCAGCATCAAAGGCCAAGTGCAGTGACTAAATAAAACTATGAAAAGAAAGTGGCCAGTGCCTACTGTTAGTGGCTTTAGCCATGCAGTCCTGAAATACACCAGTAAAAACAGAAGTATCAACGTGTATTTGGCATGCTTCCTTAATCTTGCAAAGGAGAGAACTAGGTTTTTCTGGAAGGTTAGCAGATGTCATTAAAATATTAACTGTTACTTGGAAAATCCTTTTAAAATGCACTGCAGGTATGTGAGAATTCTTGCTTTCAATTTAGGCCCCACTGTAATGGACCCTTTGGGCTGGCTCCACTCCTACTTCTGGTTCCCCTGTCTGGACTCAATTTGTACTTTTAAAGTGACTGACTGTAGACCTATAAGCATGTCTCCACCAACAGTCAGCTCAGGATTTAATTAATAATCTAAAAAAAAGTAATGCACAATTATAAAAAGGAAGCCACTAGTTTTTCCACATGATAAATACGTAAAAACATACAAATAAGAGTATGACCCCTAGACGGATTTTGAGATTTGTAACTTTCCAAACCTACCTTAATACTTGACTAGTGTTACTGTTGGCATAATACAAGAATTTTGTTGATGGCTTTCAGTTGTTCATAATGAATAACAGATTCAATGGTCCACCCAAGGGCTGTCCCAGCAATGGGGTAATTCTGGCATCTGTATTGGAGCCACTAGAAATGAAGCTGAATTTCTATAAATTTTCATAGGTTGCTGCAGAATTAAAGTCATAGGAGGGTGGTACTTCACTATGGTCTCTGCTACCACTACCCCCAGGGAAGCCTGGCTTATGGACTATCCTCCTCTGGGCTTTCAGAGTATCCTGGGCCTACCTGGACACTGGGCAATTGAAACTCTGCCTATTTATGACTCTCTCCACCATGTAAAGTGTGATCTCAGGGACTGGAGCTATGTTCATTTTTGCTCAAATCTCCTGGGCCTAACCCAGTGCTTGGTGCATGCGTAGGCAGTCGGTCAATAAACACTCCTTGAATAGCATTGCTCCAAGTAGGGAACCACTGACTGGGTCTAAAGCATTTCCAGAAAAGTGCAGTTTTACCTTTAAAGTTTGATAGCACTTCTCTCATAATAACTCAGCAGTCTCATTCTCTTACCACCTGGAGCACAGCTGCATAACAATAACCAAGCGAAAAAGGCCTTGGGGCAGTCAGAAAAGGAATATAAATTCTAAGTATGAAAACTCAAGGACTTGAATATAAGAAAGCTCCTCTGCTCTCTCTGAGAGGCTCTCCAGCCTTACTTCACACAAAGTTCTACATCTAGTATTTAAACCTATAAACCATGAGAAACAGCAATCAAAAGGAAGAGATATGGTTGGAAGCTGATAGTACCAGAAAAAACAATGTCAGAGATGGGAACACGTAAAACAACAAATGCTGACAGAACTTTCTGCAGTGTTGGAAATGCTCTCTATCTGTGTTAATGCAGTAGCCATTAGACACATATGGCTATCGAGCACTTAAAATGTGATTAATGTGACAAAGAATCTGAGTTTTTAATGTCACTTATTTTAATTTGAGTAGCCATATGTGTGTAGTAGCTACGATGTAGACCTCACAACCATGTGGACTCAGCCATCATGTAGGCAAAAAGCCAAAAGCATCTCTGTTGGCCCTGAGGACCTTGCTTCATGAGGGTCCAGTTACAGACGCGAGAGTCACAGTGATGACCTCCAGCAGCAGTGACAGACCAACTGGACTATAATCAGTGTCCATCTTTTGGAAAGGCACAGTATGTAGAAGAAGCATTTAAAGAAGATTTTTGCTCAAACTGAATAAAATAAAATGAGGCCACCTAGAAGACTTCGCTCATCTATACTAGTTTGTGTTTGGACACATGTTATTACACAAAGGAAATACTCATGTTCTCCTACAAATCAGCAGGCTCCTCTTCTTTTCTGTGCTCTCGTCTTCCTTCTCCCCATTCTCCATTCTCAAAGATAGTACATAAAAATCCCTAAGAACACAAATCCAATGTCATATTCACAGTAAGGCCTACCCTGACCTCCCTATTTATAAGTGCAACCCACTCCCAAATCCCTCTCCCTCTTCCCTCCTTCGCTTTTCCATAGAATTTATCAGCTTCCAGCTATACCTACAACAATCATGTAAGCTCCATGAGCAGGTAGAATCTTCTATCTGTGTTATTCATTAATATTACCAAAGTGCTTGAAATGGTGCCTGACACACATTATGTGAAATACAGACAGACATACGCATACACATGCACCCATTCATAATCATAAATACAGGTACACATGTATATATGAAGGAAAAGAAACCAAAAAAGAAAAAAATAAAGTATAATAATACCCCATCCCTGATCACTCTCCAAAAATGTACACTTTCCAAGGAACTTGTGTATTTCTATAGGTCAGGATAATGGATGATAATAGCAATAATAGCTATACTTGAATATCTATTGTTTATACGAATGGGCAGAGAAATTGCAAAGTAGTTATTAGGAGGATACTGATATGCGGAGAAATCCATTTATACAATTACTAGGTGTTGAAGCTGAGATTTGAATCCAAGAATCATGGTCCTCCTATTAATTGCACTACGATCTTCTTTCACAAATGTAAAAAAAGGCTCAGTATTTTCATTTTAAGGGGAATAAAGAGGAAGAATAAATAAGTATATAAAAAGTCTTCTTGGGGCACCTGGGTGATTCAGTGGTTAACATTAAAGCCTCTGCCTTCAGCTCAGGTCATGATCTCAGGGTCCTGGGATCAACCCTCACATCGGGCTCTCTGCTCAGCGAGAAGCTTGCTTCCCCCCCCCCCTCTGCCTGCCTCTCTGCCTACTTGTGATCTCTCTGTGTCAAATAAATAAATAAAATCTTAAAAAAAAAAATAAAAAGTCTTCTTAAGTTATTTTATTTTTCTTAGTCTACCCAGGATCAGAGTACTACTGTCACATTAGGTCCCAAACTGTTAACAGGGGAGTTGGGAGGGAGACCTCACTCTAGGAAAAGAGTCATCAGACTCTGTTAGAGTAATGAAAAGGTTTATGATAGTTAATTCTGAAGAAAATGTGGGACTGAAGCTAAGAATATTCACATGATAAAGCAACTCTCTTGGCTCCAGCTGATTGTATCACAAAAACCCTAAGAAGTCCTCAGGTGCCATTTTATTCTCCACACCTAATTTTTTAAATTGATCAATTTATTTTTTAAGCAACTTATCCCGTGCATAATTACTGTTGTGGTCTCCGTGCAGAGACAACAGATGCCAGCTGCTGTGGTTTTGGCTCAAATCATTTCTTCTATGAAGAATTTGATGAAGAGACTCCACACTTAGTATCTTTTAACTGGATTCCCCTCAAAAAAGTTAAAGAATAGGAAGACAGTGAAGTGAGAATTTTTATAATGTCTTCTATTATTAAAAGGAAAGGAAAAGACTACAAACAGAAAAACATGTCTCTGGGGCTCAATATAATGTGGTTTGTTTTAGAAAATTGATTCTGATTTCAGAAGATTTAGCCTCCAAACAGGAAATACTCCAGCCCCACCCAAAAGGAAGCCTAGCTTCTTACTCTTATCACATAATCTTATACTGAGGACACTACACAAGATAACTAGGTCCAATGGAATGGCTGGTTTTTCCTGAACTCAGTTACGGAGAAGGGAAAATAGTTATTCTTGGAAACTCAGTGTTCTGGCCTAAAGTAAGGAAATTGCAAATTCCTGGCAAGACAGATAAAAGAACATCAGAGCAGTCCTTTTCTGAATGTCCATTTCTTTATGGAGAACACTATAACTTTTCAATGTCCTTCTCATGAAAGAGTAATCCTTAAAAATTCAAATTCATTCAGCAAATTTACAGCCCTCCTACTGGGTGGGGCTTCATTCTGGACATTGGGGGCAGCATGAATTTGACTAAGTTTCAGTCCTATTCTCAAAAATTGGAAAATCTGGGCACCAAAAACTGTAAGATACCTAAAAATAAACCTAACCAAAGAGGTAAAAGATTTACACTCAGAAAACTACAGAACACTTTGAAAGAAATTGAGGAAGACACAAGGAAATGGAAAAACATTCCATGTTCATGGATTAGGAAAAATATTATATAATTGTCTGTGCTTCCCAAAGCAGTCTACACACTCAAAGCAATCTCTATCAAATTAACAACAGCATTTTTCACAGAGCTGGAACAAACAATCCTAAAATATGTATGGAACCAGAAAAGACCCCGAATAGCCAAAGAAATGTTGAAAACGAAGTCCAAAGATGAAGGCATCACAATTCCAGACTTCAAGTTGTATTACAAAGCTGTAATCATCAAGACAGTATGGTACTGGCACAAAAACAGACACACAGATCAATGGTACAGAATAGGGAAACCAGAAATGGACCCTCAACTCTAGTCAACTAATCTTCAACAAAGCAGGAAAGAATACCCAATGGAAAAAAGACAGTCTCTTCAACAAACGTTGGGAAAATTGGACAGCCACATGCAAAAGAATGAAACCAGAGCACTTTCTTAGACCATACACAAAAATAAACCCAAAATGGATTAAAAACCTAAATATAACACAGGCATCCATAAAAAATCCTAGAGGAAAACACAAGCAACAAGCTTTTTGACCTCAGCCACAGCAACTTCCTACTAGACTCATCTCCCGAGACAAGGGGGAAAAAAGAAAAAATGAACTATTGGGTCTTCACGAAGATAAAAAGCTTCTGTACAGCAAGGGAAACAACCAACAAAACTAAAAAGCACCCTATGGAATGGGAGAAGATATCTACAAATGTCTTATCAGATAAAAGGCTAGTATCCAAAATCTATGAAGAACTTAAAAAACTCAACAACCAAAAACTAGAAAATCCAGTCAAGAAATGGGCAAAAGACATGAACAGACATTTCTCTAAAGAAAACATAAACGGCTAACAGACACATGAAAAAATCATCAGAGAAATACAAATCAAAATGACTAAATAAGGTACCACCTGACACAGGTCAGAATGGCTAAAATTAACAACTGAGGTAACAACAGGTGTTGGCAAGGATGTAGAAAAAGAGGAACCCCCTTACACCGTTGGTAGGAATGTAAACTAGTGCAGCCACTCTGGAAAATTGTATGGAGGCTCCTCAAAAAGTTCAAAATAGAAAAAAAAAAAAAGTTCAAAATAGAACTACCCTACAACCTAGCAATTGCACTACTAGGTATTTATCCAAAAGATATAAAAGTAGTGATTCGAAGGGGTACATGCACCCCAATGTTTAGAGCTGCAATGTCCACAATAACCAAACTATGGAAAGAGCCCAGATGTCCATGGATGGATGAATGGATAAAGAAGATGTGGTATATATACCACATACACACATAGTTTTATATACATACATACACACACACACAATGGAATATTACTCAGCCATCAAAAAGAATGAACTCCTGCTATTTGCAATGATGCAAATGGAACTAGAGTATATTATGATAAGCAAAATAAGCCAGAGAAAGACAAGTACCATATAATTTCTATGTAGAATTTAAGAAAAAAAAAAACAAAACAGATGAACATAAGGAAGAGGAAGAGACCCTCATCTATAAGGAACAAACTGAGGGTTGCTGGAGGGGAGGTAGGTGGGGGGATGGGATAAATGGTGATGGGCATTAATCAGGGCATGTGATGTAAGGAGCACTGGGTGTTATATGCAACTGATGAATCACTAAATTGCACCCTGGAAACTAATAATACAGTATATGTTAATTAAATTGAATTTAAATAAAATCTTTTAAAAAACTGGAAAATCTGTCAGAGAAAAGTAGATAAACAAGAACTTTAAAAAGACACAGGATGTCACAAGTCTAAACGAACGTACAAAGTAAAATTTCACAAAATAATTAATTCTGACTAGGGGAAATCTAGGAAGTTTCCTATAAGATGAAACTTATAGGACTTCAATAGCCCGAAAATGAAGAAAAGGGCATTCCTAGGAAAAGAACAAAGAAGGGAAGACAAAAATAGATGAAACATCTATTCATTTACAGTGAATAGGAGGCCTCCTGCCAGGCCCCCAAACAGACAAGGAGACACTCTAAAATCTTTTAATTCTCAACCAAGATATTTTTGGACCCCTCATTCTATGAATTTCAAGAAGCAAGGAAAACAGTCTCCTTGAAACAATTTTCAGGGAAAAAATAATAAACTCAGCTATTAGTTGAGTGAAAGTCAGAAGAGCAAGAGGTGAAGTGCCTCCCCCCAACCCCACAAAGGATAGCTGCAGGTGTGTGACCCACTCTCTCCAAACTGTCTCCTGAGATCTGGCTCAAACTGAACCTGGTCTGTTACCTGGAGAGCAAGCCCAGACCTGACTTCATCAAAATCCGTGGGCACAGCGAATTACCAGCATCTCTCAAGAGGCAGCTGTCTGGCTGATGGACCAGTATACAACAAGCTGCCCTGTCATACTGACCCCTAAGGAGGAGCCACAAGTGAAGTGACTGGTCTACTTTGACCTTAAAAACATGGAACTTATACATTTTGTAGTATAAGTTAAGAGAATTGCCCACCACAGGACCACTTATAAGAGAGTTGCCCACCACAGGACCTTTGTGTTTAATTCAGCCTCTCTTGTAGCATACTCAAGAAGTCTGGGGACCCAACTCTACAACACACAAAGGCAACAAGCTGGAGCACAGACCAACCCTTAGCGATCAGATCACTTAGATTCCAAACTGCTTCCACTGGTCAGGCCACAACACGAAAGGCAGTCACACTTTGGGGGCACTTTGATTAATTTTACTATTGTGTTTGGAACACGGTTGCTTTGGTTGTCTTAAATATGGTTGCTTTGAAACCTGTTTGAACTTGGTTGCTTTCTTCTCAACCCATGAGTATTTCCTTTTAATGGTGATGGGTATGAGTGTATGGGGACTTCCACAAGAAACATTATCTTCTTAGACATCTGTGAAAATGAGCAGCCGGAAGGTCCTACGTATGTCATTCAGCTTCCAGTGATATCTAAAAAGGAAATCTACAGGTCTTAGTGATGGCGGAGGTATGGAGTTGAGTTTCTGGCTACCATCGACTGAAACAGGACTAGTTATTGTAGTCTGGGGGTCATGGCTGGCTCTGCTGAGAAGGCAGGATCTGAGAAGGGAGTGCTAATAGACTAGAGTAGGATGCCAGGGAGGCAAAGAGAGAAGGAGATTAAAGACACAGAGTGAGGGAGAGAACACCATGAGAGGAGGCTGGCAGTGGCAGGGTGACATCACATGGGAGCCATGGAGCTGCAGTAAGGAATCCGGGTGGGGACAGAGAAGTCAGGCAATTCACAGTTACATTTAGGAAATCCCACTAGTCTTAGTGTGCTGGAAGACTTGGAGAAGGCAAGAAAAGGTAGGAGGGGCTATGTAGGGGGCAACTGCCATATTCCCACTGAGAGCAGTTGGAGGAGGGCGGGGAGGTAGAGAGAAAGAAGACTGGACAGACCACTTTGAGCAAGAGTATGGAGGGGATGCCACTTACTGTGATGGGGAAATCTGCTTCACTGAGTGTTGCACTCCATAACCGTATTGCCCAATGTATATAATGATTGCTTTCCTGGGGAAAGTTGTATGTAAACTGAAATTTAGTTATCAGATCACCCAAAACAAAGACTTTTTTTGTTGTTTAATTTTAAGATGAATCCTATCTGTGAAATAACAATCTTCATCTAAAATTTCTTTTTTTTTAAAGATTTTATTTATTTATTTGACAGAAAGGAGAGAGATCACAAGGAGGCAGAGAGGCAGGCAGAGAGAGAGGGGGAACCAGGCTCCCTGCTGAGCAGAGAGCCCGATGCGGGGCTCGATCCCAGGACCCTGAGATCATGACCTGAGCTGAAGGCAGAGGCTTTAACCCACTGAGCCACCCAGGCACCCCCATCTAAAATTTCTTTACAAAATATTTTCTATACCACATTCATTATGCATTCTTCCATGTATGCTTAAAACAGGGTATTTCTTTGTCAGTAACAAAGAGCATCCATTGTTATAGAACCTGGCTTGAATACTGGCTATAGAGCTCACTAGCCTTTGCTCACGAATAAGTTGCTTAACTCTTCCTGGCCTGTAAAATGGGAATCACAGTAATATTGACACCATCAGGATTTTTGTGAGTATCAGATGAGATGACAGAGGTAAAAATTGCTATGTGTGCTATAAAGCAACATAAGATAATAAGAATAAGGTTTGTAAGGATTCTTGACATATAGCAAATAGATATAAGCAGTAATTATCTGATTTATTTAAAACTTGACTTCAAAGTAATCACCGGGAATAAAACAAAAATAATGGATATAATCAGCAAATATGGAGCCTACCTGGCTAGTTCTCAGAGCAGAACTATTCTTTATCACATCAGACAGCTGTAGAGGCTATGTGATTTCTTGTCAGTTTTAACTAAAGCAATCATGTAAGCACTGTATCATAAAGATGCCACAAAAAGCTGTGCAAAGAAGCTGGGGAGGTTTCATGGGTCTACTTGACAAAAAAAAAAAAAAAAAAAAAGCCCACAGGAGTGATGGAGGAATGTGTGAGAGGAGCAGGGAAAGGGCTTTTCAGAGAAGCATCAGAAGAACAGGGCATGGTAGAAAGAGATACCACTGGCCTTATCTAAAATTATACTAATGCTACATTGTATCATCTCTCCCCTTTTCTGTATGAGAATGACACATGCCAATCAACTGCCTCGCAAAATGCAGCATCTCTTTTGGAAGACACCAAGGCTGGGCTTAAACAAGAGATTTGCTCTGGCCAGTGGAATGTGAATGGGAAAGGTATATGGCCCCAGCTGAGCAGGAGCCACTGCAAGCTTAGATAGTCTTTTAAGAGATCTTTTCTTTCAGCCACAAGAATGACATGTCCCAGATGGGGACTTCTTCAGCCTGGATCCTGGAATGAAAAAGATACTTGAGGCAGAAGCAAAGGTGCTACCAACTTCATATATTTATATGCAAAGTGCACAAGAAATAAATCTTAGAAGGGGCACCTGGGTGGCTCAGTTGGTTAAGTGTCTGACTCGTGATTTCAGCTCAGATTATGATCTCAGGGTCCTGGGACCAAGCCCCACATCAAGCTCCATGGTCAGAGTGGAGTCTATTTGAGATTTTCTCTCCCTCTCCCTCTGCTCTTTCCCTCTCCTCTAAAATAAATAAATATATCTTTTTAAAAAAGAAAAAAATAAATAAAGATTCTTAGGAGGTCCAGGCCACAGAAATTTGGGGGTTGTTTGTTACCACTGCAATAGTGAGTGAGAGCTGACTAAAGTAGGAGCCCTGAATTTAAAGTTTCTCTCAGAGCATTTTACAATCTATAGCTGATGACAGATAAAAGATAGAATGAATATATTTGATACCTTAGGGAAGATTGTTCAGTGAAAATTAGATAATTGTTTTCTTCTTCCTATCACCCATCAAAGTGATCACATGATCAACACCAAACAAGACAACCAACAAATCTGAAAAAGAATTTAGCAAGTGTCAGTGATTTAACACATGCAGACTAAAAGACAAAGAATTTTAAATAAGAGATAAACCCTAGAGATCATTAAAATACAGTCTTGGCAGCTTTGGTTAGCTAACCTGATGTCACTTCTAAAAGAAACAAGCAGCCCTGTTGTACTATTAAATAATTCTATACACTTTCAATAAATTTCAATATTTCATATCTAAATGTGTTTTCCCCTCTAAATTCCATCTCCAAAAACCAAGGGCAAAAATGATAGAAACTGGTGTGCTTATGTTTGTATCAAGCACAAAATAATGTTATTATAGTGTTATATCAGACAGATAAAATAACTCTATGACAGCCTGGCATTCCAAAATGGGCTTTTTCATTTAGCTATGTTTTGAAATGTTAACTTCCTGTGTTGTTCTTAGAGAAGTAAAACTTGGAGAAAAAAATGCTGCAACAAAACAGAACTTTTGCCCTCAATAAGAAGAAACCTGATTCACTTTCATAATTCAGTTTGACACAGCGATTTGCCACGAGAAGATTATAGAGACATGATGGAAATATCAGAACCATAGGACTTACACGAAAATTCCCTGAATGCTATTATTAAAGTCCACTGGCTGAAAGGACACAAATCCAACTATCAATGTCAATCCCATTACAATTAAAATTCAAAGCCATTGCCATGCAGTTTAAGCAGGAGAGATTTAAGTACAAGAACATTAACTACATTTAATTTGTACAACATCATACATCATCAGGGAATTGCAAATTAAAACAATGAGATACCATTACATACCTATTAGAATGACAAAAATCCAAAACATGGACAACACCAAATGTTGGCAAGAATAAGGGGCGTAAGGAATTCTCATTCATTGTTGGTAGGGACACAAAATGGTTTGGCCATTTTGGAAGGCAG
>CM053606.1:129787747-129829480 GCA_028646535.1 Procyon lotor | reverse complement strand
CCAAGAAAAGAGGGAGTGTCTCTTCAAGAAGTTCCCATGGGAAAAACAGAGCAAACTTCATTTTTCCAGAAACCCCAGGAAACAAGTCTGTTTCAAGCCATGTGTTATGCCCACTATGAATCCAAAACTATAGTCTTGGAGATGGGAAGTGCTGACTACCTTAAGCTAAGCAAGGCCCACCTCTAGACTTGAGTAAGGGGTCAATCCCACCCAAACCATATGGCTGGGAGTGGGTGAAAGCCACCTACTTCCAAATAGAGGGAAAAATGGATGCTCGGTAGCAAACAGCAGATGGCCACCACAGGGGATATCTCTTCATAGTGTCACAATATGTAATATAATACTTTTCCCATATTCTGAATTCAATGTATGTTTGCTGTGTTGAATTAAATTAACCATATTTTTCATGATCCACTTTGGCAGAGTAAAGAGCCTCTCAGGCCATTCATCCCCAACGATCTGAATTCAACAAAATGAATGGGAAGTTTTTAATGAGTTTCTGAAGAGCTACCAATTAATGAAAAACAGGTGTCCATTTAACACCATTGATAGTTTATTAATCCATACCAGAAACTTAAGCAGAAATGCTATGTTAATAGAAACATTAAGGCAAGAGGATCCCATACCTTGCATGGTTCCCAGGAACCCGTGCGGACCACTGATTAGTCTTGAACCATATCTGAAAAGCCACTATTTCATACAACTTCATGATGGAAAAGTAAAAAATTTAAACATTTGTAGACTTATCAGATTGTAGGGCAGGGTTTTCAAATATTTAAAGAAAGAAAATCAAGTTTGTCTTTGCTCAGTATAAATCTAAGAAGTGAAAGGTAATAATTCTTCAGTTCAAAGATTTGCATGAAACTGATGATAACAGGAATAACTATTATATGCATGTTCTGACCAGGCACCATGCAAAGCTATTTACATGCATTATTTCATGTAATCCTTATGCTCCTATGCAGTAGGTATTATTCCTGTTTACTGAGGTGAAAACTAAGATTTAACCTATCACAGAGTTTGGTTATTTGCAGTTCTGAGATTCAAACCAAGATCTATCTGATGGAAACTTTCAATCCCTAACTTGGAGAAAGGCAGAGAGAGCAACAGTCCTTGTAGTAATTTCATCTAGTTAGTCATCCATATATTTGTGTCTACAAGATGCCTAACTACCAGATATATGAACTGTCTTAGAGACCAAATCTAAGATTTTTAGCATATTATCTTACACAGCACAATGCATTTGCTAGCTGCTACACAGATTATAATCTGTAGACACAGAATAATTGTTGGTGAGTGGCCTTTAAATATACAACTTTATCCTTTCCTTCTTCATTTAACCTACACTGAGAGTATTCCTAAGACTGTCTCTTCAAGCAGGCTTACTTGGCGGTCACTTCAGGAAGGATTTAATTACAATAAGAATACCGAGCAAATATTTATGTAGTTCTTATAGTACGCCAGATACTGTTCTAAATGTTCTATTTACATTAACTCTTGATTCTCTCAATAACTCTATGATATAAATACTTTCATAATCCTCACTAAACACAGGGTATTTATCTATTCATAAGTGCATTTTATTTATTTGTTTCCAACTTTATTACCAAAAGAATTTGAGGAGACCTATAAAAATACATTGAAAAATAAAAATAAATGAATGAAGAGAATGTAGATGTAGCAAAATAATACCATAGTTAATATTAGAGAAGAAAATACATGTCATAAGGTTTGTGCAGTTCCTAGAGAGGACTATAAATTTAACTTTAAACTGCCTGACAAACAAAACAGAGAGTGAAACATAATCAGGCATAAAACAGAAATACAAACCAGTTGCTCAGGAAAAGTACAAATTTACTAACAAAAAGTTATTTTGTGGGTCATCATAAAGAAAATGCTATATGATATAAAAATAGACAAGAGTCCATTTCTACCACAAATATAACATATAGGGACATTGTTCCTTTCCCTCATATCCTCTTTCTCTCTCTCTTTCAGTAATAGAAACATTTAATACTGATGTAACATGACTACTTAAAGACAAACAACAACAACAAAAAGAGACCTCATTTTTCAACTTCTCTGTAGCTAGGTATGACCATGTTACTTATTAGGAGAGGTATGTCTATATCTTCCCCTTGATTCCTTCCTGATCACTCAAATGCAGATGGAAGGTGTCATCTTTTCGTGAGTTAGAACTTCTTTTCGTGAGTTAGAGCTGAAAAGAAACATCGGGACAGGAGTCTGGGTTCCTAATCCATGAAGCACAATTACCTAGAATTTTAAATGACAGAGAAAGAAACATCTATCTTGCTCATACTATTGCTATTATTTTGAGCTTTCTATCATTCCTAGCTAACTAAATAATGAGGGGGACAGAACCTCCTTTGGATTTGGGGATATTTAAACTGAGAACTGAAGGATTATGTTAAGGGGCTATCCACTGAGAAGAGTGATGACAAGAGTACTCCTTCCATAAGCCCTAAGGCACGAAAACTTTCCTGAGGAAGATCATTTGTCTGGAGGGTAGTGAGAAAGGACAAAACAAAACACGAGATAAAGTCTGGGAAAAAGGAAGGACCATATCATTCAGGGCCCTGTGGATTATGGTAGAGTTAGAATTTGTTCTATGGTCAATGGAAGAATGTGTGTGGCAAACAGTTGTCCCTCAGACATTTGTTGAATGGGATTTTTACATGTATATTAAAAGATAGCTTTTGTGGTGATAATTTTTCTAGGCAGTAGGACCTGGCGAGAGGCATATGATAGAATGTTCATTTAAAGAATACAGGTCTTGCATTCACAGAGTAGAGAAGGGAGAGACGAGTTGAGACCAGTTGAAAGGAAAGACCTAGACAAAGATGATGGTGGCCTGGCCTGATTCATAGAAGAAAAAAAGAAGGGAATGAATTTGTAATATATTTTAGAAACAGAATCAATAGGTTTTGCTGAATAATTTGATGTATAGACAGAAAGAGGATACAATGGAGGGGGGGAGAATGATTTGATATGAATTAAAAAACAGAGTTAAAGGATAGATTCTCTATCAAAAACCGGGAGCGAATATGTAGTCCATGTTGTCAATTCAAAGCAGGGCAATCCATATTGACAACATAATTGATACCCTCTTACAAAATTAAGACTAAGAAGAACACAGGTTCGAATCCATGACCACCATGCTTCTACTAGTGATAGCCAATGAGCTCTGATTTTCTTCAGAATACAGTTACTCAACATAAGCAAATAAATGCGTAACCAAGGCCCCACGTGTACTGGAAATGATCTGAAAGATATAGACATTTCCCTGTCCTCCAGGAATTTAATATATAATACTTAACTAGTCTACAAAGACATTAGCCAAAAAACAAAAACAAAACAAAACAAAAATTAATATATCAATACATTAGCCTATAAAAGCATAAAAGTAAACCATGCTAAAAATGTTATTTGGACAAGAAGAGTTTCTGAAATCAGAGAATTCTCAGTATCCATATCTTTATCTTGTCTTTGTTCCTACTCTCCTATCTCAGTAGGCATTGTGCCTCTTTTCTGAGTCAATCCTTCAACTTGTGCTCTGCTTTCCTAAAAAATGAGTTTAATTAATTACCCATTCTACTTCTTTTTTTAATTTTTTTAATCTTTTTTTTTTTTTAAGATTTTTTTTATTTATTTGACAGAAAGAGAGAGAGATCACAAGTAGGCAGAGAGGCAGGTAGAGAGAGGGGGAAGCAGGCTTCCCACTGAGCAGAGAGCCCGATGTGGGGCTCGACCCCAGGACCCTGAGATCATGACCTGAGCCGAAGGCAGAGGCTTTAACCCACTGAGCCACCCAGGCACCCCTACCCATTCTGCTTCTTATTAAGCTGTACATTCTTTGGCAAGTCACTTGAGCTCCCCAAGCTTCAGTCTCTTTATCTACATAATAAATTCACAGCAATGTTATGAAGATGAAAGGAGAATGTGTACTTGAAATTATTGTATGAATTAGATAATCAATATAAAAATAAAACATATTCCTTTACCACCTCCCCATTTCTCTACTTGCCCTCATGGGCAAATTATACGAAAGATCTATCTACTCCTTCAATTACTCACTCATTCTCTCTCTCTCCCTCTCCTTAGTTGTTACTAGCTTCATTGAGATTAAATTCACTTAACACACAATTCACCCATTTAAAGTGTACCATTCGGTAGTTTTTAGCACATTCACAAAGGTACACAGCCACCACAATAAATTTTAGAACATTCCATTACCCCTAAGACAGACACCGTAGCATTAGCAAACACACTCCATCCACGCGTTCCACCACCACCACTAAACTACTAATCTACTTTCTATATCTATGGATTTGCCTATTCTAGACATCTTATATAAATGGAATCACACAAAATGCAGCTTTTTTGATTGACTTTTTCCACTTATCCTAATGTTTTTGAGGTTCATCCATATTTTAACACACATCAATATTTTGTTTTTTTGATTGACTTTTTCCACTCATCCTAATGTTTTTGAGGTTCATCCCTATTTTAACACACATCAATATCTTGTTCCTTTTTATTGCCAAATGATATTCTATTGTATGCATATACTTTTTTAAAATCCATGCAACCGTTGCTTCAAGACTCCTCTTTGCATTCCCTGCAGCGAATCATATGATGCCTGTGAGAGCTGGAAGCCCCTGATATCAGCAACTATGTATTACTCATTTCTATCCCAATGGTACGTGCACCCAGCTGCAGAAAGTAGGTGCAATAAGTTTATTGCAATGAATGAAAGAATGACAAAGACTTAAAAATCATTTACTGAAATGATTTATATGTTGAGGGCAAGATCCAAATAAATGCACATATCTGGATCGAATTAGTATATTTCATTCATTAACCCTTACATAGCCCTAATAACTAATTTTACAAAGCGAACTGACTGCTTCCTTCTAAGTAGCCTGAATTTCTTAACTTAGAATGAAAGCTCCCTTGGAGCACACATCCATCCAGAAGTCCCTTCAGAGTTTTGCACCAAAAGTCTTTGGCTCTCCAGCTTCTAGTCTTTCTAGTGAAAGATGCATTGTTTCCAAAATAATCGGAGTAACAAGGCACTTATGGGCCTTCACAGCACTCATAATTCACAATCTAAGCCATACAGAGTCCCTGTAGTTTTGTACTCTACTGCTGGGTAGGTGGGGATGAGTAGTAGGAATAGAAGTTAAGGAAACCAATAGATTTATTTTACATCCATTAAAAACTTTAATCTAACTTAAATGAAATTGGGTTTCTTGTTTGGCCTCATCCTTAATTTAGGTGGTAGAGAGAATACCAGAAATGTGTTATTCATTCAAGAAGTCCTTGATACCAATAAATAAAACCTTAAATAAAAAAAAAAAAAAAAAGAAGTGCTTGATACCTTGGGTTAGACCTAAAGAAGATAAAAAAATAAATGTAAGACGTTTCTTAGGTTGAAGTAACATAAATTAATTGGAAGTGATGAAATCATCACACGCTGTATATGGCTACCCAAATATCAGAATGAGGCCTGTTATAATGCCAATAGGATCCAGAGCAGGTGGATGTCAATCCCTGAAAGAATTTGTCACGTCCAACTGTCAAATTAAAAGCCACACTTGTACAGGCTCTGCCCTACCCAGAGCCCTTGTAGAAAGCCAGAGAATAACTGTAACAGTATAATGCATTTATCTGCTGTCTGAAGGCCAGGGGTGATGAAAGTCCTAGGTACCAAGGTGAGCTGCCCTCTTCCTAACTACCCCCACCTCATCCCTCACCTGCTGAGGCCAGGCTGACCACATATCCTCCCAGGCCCTGTTTTTCATGGTAATTTCCTTAAGGACTCAAGTCCAGCCCCAAACACCAGGCTGACAGTCCAGTGTCCTGAGTTTCTAACCTAATTGCTACTTGTCATTTGGGATTGATTCCTTCTTCCAGAATCTAATACATTGGCTCCCAGAATATGTCCCGGTCTATAAGTAAAATGACAGACTGGAATCAAGAAATGGCACACTGTCTGAACAGAGTAGCTAGACAAGCACTGTTCCCTTACCTTGGAAAGGCACCCTAGAGAGAGTATTAGTGTGGGCTGTGCCACCACTCTCTGTGTGTCCCCTGAACTTAGTGATCTGGATGCCAATCTCTATCAGCAGTCCCCAGGCCCTACTCACTTCCAGTCTTAGTTTTTTCTCTCCTTTCCCATCAGAAATGCCTAGGATATCTCTTGACCAAATAGAAGAATGGCTGAGTCACACTGAGGTTCAAATTGGATGATGGTAAAAGTTATGCTTAGTTTGGAGCCAAATTCCAGAAGGCCTCCACCTGCCACCTACGCTGAAGTTTTTGGACTTTTCCCTATTGTCACTGTGGGAAGGGGGGGAACAGTGGAGGTTTATGAGTAGGAGAAGAACAAAATGAATCACAATTTGTGTTATAACCACAGCCTTCTGACTTAACCCCACAGGTAGTAGTCTTTCACTCTGTTTGAATGAGGGCCCAAATCACTGTCAGGCTTAATGACAAACATTTTAGCTTTCTTTGAGTATGTTGTTTCTTTTTTATAAAGAGAGTAAGTAACAGACACCAGCTCCGCTTGGGAAGAAAATCTTGAGAGGGACTCAGCATTTTATAAGATCAAGCTCAGATCTGTTTGTCTCATGAATGTTCTGGTAGCAAAACTGTCCTTCCCTCCCATGTGAATGGTACTGCACCAGGCCCTTTGGATTTTACAAAAAAGAAAAGACCTCATTCCTGTTCTCAGGGACTTCATTATCTAAGGATCCCTTCTAACCACTCTGTCATTCCCTGACCTCAACTACCCTTACCCAGTTTCATGTTTGAACCTGAGATGTTCAAAACAGTCTGCCCAAAAGCAAAGATACTACCTCCCAGTCACACAAGTATTTCAATCCCTCAAGCAATATTTTATAGCAATTACTTTCAAAAAGAGAAGTTCTTTATTATGTATGAGGCAAGAGACACAGACTAACCACATTTATTTTAATAAACAGTTATAAATTAATACATGCTGTTTAGTGACTAGACACACCATTTTTAAAGTGCTTTTAATCCTTTAAAATTTTAATGTAAATTTAAATGTAATTAAAGATGAATGGCTGGGAAACATTTTTGCTATAGCATATAACCCAGGAAGGATGCCAAACCATCTTGAAAGCATATAAAACTCTGAGAGGTTATGACGCTTTTTTTTTTTTGGAGGGGTAGGGGTAGAGCATAAACAGAAATACCTGTGTAAAAAAAAAAAGCTAAACTCAGCAATGTCCACAGTACCCAAACTATGGAAAGAATCTAGATGTCCATCAACAGATGAACGGATAAAGAAGATGTGGTATATATATACAATGGAATACTATGCAGCCATCAAGAGAAACAAAATCTTGCCATTTGCAACAATGTGGATAGAACTAGAGGGTATTATGCTAAGCAAAATAAGTCAATCAGAGAAAGACAATTATCATATGATCTCTCTGATACAAAGAATTTGAGAGGCAGGGTGGGGGCTCATGGGGGGTTGCAGGGGGAAGGAAACAAGATGGGATCAGGAGTGAAACAAACCATAAGGGACTCTTAATCTCATGAAACAAACTGAGGGTTGCTGTGGGGCGGGGGAGGTAGGGATGGGGTGGCTGGGTTATGGACATTGGGGAGGGTATGTGCTATGATGATTGCTGTGAAATGTGTAAGCCTGATGATTCACATACATGTACCCCTGGGGGCAAATAATACATTATATGTTAATAATTTTTTTAAAAAGCTATACTAAAATAAAGCTATACTAAATGCAAATACTGCTATAGTAGAATATTGAAAAGAACCATTTGGTAAAAATTTAATATCTCTTTTTGGGTACTCCAAAGAGATTTGCCTCGTAAGAATATATAATGGTAAATGAAAATAAAAATCAACAAAGAAAAGGAGTTATTGGGTTAATATCCCAACTATCAGAGTCACTAATGTGGATTTCTAAATAAAGCCCATAAACAAACATTTGGTTTATATTCAAGTTCCTCTTTCTTTCCATTTACTCCCATTTATACTGTCACTCATGGGAAAATGCGATTTATGTAAAGTAAATAAGCACAAGTATTGGATTTATTCCCCAAATATTTTCACATCCTAACCAAAAACACATTTGGATAAATATCTATAAATGCTGCAAGAAGTTAGTGGCCCTTGACATATTTGAAAGGTTAAATCAACAAGGCAGCAAATGATTTTAAATTGCTTACCAAGATTAGAACATAGGTTTAAATCACCTTGAAGTAGAAACAGTTATTAATAATGACTATAATATAGACTTTTTGCTTTCTATTATAATTCTCTCATAAATTTAAATATTCGCATATATATCAGGAAAATATTTCAGTATCTCTAACATTTTCTTGTCATTTTCATTTTATTTTTTATCCTGTGTCTGGAAACAGTCATATTATCAATAATATCATTTTGATGAGTTTTTAATGTACCTCAAAATGTATACAACTAATTAGGCTTTATCCCATTTAGTTTTAAACAATATCAATAAGGTTAGTAAAAATTAAAAATAATGACAAATCTAGCCAATTAGAGTGAATCAAGAGTCTGGTGCTTATTCTGTTACCTAAAAAATAAGATGTAGTTCCTTTCTTTCTATAATCAAGGTAAAATATTATTTTTTAAAATGAAAATGTCTATGAAATGCTATAAGGAATACCATACTGATAACATGCCATAGTTCAGATTTTAGGACTTGTGGAAAATGGATCTCAGATACAATGAAAGTCTTTAGTCTTAGAAAGTTCAAAGACATCAGAAGACCCTCAAAGATCCAGAACATTTTATTAGCATAAAGCTGGAAAGTTTCTGTTGCAAATTATTTGAGCAGACTCTAAAAATGAGAAGCAATTACAATTTTATTTTGAAATGTAGCCTTCTTTATTTTAATAAAGATTTATTTATTTGACAGAGAGAGAGAGCATAAGCAGAGGGAGAAGGAGAAGCAGGACTCTATCCCAGGACCCTAGGATCATGACCTGAGCCTAAGGCAGATGCTTACCTGACTGAGCCACTCAGGTGCCCTGAAATGTAGCCTTCTTTAAAAAAAAAAGAACAAAAAAAAAAAAAACCAAAAGTGGGTAACATTTCTCTATACTTCTGTGTTAAGCTCTACTTGGTTTGTCATTTAAACATTTCTGGGTGCAATGCTTCCTATGAAGAACTCAGAGGACCCAAAGATAAATAAAACAGGAGCCATGTCTTCAAAAATTTTACAGATTGCTTGGCAAGTGCTTCCGTGCAAAATAACACAAGAGTGAATGGATTTGACAAGTCTATAGCTGCCTCTCACTAACAGAGGAAGTTCTAACTAGATGCCGGGAGGAGTCAGGTAAACATGTCAATGTTAACACCGAGGCTCCAAGTAAACAGTTGAAGGTAAAGAGACTTCACCTATTTGGTTTGGTTTGCATTACTATATATTCGAGCTGAGAAATGACACTCTTCCAAAGATGTACGTATGCAAACTGTGTTACTCTGTAGAGTACTTTCACATACATCCTTTTATTCGTGTCTCACAGCTATCCTATCCAGTGCATCGGACTCACTTTCTATCAGAGAAAACTAAGGCTAATACATTAAACAACTTGTCCAAAGTCACTCCAACCACTGAGAGATTGGGATTCTACTAGATTCCCTTCCTTTCCATTCTTTTCAGTCCTTTGCTCTGCCTCACAATTCACGAGGCACTCCCATTCATTCATTCTCAAACCCTCACTGTCCATCAGCAATGTTGTGGGCATCTGGGGTAAAAAGTGTGTAAAATATGGTGACTTATCTCTAAAAGATTACCATTTTTTTTCTAGAAGACAAACTTATAAAGAGCTAATTACAGTATAGTCTGGTAAATGCGATGATAAAGCTGTCCTAATATGCAGGAGTGAGGAAAAATCAAGGAAAGCCTGAATTCCGAATTGACTCTTCAAGGGTAGGTAGGAGTTAGCCAGGTGAGGGAGAGAGGAGGTGGGAGTCCCAGGGAGGGCCGGGAGCCTCCCCAGGGAGGGGAGGGAGCTCTTCCAGACAAGTGCTCAGCATAAATGAACAACAGCAAAGAGAGAAAAAACAGGATGTGCATGGACGACTTCTTATCCAGTTTGGTGTCACCAGACTAAGGCTCACTGCAAGAGATCCTGAAAAATGTACTACTCAAAAGCTAAAACTGAAATACATAGATTTATATTAATTTATAATAGAATGTTCCTCTTTTTTCTTTCAACATTATGTTTTCTAACATAATGTTTAGACATTATGTTTAAACAAACTAATGTTTCTGGGGTTTCTAAACCCAGAAATGTTTAAATGACAAGCAAACTATTTTTACCTCCTTCAACTTTTTAATCAGCTTTTTATTGAAGTATAATTTACTTAAATAAAATTAGTTTTCAGTATATAATTCTGAGTTTTGATATATAGTCATATAACCACCACCACAATCAAGCTATAGAAAATCCCCATCTTTTCAGAAAGTTCCCTAGTTCCTCTTGCAATCAATCCCTTCTTCTCATCCCTGACCCTTGGCCACCAGTGATCTTCCTTCCATCACCCAACTTTAGTCTTTTATAGAATTTTTATATAGAACATTTATAGAATGTTTTATATAGAACATTTATAATAGAATGTTTTATATAGAACATTTATAGAATGTTTTGTGTCTGTCTTCTTTCACTCAGCAGAAAGCTTTGGAGACTCATCGGTGTTGTGCTCTCCATTCCTCGGAATTGCTAAACAGTATTCCAGTGTATGGACGTACCACACTGTGTGCCTCTGCTCACCGAGTGACGGCCATGTGAGCTGCTGCTAGTTTTTAGCTGTTACAAATAAAACTACAGTGAATATTCACATATAAACCTTTGTGTGGGCATACGTTTTCATTTCTCTTGGGTAAATATCTAGGAGTGGCATCGCTGGGCTTTAGAATAAGCATATATTTAGCTTGATAGGAAACTGATTTCTAAATAAATTGAAACTGTAGGGCAATAATTGTTCACTCGCATTAAAGATTCTTTTGGTCACACAGCCCAAAGCACTTCTCAACTGTCCTGCCTAGTTCATGAATTCAGCACCATTAACACAGATGTGTGTGTCCCCTAGCAGTTTCAGAGCAGGTTCACACGCACAATCCAATTTTACCCTTCTAGAACTCTGTAAGATAGTCCTGGTTATATTCAGCAGGTTAAGTGCCAGGGAGAACCTTACCAGATGCGAATGTTATCTGTTTGACTGGCTGACAGCCAAGCTAAACTGGCTGTCAGATGTTTCAAATATCACTTCTGAAGTAGGAACTATGGGCCCCATTAAAAGATGAGGAAACTGAGGCTCAAAGAAGTTAAGGATCTTGACCACCATGAGACCCAAGAAAAGCATAAGGACAAAGGACTCCCACCTAGCACTTCTAAACTACTATCCCTTCCACGTCTTGTGAGCACCACAAAGGAGAAAACTGGTGGGGGTAGGGGATATTTGAGCTATAATTTGATAAAGAGGGTTCCTTTCTTCCCACAGACCTTGCATGAGGAGCTTGTCTTGTGATGTTTCCAAATTCAACTCTAGAAAATATCAGCAAAAACACACTGGATTTCTCTCCCTAAGGAGGGAC
Source organism: Procyon lotor (assembly GCA_028646535.1). NCBI lineage: Eukaryota > Metazoa > Chordata > Mammalia > Carnivora > Procyonidae > Procyon > Procyon lotor. Next base: position 129,817,830 of record CM053606.1, on the reverse strand, counting down.
AAGAATAGCAAACAGTATCAGAAATGCCAGAAGGCCCCATCTTTGAGTGGACAGGGCTATAAGCCAAACTCTGTGATGACAAAGATCGGGGACTTTCAATGCTTATTGTGATCCCACAACAAACTCTGTCAGAGCCAGACCAGACACCTGGCGGCTACCGCTCAACTATCGAGCCCCACTTCACTACTTCCTGAATTTTAGTTTTCTTTCTTTAGCCCAAAGAAAGACTCAGGTAATTTAAAAGGAGCTTTTCCCCCATTTTCATAAATAATAGCTATATTGCCACAATCTTACAACCTTCCTAAAAATCGCTAACAAACATTTAGTTTGATAAAACCGAATAGAATACAAATGAGGGCAAAATTAACAATATCCAGATCCAGCAGCAACCCCAAGACGCAGTCATGGTCTCCACAGAGTGACTTGTAAAAGTAGCAGCAGCACTGAGTCCCTGCTTTGCCCAAGGACTTGAAAAGTACATTTTTCTTTAAGGGGTGTGAATCACTCACATATGTTCACCCTGACATCGTGCCTGCTCCCAAGCTTAATATACTCAGCTGTGTGACAACCTGAAATGGGAAAAGAGCTTTTCAAATCTGAATACAAACATACTTTATTTTCAAGGTTGATTTGGGTCTGAACACAATCTATCCTTAAAATTGAGTATCAAACTCATCCTATGTATCCTAGATCAGTGATGCCAAAATTGAACACTGAAGAAACTACAGTTGCACTTACCTTCAGAAAGGAAAAGTTTCTTGAGACAAAATTACTAGAAGTCATTGGATGAATGATCACTAAGATACACAGAGTTTGGTGAAAAGAGCAAAGAGCATTAACTGTGCAGGTAGGAAAGGCAGTCTCTACTGCGGACCACCATGGGAAGGGTCCATGGGCAACTGTTCAGAGTGATTTTCTCTGGCAAAGGGGACAGGAACCAGGGATCAGGGGTGCAATAAATATTTTCCCTTGCTTTGCAAGAATTTCTCTTATTGTGGTCATATATTAACTCCCTTTCCCCCCTTTTCCCCATTTTCATAAATCATGAATACGGTAATTACATAAAAATAAAGATAATATAAACAGACTTCAACCTCCTTACATCTTAATATTTTGTCATCTTTGCTTCAGTTCTTATTTTCTTAAATATCCACAGATTACAAATGTGCGACGTTTTATCTTCCCCGTCCCGTTCTCTTTTTTTCTCCAGAGACAACACTTACTATCTGTGGTGGTCAAACTATGCATGTGTTTGTATCTTCAATACATATAAATGTGTAAACCCAGCATTACTGGCATGTTCTTTAACTTCATATAAGTTGTATGATAAATATGTTTCCTCGACTTACTTTTTTAGATTCAGTGTTGTTTGTTAAAGTGATGCAGGCTGATATATGGCACTCTGGTCATCCATTCTAACTGCTTTCTAGTATTCCATTGTATGAACCCGCTCCAATTTATTTACCGACTCTCCCATAATAACAATTTCTCATTATTACAAACGACACTGCAATAAGCATGCGCGTATATGTCTCCGCAAGCACTGTGTCAGAGCTTCTGGAAGGTGTGTGCCGAGAATTGGGATACGCCCACTCGCACAGGAGCTCCGTGCAAGGGCTGCCCCAGTCACTCATTCTGCTACAGCACTTGGAGTTTCTCCTGCCCCATAGCAATTTGCTAAAGTCAAACTATGTAAGTTCTGTTAAATTTAAATATTATCTCATGTTGATTATATTTTCGGTAAATCTATAAGTAGGAATGGAGAAAGGAGTATGAGGCTCTAAGCCATCACCAAGCCATGAAAAGACATATACTGCTAAGCCAGTATCTCTAGCTAAAAGAGCAGCAAATTCATTTAAAGCAGTGCTGGCTTCACCCCCTCATCATCCCACCTCGTGCTAGTGATATCTGACTCCGCACCCTAAATCTCAACTTGGTTCCATCTCCAGACATCAGTGCTCTGCTTAAAAGGGCCCTGGTGGAGACTCACATAAAATCCTATAGTTGACCCCATTGCCAGAGGTGAATAGGATTCAGTCAGCTTCTAGACCCACCCAGAAGGTCATGTACAGCTCTGTGAACAGCCCTGTCCAGCCAGGTTTCATTCCGACCATGTCCTCTTGTGAAAAGCAAATGAGAGGTTGGCATCACTACAGAAAAAATTCCCACGGCAACCAAGCGAGGTCATGTGGTGTAACCAAATCTATCCGAGGGTATGCGGGGAACACCTGAGAGAAGCCCCAAGTTTCATAAATCAATGGAAAACTTCCACCCGGCACAACCTACAATGGGGGAGAGTCTGTCTCAGCAATTCTCTTTGTAATTGAACGAGACACAGAGATCAATAACTGAATGGTAACAAATGTGATGATACCAACTGTATCATGTAGCTCAGCAAACATTACATACAAAAAAAAACAAAAACAAAAACTAGAAATAACCAGAATATCCAATAATGAAGGACTCATACAATAAAATGCTATGTGCCAGGAAGTGAATGCTTTAAATGTACTACCTCATTTTGCCCTGACTCTAACCCAATAAGGTAAACACTATTACAATCCTCACTCTTGCAGAAAACAAAACAGGGTCTTTTAAATGTTAAATAATTTGATAAAGGTCACATTGCCAATTACGGATTAAATCCAGATTCACCCTCAAAGCCAGGTTCTAAACAACTGCACTATATTCTCATTAAAGAGGAGAGGGGCGCCTGGATGGCTCAGTCGGTTAAGCACCTGACTCTTGGTTTCCTCTCAGGTCAGGATCTCAGGGTCCTGGGATTAAGCGAGTGTCAGGCTCCACACTCAGTGAGGAGTCTGCTTGTGGATTCTCTCTCTCCCTCTTTCTTTCTCTTTTCCTCTCTCCTTCTGCCCCTCTCTCCACTCACGCTCTCTCTCTCTCAACATCTAAAATAAATAAATACATAAACAGACCTTTAAAAAAGGAGGAATGTTCACAACACATTGTACATGTATATAAATATTCAAATGCATAGAAAGAAACAGCACGTGCATATAGGCCAAAATGTTCATAGTTTTTACTTTGGGGCAACAGAACTTCATATGAATTTAATTGTAATTTCTACTTGTACTTTTCTTTATTTTTCAAATTTCTATATTTGAAAAGAAACATATTACATTCCTCATTGGGAAAATATTATTTTAAGACACTGTATGAAACTTACACTTCCTGTTTGCACACCATTAGCTATTTGGTTTTTGTTCAGAACACATATATTATCCATTGCTCCCACAGATGAGTGCTTAATAAATCCTCTTCAAGATGAGAATAAGCATAAGTGCAGTATGAGGGCAAATGCCTTATTCCATGAAATGAGAACCAAGAGCCTTCTCAGAAAACAAAGCACTGAATGTTTTGTGGTAATTACTCCCAAATTAAGTAGAGAAAATGCACTTTAAAGGTAAAGTTTGGGAGCAGCACAATATGGTAGTCTGAGTTTTATAAAAACTACAACACATTTTGCAAATTAGGTCTGTCACTAAAAGCTGCATTAGCTTTAAAGTCATTTGGATCATGGTAAGACTGACAGAGAGAGTTTATGAAATGGCAGCATAAAGGAGGAGAGGAATATTAGTAGGCAATGAGGCTAACAGTTGCCTGCGAAGTTGAGATTGGCAATTACTTCATTGATCCCATATGACCAAGAGTTGATCCCATATGACCGAGGGAATATGAACTGTGTTTTGGTTTATTTGATTTTTAAAAACCAAAAAACTAGATATCTTACTCAAAAAAACCCTCAGAAATCCTATCAAATACAAATTATTCTAATAATAATATTTATAAGTACCATAGAAACTGACCCCAGAGAATTTTTATAACTTTGACCTGGTCACAGTAGTTAGTAGCAAAGATTAAAATTCAAAACTCTTCATTCCTAGTTCTCTACACTTCCACTAAGAGATGCCAAATGAGGTTACCATCTAATCCCTCTACCCTTCTTTCCTCACCCTAGAAATAATGTTTGCCCTAAGAAATATAAGAAAATGTAAGATGGCCTCAGCAAGGTTTTTCACAATCTACCTTTGTACCTTTCTAGGCCCATCACCATCCTCTTGCATCTTCTCACCATGAACCTGCTTCTCCAGTCACTGGGCAAGTATGTATTATACTTTCACAACCTCCTTTCTGCTAGTCTTCTTTCTTGTCCTGAGTATCTCCTTTCTCCCTTCTTAGCCTCAGGAAATCCTTCATCCTTCAGTGTCCTGTCCCTCTGAAGCCTTGTTCAACCCCCAGAGAAAACTCTCTTCTCCTTATTCCCATCTTACACGGGTCCTGGTTTGATTCTTCTGTGTATCATCGCCCCTAACCCTGTGCTGGGCATACAGTGGATGCCAATCCAGTGACCAATTACCCAGCATCAGTTAAGTGGCCAGGGCTGCCTTAGGAGCTGGAAAGACAGAGATTATAGGCATCCTGTGTCCGAATCAGGCTCACAGTACAGTGAGTTGATTGAGAAGTAAACAGGAATTACTGCTATGGCAGCATCAACAGAGGATTCAATACTTTATAGAATTTAACGGAAGAAAATAAGAAATGATCAATGATCACTCTGGTCCACTATTACCACTTTGTGGCATTCAGAGATGTTGCTTAAGAGAACGTGGTTGTTTTCTATGGAAGCAACCTCAAAAGATCAGTGTATTCAAACTAACCCTATGATTTACTGCCTTCAGCCAACTTCCCTCCCCAGCCTTCTCTCTGTGATATCACTATGGTTTTTCCAAGACCCAGACTTGAAAGCTCTGTAATCTTTGATTCCTCCCATTCCCATCTCTCATATCCAAAATGTATTAATTGTTCTTCATTTAATAATACTTGGTTCTCCATTTCTGAGGTCATTACTCCTCCAAACTATTAGTTCCTCAAATCTGAATTCTCTTTAGTCTTTCTTCTTTCCCATCCATTTGTCACAGAATCAAAAGAATGTGTTCCAAAAAATGTTTATCCAAAAATTCCCTATTTGTAAGTGTGCAGTAGCTCCCACTGGCAACAAATCCAATCCGGCCCTATCCTAGGCTTCCACCACTATTTAGACATCATCTTCCCCCCAACGTGTCATCTATACGCACCCTTCAGAAATGCTCTATTCATCACCTTGTCAAGTATATGTAATAAGTAATGATCACCAACAAAATGTACTTCCCAAGGTCTTGGGACAATTCCTATTGAATGTGGTCTCAAGGAAAAGCTGATAATTCTTAAGCCCAATGGCAACTAACAAGGGTTAAATAATATAATTTAACCAATTTTTAAAATTTCATCCTTAATTTCCTTCAAAAATACTGAGTGGATATCATTTGGTCTCAGTGATGCATTTACCAGTAGTTGATTCAAAACCTCTAAGCCATCTATTTCTAAAGAAGACAAATTTTCTTAATGTTTTCCTCAGAAAAAATATTTCAACTTAATGATATAAAGCTCTGAAATTTTCCAGAAATTTCCCATGTAATTTTTCAATACAAAGGAAATCAAGAGTGTAAGGAGTCCCATAAGGCTTTGGCCTTTGAGTTCCCCAGAGAAATCAAAGGACCCTCCGTTAATTGATATTATTGATGCATTTTCCCAGTAGCCATCAAAATGGCACTGATTCTGAGGAAACCATTGTTTTGTGTGTGAAATTCATCACAAAATTTTTCTTTACCGTTCTGAGTACAAAATATGTATTCACCAGTTTGCTTCAGGGATTGTAATTCATAAGAATACAATGGGACAGTCAAAGAGGACTTTTACAGACTAAGAAAAAGAATAAGAAAAAGATAGAAGTCCAATTAAATCTAGAGCAATAATCTGACCTAGCTGCAAATACATCAGCTCTGGACAACCCTGTTGGTGAGGCTATGAACCTGAAAGTAGGAGGCAGAAAATAGAAAGAGACCAAAAAAAGAGAGTCCAAACCAAAGAAAGAGGCAGGGAGAAGAGAGCGAGATAAAGAAGGGAACAGAAAGAAAGGAAGAGATGGTTAGTAGAGAGAAGCGCAGAGAAAGAGACAGAGATAAGCAGAGTAAATAACAGAGACACAAAGAGAAAGAATAATAGGAGAGACATAGAGAATCCCAACTATGAAGAAGAAATACCTAAGTTTCCTAGTTCTAAATGATTAAGTTCAATGTTAATTATAACCTTCTGATTACTGAACACATTTCTTAAATTCACCCACAACATCAGTTATCAAAAACCTAGCTATTAACCACTGATACTTTCTGTTAGGAAAAAGGCATCAGAGAGATTTGCTTTACAAAAAAAAAAAAAAAGGGAAAGGATGAAATGTGAGCTGGATAAGGATGTCTATTAAAAAGGAAGAAAGGATACCTGGGTCCTATCAACCCACATTATTTCAGCAGTAAGTCTACAGAGCACATCATCCATATTTTCAAAATCTCAAAAAAAAAAAAAGCCTCTTCCTGGAAGATTTTTCATAACATTAAACACTAGGAACATCACTAATGTGATCTAAAGGTCTGACTGTACTAAAGGCTCTACAAAAAAATGAAAAGAGACATCAGCCCTGCCTCCAGAAGCTTTGAAACTAAGAAGACAATGACAACAAAGATAAACATTATACGAAAACTAAAAACACTAAGTAAAAAGTCAAGATTCCACATCATATAAATATAACTGAGTGAATGTCAGAAGATTATGGGGGAAGAAAGAACCAGATAATGTTTAAAAAGTAAAAGAGAAGCAACTTTCTTTTCTCTTGGAGAAAATGACAAATTACCCAAATACCTACCTTAACTTCATGCCTCAAGGGGCAAGTGGATTTTTGTTTTTAATATCAAATGCAGAGTGCTGGGTTAATTATACTCCTTAATTCAGAGTATACCATCCTCAGTGGCCTACTCAAGGCAAATCTCTCTTATTTGCTTGTTTTCAAAACTTATTTCTTTTCTTTTAACTCCATTCCTCATTCCCACCTCAGCCCCATGTCCTACGTGGACAACCATTCTAAGATGTTTTTGTTTGTATGTCTTATAAGATGTAAAATATTATTCCCTGTGCATGCAAAATTGTATTTATATGTATGCAAATATATTATGTATTTCATTCTATTTTTATTATTTTTACTCAGCTTTCCGTATGTAAGACCCATCCACGTTGCTATTCATATGTTAGTCTACTGATTCTGACTGCCATAAAACATGTCCTGGGACGCATCCCACATCTTATACATCTATTCTCCTAGTGAGGGAGCTCCGGATGGACCCTACCCCCACAAATAAGGCTATCATAATTATCCTTGTGTATGTACCCTTACGTAAGTCACTGACAAGTTCTTTGGGAAATACACCAAGGAAGTGAATTACTGGGTCGCTAAGTACAAAAATGTATTTAAATTGGCTAGATACTACCAGTATGTTCTCCAAAAATGGTGGCACCATGCTCCAGGCCCACCCACCATGCATGAGGATTCCTATGCCCTCACAACCCCACAGACACATTTTACCTCTCTACTGTAAAATTATTTTGTTATTTTTAAAATTTGCATTGTTCTGATTACTAATGAGTTGAGCTCTCTATACACGTGTTAGCTTTTAGGATTCCTCTTCCTTAAATTATTTATTTAGAACCTTTGCCCATTTTTCTACTAGGGTTACTGCCTTTTTATTGTTGATTTCCGATAGTTCACAGTGCACATATTAATCTCTTAACAATTTTATTTTTTTTCTTAACAATTTTAGACAGTGTTAAGATCTTCTCCCATTTTGTCATCTAACAGCTATCATCATGGTATCCTTCATTGCAGAAATTCTTAATTCTGATGCAATCAAATTCAGTAATGTTTTTGTTTTATGGTTTGTGATTCTTGAGTTGTATTTGTGTGAGAGTGTGAAGGCACATAGGAGATAGATGTGTAAGTCCCCTTCTTAAGGAAACAGGCAAGAGGAAAATAGAAGTACCTGGGAGATGGGGGCAGAAATATCCACCATGAGGCAAGGTGAAGAGGAAAGTCTCTTGGGAAGGCACAACTTCAGGCAAAGCTCTGTCACATGTTAGCCGTGTGACCTTAAACAAAGTGCTAAACTTCCCAGAGCCTGTCATTTATAACATGCGAACAATAACTAGCCCAAAAGACAATGTAAAGAATCTGCACAATGACTAGTGTATAAAGGGCATTCAATAAATGTCCCTTTGCCCTTCCTCCTCATTCCTACTCCTGTCTTGACGCAGAAAGAAAATCTGTAATCTCTGACACTTTGGAATTGGATCCTTCAGCTGATTCCACACCTGCAAATTCCAAGAATCACCTGTGGATATAGGCTCTCCAGAACACTTTTGCTCACACTGTGATTAGATATCAGACAAAGAATAAGCCCTGCGGGGAAAAAAACAGTAAGTGCTATTTCCCTGAGGAGACCAAAGGAGGAGAAAAGGATAGGCGCAAATAACTAATGATCCGATGATGGGGCCTTGTGCACAAATTAGCTAGCACTTCACTAAGAAATGGATCGAAATTATTGGCTATGGAATGTCTTCCTTTGGTAGATGTGCTAAGAGTATTCAGGAAGGCTATTTTAAGTTCCTATGAGAGGAATACAGTAAGAGTTTGGAATATGCTTTAACTGAACATTTCTAGACTTTCCAGTCCGTGCTGCTTAAATTTTCAGGAAGAATAGACTGTGGCAAACAACCTCATTATGATTTGATGTTCATTTACTCTTCTCTTTGCTATGTGCCTTTGTTTTAGATGCACACCAAAACTTAATTGCTATTTTGATATGACAGGACATAAAGGACAAAAGGAAATCACATAGGGCTAAAGGAAACTTGAATTTAAGTTTTAAATATCGCTTTTAAATGTGTGATAGTTCTCACAATCTATTCATCAGATCAATGGGTATTTAATATGCATCTATTACATATCAGGTACTGAGCCTAGTGCTAACGGAGATAACAAGAAAAGATGCAACTTTTACCCTGGAGGAGGTTACAGTTTCTCAGCAGAGAGGACCATGTAAACAATTGACTTCAATAAATTGTGATCATTGCATACTATAGGCAAAGTGCTAAAAGAATAGAAATGAAAGAACAATTAAGTTTACTAGGTTTAGATTCAAGAAAGACTTAAAGAAAAGATCCATTTTAAATGAGTCTTCAAAAATGAAAAGGAATCCTCCAAGCAGAGAAGGGTTGGGTTGGGTTGAGTTAGGATTAGAGTTAGGGTAAGGTTAGGTTAGCCAGAGGTCCAAGACGCAGATTTTAAGGCAAAGTTCTATGAACATGTCAAGGCAAGAGCAGTAAGGCCCATGTAGCTAAAGCATAAGGTGTGTGCCTAGGGTGGAAGTAGAAATAAGCCTAGAAATACAGCCTTGAGTCGCTTTTTAAAAGGTTGTAAGAATTTGAACTACACCCTGAACAATGAAAAGATTTTAAGCAAGTAAGTGGCATAATGAGATCCATATTTTACAAAGACAACTGAAGCAGCGCTATTGAAATTGATCAAATGAGTCTGGGGTCAAAGGGATCAATTAGGAGATGATTATAACACTAGTCAGGAGATGTTAGGTCCTGAACTCTGATGCTACAGTAAGGACGGAAAAAAGGAGTCATGTGTGATATTTAAGACTTGGTGACCAACTAAATGTTGGAGCAAGATAAATGGAAAGACTTAATTTATTCAACTAATATTTCTTGAAGCTTTTCTGTGCATGAGACATCATGCTAAGGAGTGGGGCAGTTTCTCAACTTCAACACTACTGGCACTTTGGAATGGATAACTGTTTGCTGAGGAGCAAAAAAGAGGCCTGTTCTGTACATTATGGGATGCTTGGCAGTAGTCCTGGACTCTACCCACCGAAGGCAAGTGGTACCCTGTCTCAGTCACAAATATCAAAAATGTGTCCAGATATCGCCAAATTTCCCCTGGGGAGCAAAACTGCCCCCAGGTGAAAACCCCAGAGTTCTAGGATCATGACCTGAGCCAAAGGCAGATGCTTAACCATTGACTGGGCCACCCAGGTGTTCTTCAACTTCCTTTAAATGTGCTTTTCTGTATATAATGACTAAAAACCTAAAAACTAAATTTCTCCCTACAGCTAGTGTTCTAGAAGTAATTTAAGTGTCACTAATTGTATGTGCTCGAACAAGATCTGGAAGGCAGAATTAGGTGAAAGGTTCTTTCTACTGCTTCTACTGTTTCAGAGGCAAGCCCAATTGTGGTAATGTCTGGATTTCCTATGGCAACTTTCTGATAAAAGCCATTGCTTACTCTAAGAAAAACAACAGCAGTCTTGATAGCTTGGGTTCTACAGAATGGTTCTAAAAATCATTCCTGTAAAGCTCAAGTTATGAGCAAGTCTGCATTATGAGCTTTCCCAATAATTCTGAAAACAGTTTAAAATCCTGTAATACACCCATGTGTGCTTTAAATTCAAACCCAGTTAGAGTAGTTCCACAACTAAACATTAACTGCTAGTCAATTCTATACATTAAGCCCAGTCTGGTGTTATCTCTTTCTCTCTTCCTCCCACTCCTAAATCATCTCCATGAAGAAAAGTCATGAGGTACACATACTTTGACATGACCCAGCAGAAGTACCAACCAGCACACTCAGCCCAAAATCTAAGTCCAGGTTGACTGGATTCTTAAGTTTGTAAGTGCCATTTCAAGAGCAAGTCATCCACCAGTGTGCAAACCATGAGGTTGATGTTCCAAAGTCTGCATAAACTGAACTAAAGAACTCAGTTTCTTAGAGCACTTTGATAGGGCAGAGGGAGCACAAATTAGTCTATTTTGCTGTTTTACAATCTTTAACTATACTCCAGGGATAGCCAGGCTTCTTAAAAAATGAGAAATAAATAAGTTCTTAAGAAGAAATGAAAAAGGAGACAATGAATCAATAAGAATCATTTCAACAGCTTCAAAAAATCAATTTGAAACAGGTGACAGCAAAGAATTTAAATCTTTACTATGTAATGAGTTCCTATACATCAATTAGAAAATCCTTAAAGTACCAATAAAAGAGTAGCCAAGGGATATTCACAGATAATTTAAAGAAGAAAAATATAAGTAACCAATAAATAAATGAAAGTATTAGTTTTTCCAGTAAGCAAAGAAATACAAAATAAAGTAATAGTGAAATATCATTTTAAGCAATCAAAATGGCAAAGATTAGAAAAAAATACCTAACACATAAGAAGGCACAGGGATTAAGATATTAAGATACACTGCTGACAGGACAGTAAATGTGTATAATTTTCTGGAAAACAATTTAACAAATATATCAAGAGCCTAAAAATATCAGTATTTATATTAAATTTTTTAATAATTATACTATTTACATTGTATTATAAATTTATATTATAATGTTATATAAATTCTATTATATTAGCATTTTACATAATTAAAAATATTTGGACAGAAAAAGTAGTTTCTAAGAATTTTATTTCCATTTTTTATATCTATAGGAGCAGCTTTTTTTTTTTTTAAAGATTTTATTTATTTATTTGACAGAGAGAGAGAGAGCACAAGTAGGCAGAGAGGCAGGCAGAGAGAGAGGGGGAAGCAGGCTCCCCGCTGAGCAGAGCACCCGATGCGGGGCTCGATCCCAGGACCCTGAGATCATGACCTGAGCCGAAGGCAGAGGCTTTAACCCACTGAGCCAACCAGGTGCCCTATAGGAGCAATTTCAAAGTTATTTTTTGCCACCCTCTTAAGACTCCCTAGACTTCCCAATCATTCTTCTCTTTCTGGGATTCATCAAAAACATAAAAATCTCTCCTTTAAAAATCTATTCTTGAGATGCTTGGGTGGTTCAGTCGTTAAGCATCTGCCTTTGGCTCAGGTCATGATCCCAGCATCCTGGGATCAGGTTCCGCATCAGGCTCCCCACTCTGCAGGAAGCCTGTTTCTCCCTCTCCCACTCCCCCTGCTTGTGTTTCTGCTCTTGCTATCTCTCTCTCTCTCTGTCAAATAAGTAAATGAAATCTTTTTAAAAAAAATTTTTAAAAAGTAAAAATCCATTCTTTACTTCTGATTTGTATAGCTATATTATTTGAAACAGTAGAAAAAAGAAAAAGAAGTAACCAAGATTCCAGCAAGAGGGTTTTGGTTATGTTATTTATCGTATACTTGTATTTTGTAACCATTAAAATTTATTTCAAAGGATATTTATTAGTACGTGGTAAATGTCCATGATATATGGCATAAAAGGACACAAATATATATAGTTTCACCTCAAATTTATAAAACAAAAATATGGGGTGCCTAGGTGGCTCAGTCAGTTAAGCATCCGACTCTTGGTTTTGTCTCAGGTCACAGTCTCAGGGTCATGACATTGAGCCCGCATCAGTTCTGTGCTCAGCAGGGAGTCTGCTTAAGATTCTCTTCCTCTCCCTTTGCCCCTCCCCTGCTCACAAATGCACACATGCACTCTAACATAAATAAATCTTTAAAAAATAAATAAAACAAAAATATATATGATATGGAAAAACTAGAGTGAAAAATTACAATGTTAGCAATGATTCTAGGAGAAAAGATCACAGTGATTTTTATTACTTTTATATCTATGTGCACATTTTTTATAATGAGCTAGTATTGATTTTATAATCAGAAAAATCTAAGCAAATTACGATGGGTCAAAACATCATCAATAAGTAAAAGGAACCACCATTTTTTTTTTATTATTACAAGCGACTAATATTCTAAGGAAAGATCTACCTAAAATAATTCACTGTTCCTTAAACACTGAATGAATAACTAAAAAGCATTCAGTATGGTGCCAGGTACCGAGGATAGAGATGGATTAAGATTCAGTCCAGTTTTTCAGGAGCTCCCAGGAGGTCCCAATACAATTTGTAACATATAAAATTTTGGGAAAGGCCAGTACCTCCATAGAGATGCCAGTCTCCACAGAGGACTAATAAGTACTCATTGCTCTGCTGTTTGGGGTTCAGAGACTACTTAATGAGACCTACCGAGTTATGTCTACTGAGGAAGGGTTAACAACATTCTGCCTGAGTTCCTCTTTCTTGCCCATATATCAGCCTTTCTTGGATTTGGCTCCTGGTTCTCATTCTTTAACTCAGTCTGTTTAAATCTTATGTCTGCTATGTTATGTTGGGATTAATTTGAAATTATATTTTGCCCTGTCTTACTTCTAAGTTTGCTCAGTATCTCCATCTTACTTGGCCAACTTACATCTGTCTTCTTCCAATTCTCCATGGATAACTCACAGAGCCCAAACCCTGACACACAAATAAACTAAGACACACCACAATACTCAACTCTGGAACTGGATGATTAAAAAGTCATCTCTGGTTATATAAGGAATCTGCTCCACAGCATAAGCCTGGGAGAACTCCTGCTCTCATTGAACTTTAGCTTCACTGATCCCTTGTGGATTTTCATAAAAATCACAGCCTTTTCAATCTGGAAGAGACCTTACAGATTCAAATGTCAAACATCTCTCATTTTATAGGTGACAAAATTAAGGTCCATATACATTAAAAGACTGGACCAAGGTCACACTACTAGTAGGTAGCTAAACCAAGGACACAACATGGGTTTCCTAAGAGATGAGCTCTGCACCACATTACCTGCAGATGGAGGTCCCTTTATGTTGATTTCACACTATCTCCTGTGGGAATTTTCCATACCTGGTTCAGCCTAACTCTCCAGTGTCCTCAAGTTGAAAATAGCCCAGTTGCCAGACAACTGTTTATCTACTTTGAGCCCCATGGAATAAGGAGCAGGGTGAAAGTGAGTCTCAGAACACTACAATAGATTCTAGTGAGGAAAATTCACTTCCCCTGGGTTTTGAAGGCCCCAGGAGCAATCAGTAACTTGGCTTAGTTTTCAATACCAGGCAGATAGCCAAGGAAGATGAGGCCCAGCCACAGAATGAGAAGTGAGGATAAGAAAGAAATAGGAATGAGAAAACATGTCCAAAAAGAAGGTGCAGACACCAATATATTCTGCTATCACACTATGGGTATCAGCAGCTTTTGAGACAGATCTGTTTCAGTCAGACGGCTAAAAAGGGAAACCTTATATAAATGAAAATAACATTAAAGTGTCTGTATGTAAGGCAATATAGTCTAGTAACTACAAGCAGAGATTCTGGAGTTTGACAGCTGGGCTCTCACGAGTCGTATGACCGTAGGCAAACTAGCTCACCTCTTGGAGTCTGGTTTTCTCATCTGTAGAAAAAAAAGGTAGACCTTTCAAGATAGTTGGAAAGACTTAAAAAGGAAAAAGAAGTTATACATAATCCAGTGCCTAACACAGATTACTTCATTACAGAGGCAACTAAACAAAACTCCTGGTCGACACTGTAGAACCCAAGCTGAGGGGTTTCCCCTAAGACCTCAGAGGTCACCTACTCATGCAGCCTCAGAGAAAGCAAAACAGACTATCCTGGTGGTATTTCCAGAACAGTGGACAGAGAAACTTGGCTGATCTGTCCTCTACAAAACATTTAACTGAGAAAAACTATTTTTTTTTTTAAATCACTTAAAGTCTCTCAAAATTGTCTTAAGGGTCTAAAGCAAATGAAGAAACATTCATTCAAGAAAAACTATGAAATCTGAGAAAAATGGGAGTCTATAGCATTTGGGCCATGACCCGCTTCCTTCTCCCATCGCCAGCTCCGTGTTACAAAAACAGTATTACGGACATTCCACTCCAAAAAGGCTGAGGCTTATTCTTCTGCCCAGCCCCAACTCATATGGTAGAAATCCTACCCTAAGTATAGCCACCAGTAATATTTGGATCCTGATCATCTCTCTCTGTCTCAGCTTACTCACAGGCAGAGGTCCCATGCTGGGCGAGGCAAGCTGAGAAGAGCAAGGAGAGCTACCACCCTCTCCTAGCACCTGCTAAGGATATCACTCTGGGAGAAAAAGGCCATTATTGCTGTGCCTAGTTCCTGGGAAGTAGCGAGGTTCTCTTACCAAAGAGGCAAGCAAAGAAAAAGAAGAGCTTCGCAGTTCTTACTCAGGATAATGACTGTATTTGGAGCAGAACAAAGAGAATTCCATGCCTAAGGGTGTTGTTGAAAGCAATGGAGAGCTTGATAGAAAACAAAGGAGCGCTAGAAGGTTCACAATACTGCTAGTATCAAGCGAAATTGTAGAGCAATCCAAAGTTTAACAGAAAGAACCAAGAAAAGAAACCACCATGAAAAGCCCTCTTGGGATCACAGTAAACCCTGGTGACTGGAAAAGCTATGCCCATGTTCCTACTCAGGAATAATCAAAACAGGACATAGGTCAGATTGAAAACCTTTCCAAGCTGCACAGAGATCCATCAACAAAGGGCAGAGGCTTCACTGGCATAAGAGGCTTACGTACAAACTCTGATCAAACGCAATCGGAAAAGTAAGCTATTCTGATACAGAGGAAAATATTGTTAAGCAAGATAATAATAAAATCACCTGGATCCTAGCAAGTTGGAAGACTATGTGCATGCCCAAGGCTGGACCCTCTCAAGGTTGATGGTAGAGAGAACTCCCAAGCTCCTAGGCTATAGCTGAACTTGGGGCAAAAACATAAACTCCTTAAGTTTTAATAACAGCCTCCAAGCCATGTGTACATCCAACAGTAAAGGGGAAAAATATAACCGACTAATGAGATCCGTGCACAACCTTTGACCAATAATTAGTTTATGGGGATCCAGGGCTGACTCCTAGTGAGCCAGACTAAAAGTTAAAAAAAAAGTGAAAACACTATAAACAGGAACATCAGAATCTGTACACTGAGAGAAAAACAGACTTCACAGAGTTAGTTTAACCAAATTATTAAACAAATAAAGGGCAAACAACAAAAACGACATCAACCTTCAGGGGGCAGGAGGGAGAAAGGGAGAATCATTATTGAGAGTTGCTAGAATATATTATTTTAAATGTTCAGTTTTCAACCAAAAAAAAAAAGATTAGACATGAAAAGAAATAGTAAAGTGTGACCAATACATACAATAAAAAGCAAGCCATAGAAACTGCCTTTGAGGGGGCCCAGTTGTAGGATACATGAGAAAATAACTTCAAAGCAGCTTTTATAAATATGTTCAAGGAACTAAAGGAAACCATACTTAAGGAATTAAAGAAAAGTATGATGATGTCTTAGCAAATAAAGATCAATAGCACTGGGTGTTATATGTAAACAATGAATCTTTGAACACTATATAACGTAACATAATAAAGAAAAAGAATATCAATAAAGAGATAAAAATTACAGGAAAAAAATTCTGGAGCTGAACATTATAATAACTGAAAAGAAAAATTCAGTAAAGGGCTCAAGAGTACATTTAAACTAGCAAAAAAAAAGAATCAGAGAATTTGATGATAGATTGATACAGGTTATATAAGCTAAAGAATAGAGAGAGAAAAAGGGAGGGAAGAAAAATGAGCAGAACCTCAGACTAATGTGGGACACCATTAATTGCACCTACATACTCACAGTGGAAGGACCAGAAGAACAAAAAAGGGGTAGAAAAATCTTCATAGAAATAATAGCTGAAAACTTCCCAAACTAATTTAAAAAAAAAACTGATATATCCATGAAGCTCAACAACCTCAAGCAAGAAAAAAGCAGAGATTGACACCCAGATACATCAGAATCAAAATGATGAAAACCACAAGTAAAAAGAAAATCAGTACAAGCAAAATGACTCATCACATACAAGGGAATCTCAATAATATTAACAAGTGACTTCTCATCAGAAACAGCAAAGATGAAAGGATAATGGATGACAAATTCAAAGTGCTGAAAGTAAAAAATTGTTAACCAAGAATCTTATATCCAGTAGAACGTTTCTAAAATGAAAATTAAATAAATAAATAAGAATGGATGAAAGGTTGGAGAATTTTCTGTTAACAGACCCGCTTTGAAAAAAAAAAGACTGAAGGGAATTCTTCAAGCTGAAAGCAAGTGACACCAAACAGTAATTTGGATCCTTATCCTCACAAAAATAAAAATACTTATGAGGAAATACTGTAAATAATCACATGCCAAGAAACTAGACAATTTAGGCAAAATGAATAAATTTTTAGAAAGACACAAACTACTAAAACTGACTTGAGAATAGAAAATATGAATAGATTTATAACAAGGAAAGATATTAAATTACTAATTAACAATCTTCCCACAAAGAAAATCCCAGGACCAGATGACTTTTGAATTCTACCAAAAACTTAAAGAATAAATACCAACATGTCACAAACTCTTCCAAAGAATAGAAGACCAGGTAGTCTTTCCAACCAATTATCTGAGTATAGAATTACCCTGATACCAAACCAGATGAAGACATCACACACACACACACACACACACACACACACACACACACACACACGATAAAACCACAGACCAATATTCCTTAGGAATATAGATGTAAAACCACTCAACATAATACTGGCAAAATAAATTCAGTAACATATAAAAAAGATTACATGTTATAACCAAATGGAATTTATCCCGGGAATGCAAAGTTGGTTCGACATATGAAAATCAATTAATGTAATACACCCAATTCAATGAAGAAAGAATAGCCTTTTCAATAGATGATGCTGAGACAACTGAATGACCACAGGCAAAAGGATGAAGACTGGACTACTACCTGACCATCTATAAAAATTAATTCACAGACCTAACCGTAAAAGCTAGAACTATAAAACTCTTATGAGAAAATATAGGAATAAATCTTTGTGACCTTGGTTTAGGCAAAGGTTTCTTAGCTGTAACACGAAAAGCAGCAGCAACAGCAAAAAAAATTTTGATAAGTTGTGCTAAATCAAAAAATAAAAACTTTTCTGCAGCAATATTACCATCAAGAAAGTGAAAAGAGAAACCACAGAATGGGAGAGAACATTAATAAATCATACATCTAATAAGGGACTTGTATCTAGAATACACAAAGACCTTTTACAACTCAATAATAATAGCATAATTAAGAATTGGGCAAAGGACTGAAATATTTCTCCAAAGTCGTGTATCTCCAAAAGATACACGATTGGCCAATAAGAACATGGAAAGATGCTCAACATCATTAATCATTAAGGAAATGGAAATCATAACCACAATGACCTATCCCTTTACACCCACTAGGACAGCCATAACCAAAAGGACAGACAACAAGTATTGAGAAGAATGTGTAAAAACTGGAATACATTCATGAAAATGTAAATTGGTACAGTCACTTTGGAAAAGAGTATGGCAGTTCCTCAAAAAGTTAACCATAATTACTATGTGACTCAGCAATTCCACTCATCGGTATATTCTCAAGAAAAATGAAAACGTATATCCATACAAAAACTTATGCATGAAGGTTTTTAGCAGGGTTATTTATAATAGCTAAAAGATAAGAAAAAGCAAATGTCCATCAACTGATGAATGGATAGATAAAATGTGGTATATTCATAAAATGGAATATTATTCAATAATAAAGATGAATTAAGTATTGATTCATGCTACAACATGGATAAACCTGGGAAACATTATACTACATGAAAAAAACAGTCACAAAAGACCAGACAGTATATTATTCTATTCATGTGATTGATTGATTGATTGATTTGAAAGATTTTATTTATTTATTTGACAGAGAGAGAGAGATCACAAGCAGGCAGAGAGACAGGCAGAGAGAGAGGGAGAAGCAGGCTCCCTGCTGAGCAGAGAGCCAGATGCTGGGCTCCATCGCAGGACCCTGAGACCATGACCTGAGCCGAAGGCAGAGGCTTTAACCCACTGAGCCACCCAGGCGCCCATTGAAATATTTAGAATAGGCAAATCCATAAAGATAGAAAGAAAATTAGTGGTTGCCTTGGGCTTAGGAGGGAGGTAGGGGATGGTTGCAAAGTAATGGCTAATGAGCATGGAGTTTCTTTTTAGGGTGATGAAAATGTTCTATAAATAGATTGTAGCAGTAGCAGCACAAATCTGTGACTATAGTAAAAACCACTGAATTGTAGATTTTAAATGAGTGAGTATTATGGTATGTAAATGAGATTTCGAAAAAGGTCTTTTTAAAAACTGACCATATACTTCTATATTGGGTCTTTCTTCTGGCATTAGACAAGGTCAAAATTTTCTATAAACATTTTAGAGAATGTCAACTGGCTTCTGTAAAATAGTTTCTCTGCCATAGGAAAACAGTCCATGAATAGTCCGAGACTGATTGGCAGCTCACTAGTGACTAGTTATATAACCCTGATCCAGTCATTTATATTGTCTGATGGCTGATAAGTAAAGGCAGAAATTCACCCTGGATAATTCCTTGCCTTTGAGGCCTCCAGTTCTGTAAAAGTAACTCAAATCAATTCCATGTGTAAAGATCTATTCCCCACTCCATTGATTCTAAAAATTTTTTGTACATTGCGGCTACCTGGAGGAAATTATAATTTTTCTATCCTATACACATTTATCTCAATGTGCGACAGAATGAAACTAATGTCATACTAGCTACAGGTTACTAAGTGATAGGGCTGATAAATATCATGGATCAATAGTTGTAGACCTTCATTTAAAAAGGGACCCCACCCAATAAACTTTCTCTCAAAAAGAAAGAGAAGAAAGAAAGAAGGAAGAAAGGAATGAAAAGGAGGAAGAAAAATGAAGGAATGAAAAGAAAGGAAGAAAAATGAATGTAAGAGTAGAGAACCCATTAAGCCAACAGAATGAGAAATGATTCTATGGTCCTTCTTTTCACCCAAATTATAACATGAATCATGCCTACTGTAATCGACTACGTCCCATGACACAAGTTTTATAACGTGCACAGCAAACTGACTCGCAAAGACAAAGGATACCTTCTGGGGGAGTCCCAACGCTGCCGCCAAGCCCCAAAATAGCCATCTTGTGACCCCTGGGCTCCACCATCACAGCAGATTCCTCTCCCCTTTCCCAGTGGGGAATTCTGACAGGCTCCAAGTGGACATTCTCCAGCCCATCTTCCTGCAGGTTCCGGTACATGATCTGGATGGCTTTTTCCAGGCTTGTGGAGCCGCTTGGTCTGGGTCCAACAGTATCAACCAGAAGTGCCAGTCGCTCATAGGATCTGTTCTGGGCTTTACCATAAACAGCAAGGTTGATGATTGCTTTAGCAACATCTTTGTAGTGGGCTATTTCTTCTTTTATTTCTTGAAAGGTCCTCCAAGAGATGTCATTTTTATAGATCGCCTTCCCAGAGTTCAGGGAGAAAAGGTGAACAGCACCAACAAATGTGAAAAGAAGGAACTTCATTGATTCTTCCAGGTGGTTTTCTTCCTAAAATAATCTATGTAAGTAAGAAACATGTTTTAGGGAGAAAGAATCTCAGAGCCATATGCCATACCCCAGGGACTGCTTTTCAAACAGAAGTCCCTTTCCCCTCTCAGCCACTGCCCAACCTCCACCATCAAATTCAGGCACCATAACTCCCAGGAACGAAGAAGCATAAAGAGGCAATGACTGGCTAAATAGGCAGTATTTATTAAAACCACAGGATCATATGCTACCTACAAAAACCACATGCTACCTACAGATCTAGTTTAAAATATGCTAAAAGGTCAGAGAAAGACAATTATCACATGATCTCTCTGATATGAAGAATTTGAGAGGCAAGGCGGGGGTTTGTGGGTGGGAGGTGGGGGAGAGAAATGAAACAGGAAGGGATGGGGAGGGAGACAAACCATAAGAGATTCCTAGATTCACAAAACGAACTAAGGGTGGCTGGGAGACGGGGGAGGGGGGAGAAGGGATAGGGTGGCTGGGTGGTGGACATTGGGGAGGGTATGTGCTATGGTCAGTGCTGTGAAATGTGTAAGCCTGACGATTCACAGACATGTACCCTGGGGCAAATAATACATTGTATGTTAATAAAAAAATTTAAAAAAAATAAAATAAATAAGACATCTAGGAAAGAGAGAAAGAAAGAATATTAGCAGTATAGTGGCAGTGATAGGGTTAAAATCATTCTGTGTGCTGTCCCTCCCTCCTAATAGAATGTGATCCAAATGGGTTTTAGAGTTCCCTGTACCTGACAGGCTCTTTCCTCTCTGCCTATTGAACTCATCTATTGTGGCCCCTGCAAGTATCATCTTTTCTTGGTGCTTTCCCTAACTCCACCTGCTACACATTTAATCCTAACAACAACTCTATGAGATAGTTTCTTAATACAACTTTTGTTTTATAAATGAAGATCCTGGAGTAGTAAGAGATGAAGTGACTTGCCATAGACACACCAAGGATTTCTCACTCTAGAGTCCATGCTCTCAACAATGCTACTTATAGTACCTTCCAAGGCCAGTCCACAGCTGGTTTTCACTACTCTACAATAGATACAGAAGTTAAGAGTAAACTCGTCCAGTGCTGTGCAACAAAGTAGCCAACAGCCTCATGCAGTTATTCCAATTTAAATTGAATTAAACCAAATAAAATGTTTAGTTTTTCAGTCATACTAGCTCCATTTCAAATGCTTAATAGCCACATGTGGCCAGTGGCTACCATATTGGGAAACACAGACATAACATTTCCATCATCATAAAAAGTTGTATTAGATAGCATTAATTTAGACACCTTTATAAACAACTGACTAAACAATTGTACATTTGTCAAATCAATGATTAAAAAATGGTGTTTCTCTTTGTATGTCTCTTTTATTTCATTTTTCTAATTCGCTGCTTTTTCATTTTGCAAAAATATCAGTCTGCAACAAGTCTGAAATTTTAAAAACTGGCCTTTCACCAGAGATAATTTGAGAATCACAGTCATAAGCTATTATATTATAGGGATAAATTCCAAATTCAGCCAATCTAACAAGGCCTTTCAAAATACGGTTTCAACAACTACAACCTCATCTTTCCATTTCTTCCTCTAGAGCAAACAAACGTTTTCATTCTTTTTAGAGTTTTGTTTTGTTTTGAGAGAAAGAAAGGAGAGAGAGCACATGAGCGGGGAGAGGGAAAAAGAGAATCTTAAGCAGGCTCCATAGTCAGACAGAACCCAATGCCGGGGTTGACCTCAGGACCCTGAGATCATGACCTGATTTGAAATCAAGAGCCGGATGCTTAACCAACAGAGCCACCCAGGCACCCTACAAATGTTTTCATTCTGTTTCTCATTCTCTCTTTCTTCCTTCTCCTTTTCCTCTCTTTCTCTTAAACACACACACATCTTAAGGAAGCTTCTAGATACTGTGGCTAGCCCAAATTGAGATGTTTTCTAAGTGTAAAGTACGGACCTGATTTAATCTCTAAAATTGAATAGTTTATACTTATGTATGAAAAAAAAATAAATATTTCGGCTGTATTGGGTTAAGTAAAATATATTATTATTCACCGGTTTTTTATGTTTTAATATGAATTTTGACATTTTTAACTTATTTATATTTGTATGGGACAGTAATGCTCTAGCTGCACTGACCTTGACACTGTCCTTCCAATACCCAGGCTCTTTCATAACTCTGAATCTCTACATATTTTCCTTCTTTTTTCCTGCAAGACCCTTCTCCTCACCCTATTCCTCTTCTTCTGGCAAATCTTCACTCATTCTTTAATGAAAATCCTTTAAATGGAGTCTCACCAAATACCTCTCCAGAGTTATGTGCACCATTTTCCATGCTTCTACCACAATTAACAATATTTATCAACTAATATATTTGTTTATGAATTTGTCTGTCCTACTCTTGAAGTCAAGCAGGGTAAATTATTCATCATTGTACCTTCAATCATTCTACCCATGTGCAAACGCTCACTATATTTTCATTTAAGGAATGAATGAGCCCTTAATCTCTCTAGATCTTAGAGTACTTGTTTTGCCTCCCTTACAAAGAAACTGAAGGAATAAGAACTTGCTATCAGGGGCACCTGGGTGGCTCAGTGGGTTAAAGCCTCTGCCTTCGGCTCAGGTCAAGATCTCGGGGTCCTGGGATCGAGCCCCGCATCAGGCTCTTTGCTCAGTAAGGGGCCTGCTTCCTGCCCTCCCCGCCCCCCGCCCCGCCGCTTGCCTCTCTGCCTACTTGTGATCGATCTCTCTCTCTCTGTCAAATAAATAAATAAAATCTTAAAAAAAAAAAAGAACTTGCTATAATATTTAAAATATTTTGAAAAATTATGAAAACTATATATTGATGTTGCTTTCCTTTTTATTACAAGTATTTATATGCAAGGTTCTTGGTTTCTATAGTCACCAGGGAGGGAGGGAGAGAAGAGAAGGACGGAAGACAAAAAAGGAAGGCAAGCTTCTCTCTCTCTCTCTTTTTTTTTTACTTTAAATCCCATTAGCCAACTTATAGCAGATCACTTGTTTCAGATGTAGCATACAACAATTCATCAGTTGAGTACAACACCCAGTGTTCACCACACCACATGCCCTCCTTAACGTCCATCATCCAATTACCCCATCCCCCACACTCCTCCCCTCCAGCAACTCTCAGTTTGTTTCCTCGAGTTAAAAGTCTCTCATGATTTTCCTCCCTCTCTGATAGACTTCCCATTCTCTCTTCCTCTATGGTCCTCTGCCCTGTTTATTCCGCATATGAGAGAAACCATATGATAACTGTCTTTCTCTGATTGATTTATTTCGCTCAGCATAACACCCTCCAGTTCCATCCACGTCAATGTAAATGGTAAGTATTCATCCCTTCTGATGGCTGAGTAATATTCCATTGTGTGTGTGTGTGTGTGTGTGTATCTCACATCTTTATCCATTCATCTGTAAATGGACATCTCAGTTTCTTTCTTTCTGGTTATCACTACCTCCTATCTCCTCAGCACAGAGATTTCATCCAGATTCTACATCAAGGCAAGGATGGCAGACAAAGTTCCTCAAAATCCTCAAAGAAGCCACTACCTATTACTATCTGGTTATTCCTTGGAATTTTCACTGACGGACACGTAACTCATGCTTACAAAAAGTGTATTAGTCAAGCCATTCACTTATAAAAACACTCAAGATTTTCTTCCATTTAAAATTCCTAAATACTAGTAACCTAAATGACCTAAATAAATAAATAAATAAAAATCTAGTGCACTCTTGAACAATTACAGGACATTTGAAATGTCTAAACTTAAACTGCACATTTTCTAAACATACTCTTTATTTTTTATACAAAGGTTGAAGTCATTGTTCCTTTACTTGAATTCAAACTATAAAAATATTAAACATTGTGCCCTTCAAAATCTTAAGCAACTATTTTTAAACCCATGCTGTATCATGCCTTTGAATTCAGCAGAAGTTATATATTCAAAGGAAATTGGAAGTACTATTTGAGAAAGACTTGCTTTTCATATATTGTCTTCATGATCCATAGTTACAGATTATCTTTTTCATAAAAAGAGATAAAATTCTTTATAATGTCATTTTCATTCTTTTCTACTTAAATCTGCAAGCAAACTGAAGCAAAACCAACTTTTCTCCTACTGTGAATTATTTTCTCTCTAATAATAGGTTTATATTTTGAGGAAACAAAACAAAATCCTTTGCTTCTATTTCTAAATATTTTTCCTAGAATATTATTGTTTAAAAACGTCTCAGGCTACGATAGAAATGCCAGGATGAATAGATTAAGTGAAGTGGAAAGGGACACAATGAAAGAGAATGCACTGAAAAGACAGAAGGAATAAGGATTTAGGGACTGAGGCTTTCACTGATTTTTAATTGTGTCGCTTTTTTCTTCTAAAGACTGAATATACTGCCTCCATGAAAACTTAAATATTTCCCCGAAACCTTCCGTTGCTGAACAGGGTTCACTGCTACAAATTTAACTCTTAGTCTTCATTCTAGAGCGTGTCACGGACATAAAGATCAGAAATTCGAAATCCTGGCATAGACGGTGGCACATCAAAGCTCACTTTCTGACTCCTGCTAACATGTCTAGATTTTTAACGATTAGCCCTTTAACCATCTCACAGAAAATCATCCTTTCCTTTATTACATTCAAAATTCACCCAGTGCCGGGCTTCCTTCTCCCACCTTATGTTTCAGTTATTCTCTCAATCACTCAAGAAGGCTCACGGAGAACTTACGACACGCCAGAAACTGTGCAAGAATTCGGAGAAGACCAAAAAATAAGCAAGACTAGTTCCTACTATTGGCGGGCACTATTAATTACCTATTCCATAGCCATTCCCCTGTCTTCTTGCTAACCAAACTTCAATTTCGTTTGAAATGCAAAGTGTCCGGCCCTATTCATCTAAGCCAGTTGTTCTCAATATGGACGCTGCTACCCCTAGGAGTCATTTTTGAATATGTGGTGGGGGAGGGAGCATTTCTGATTGTCATGAGAGCGTGGGGGTCCTATTAGTCATTACTTGTCAGGGGCCAGGGATGGTAGACATACCGTGATGCGGGATACAATCCTATATACTAAAGACTCTCGAACATTCCACATAGATTTTCTAAATGTGAAAAACCCATTATGTGAACCTTAAACCTAACTGTATTGTACATACGAAAGTAGTTTTTGTGTAGTTTGTACAGTTTTGATGCAAGTTGACTTTTCCAAGAAGCTCCGGAAGCCTCCTATCAAGGAAGGACTATGCTATATTTTGTTTAGAACTTTACTGTGAGCTGTTCATCATCTCAGCCAAACACCCATGACTACACCACTTCTGGTCTAGGAAACACCACCACCACACCCCTGGGCCATTTACATTTGTTGCTGTCACATTCACCATGCAAGCCTCAGACTACTTCATTACATTTAGTGGAGTCATGCCTGCAACTGTACATTTTGAAGTACTTTATCATAAATTACATTCCTTTAATTTCTCCTCTACATTATAGTTAGGATAGCATACCAATTTAATCAAAAATATGCATAATCACATTATCTATGATGCTTTTTTAGAATAATAAAGCAGGTACTGTAGATTAGTATATTTTAGAAAAGGAGGGATTGCATCTAATAGGATGGGGAACTAGTGGTTTGAGTGGCCCTCCAGCCAGAGGAAGCCCTGT
Source organism: Procyon lotor (assembly GCA_028646535.1). Taxonomy (NCBI): domain Eukaryota; kingdom Metazoa; phylum Chordata; class Mammalia; order Carnivora; family Procyonidae; genus Procyon; species Procyon lotor. The sequence goes on along the minus strand of CM053606.1, from coordinate 129,791,932 downwards.
GACACAGTTCTACTCAAAGAGACCCAAACAGAAGTCTCTGACAAGAAAGTAGCCACAATTCTAGAGCTGTGTCTTCTACTTTGAAACCATGAGGCCAAGTCCAAGAGAGCTGGTCCCGGCATCACTGAGCAGCTGAACCAATACCAGCCCACCAACTCATCTGCTAGGGGAGAAAAATACATTCCACTTGTTTTAGCCCCTGTTAGTTGGATTTTCTATTCATTGCCACTGTGAATACACTTCCAACTGCTACACTACTTTAGGGAGTTCTCGGATGTCCATAATTAGATGTATTTTATATACTGATACCATAAGGAAGGTCCAGGATCTGGCCTACGGTCTACCTAGATTTCCCACCTGCGCCTAGATTCTCAATATCCAACATCACACTCAGAATCTTGCCTTCCAAACCTGCTCTTGCTTTGTTGCCTGCCCTACTCAGGAAGTTAGAAACTGCAGAGCGTTATTGGATTCTTGCCTCTCTCTCAGGGAGAACAGGTGAACAGTTGGCAAGTTTTGCCTGTAATTCCACCTTCGAGTTCTTTCTTGACTAATTTCCCTCCTCTCCACCTTATCATCACTCCCCTGGCTCAGAACCTCATTATCCTTCATTTGAAACACTTCCTCACACATATTCGTGCCTGAGAGTCAGGTCCCTTTCCAACCCGTCTTGCTTATTGCCACCAGAATTATCTTAAACCCCAATCGAATGACTCCTTGGCTCATAACATCTGTTTCCCCTCTGTTCACTGTTCAGTGTTATGGGTATGGCAGTCTTCAAGATCATTCCCTGCTGTTCACCGACCCTGGCACTGAGGCCCCAACAGGCTGTGTGCCAGTCCTTGAGTCACACAGAACACTCTTTATACCTCTCTGGTTGTGCTCATGCCATCCCTCTGCCGAAGTGCCCTTTCACTCTTTCTCCATTCGGAGCAGTTGCAATCATAATGCAAGGTCCAGCTCCTCAGTTTCCAACTCCCGGGAGGATTACTCTCTGCCTTTTCAACAACACGTTGTATGCTCCACGTTTCTGTGTCTGGCGTGCTACCGGACCATATATCACTTAATAGCGATAATATTTTACAGTTATAAAATTCACCAAGCATGTTTTCTGCAAGGAATGTGTTTTATTTATTTTGTATACTAAGCAAATAGCAAAATACCTGTCAATAAATATTTATAGAATAAATGAATAAATTCATCAAACAAGTAGTTATATTTCACAACAGAAGGATATGGCTCTGATTCATCACTTTCATGATTACTTTTTCTGCATCAGACATGAATTTGCTCCTTTACACTGCAGCATATTCACAAGTTGCTTTCATAAAGGGAGTCAAGAGACCCAGGACTTGGTTGTGGCTGATCCTCTCTAGATGCGTGACTTTGAACAATTTATTGGAAGTCTCTATGTGTAAAATAAGGGGTTAAATATCAGATCTAACAGTCTATTATGGATTTTCTTAAATTTTTAATACGAGTCACAATTTTCTTTGCACTCCACGTTAGCACTTGACTAAATCACCTCATACCAAACACTTAATTGAGTCATATATAAAAACCACTACTCAGTCTACCGTTTGTCTCCTCTTACTAGCCAACTGAAACTGAACTCAACAAAAGTCATTATGGATGCCCTTGTCCCTAAATCCAACGAAAATATTTCATTTCCAATCATACGTGACATCTAAAACATTTAATTCTATGAACAACCTGTCCTTTGCCAAATATCTTTCTTCCTGTATCTCAGCTCTCCTTCCCAACCTTTCTCTGTGGGGTCTCTTTCCTCCATCTCTCCTTTAGAGCTTATTATTTCCTAGGGCTCTCTCCTTGAACCTCTTCTCCTACTACACAATCTAACTGGGAATGGCATTCACTCCAAGGCTTCATTTACCAAGCGTGGCATGAGCTCAGCTATGGGTTAATAAGCTCTCTTAGTTTGGATGCCTACAGATACCTCTAACTCAATATATCTAAACCCTTCTCATGACTTTTCCCCCGAGTCAGTTCCTCTCCCTGAATGCCCACTCTTGATGCATAGCATTTCTACCACCCATCATCTACACCGTTTGGGTCATCTCACCCTTTTTTAAAACCCTTCAGCCACTTGATCAGTAAGTGCTATCAAATTTAAGTACTAAAAAGCCCTGAAACCCACCTTTCCCCTCTAAATCTTCCTCACCAGCTTGGTTTCTGGCCATAGTACCTTAACCTGAACCACCACAACAATCTCCTAACTCATCTCCCTGTCTCCAGCCTCCTCTTCTCCCATACCTTCTCTTTCCTACACTGGTTATCTTTCTTCAAAATATTTATATTCCAAATGTATATCTCTCCCACTAAAATGGGGACTCAATATGGGCAGGGACTATGTAGAAGCCATCTTTGAATCTCTAGGATCTAGTATTGATCTGATATTGAGTAGGGACTCAATAAACATAGACAGGAAATGTAGGAGGTGATGCCTGAATTAGTTTGGGAAAACTCTAAGAGCTAGCAGGTGTATGGGTTGGGAAGAAGGAATGAATGTACATTCCAGGTTGAAGAGTAGCTCTTCTCTCTCTAAAATTCAAAGAAAAGTACTTAGTAATATGTACCCTCTTGAGCTGAACCTTTCTGTATAAGCAGAAAATTCCCAGCTATAAGACCATTTCTTCTTTTAAGCATTTATGTCCACATTGGCACCTAACTTACTTCTTTTTAGAGTAAGCATTCAGACTATATTTGTTCATATTAGTTTTCTAGTATCTATTTTTCACATAATGGAGGACAGGAGGGCAAGACAGAGAAAAAGGAAGAGACTAGAGAAGAACCTCTGTTTCCATTGCACCTTCAATTCTACTCACTAAGAAAGAAAAAAAATTCCATAGAGTTTGAAATCTTTTGGAAGTTCTTAGTAAAAACTGGTGAAATGTGAACAAATTTCACATTTATAAACATAAATTCTCCCAACGGCAATTTCCTGGTTTTGATATACTATAGTCACAGATGTTACCATTATGGGAAAGCTGGTGGAAGGACACAACAGGATCTCCCTGTATTATTTCTGTGACAATCTACATGTCTATAATTATTTCAAAATAAGAAATTAAAGAAAAGGCCTACCTACCTGACTCCTTTTTAAGCATTTTTTTTTTTTAAATTGTAACACTTATTTGTATCTCTGAAAAAAAACACACACACAAGACTGACCCAGAACTGGTCCAAATCCAAAACAGCAAGAGGAGTATCCTAGGCTCCCCTCTCCTACCATCTTAGACTAGGATTCACCTGTATCCAAGAGCTTCACCGTTAATTTTTCTAAGATCCATGATAAAGAGGCTTTGTTTCCAATATCTCTACCATTGAACATGTCATCCTGAATAAGGTATGGGTATCATAAAGAAAGGGGAGGAGGACTGAAGGAAGAGAGACAAATCCTCACAGCCAGGCAAAGAAGCCAATACATGATACTCCCTTTTCCCCCACTGGTTCTGGAAGTGAGTACAGCGACAGTAGGCTAGTGAGGTGATGAGAGGAGGGTTAAGTGGTAAACTGACAGGCAGTCTGCTTCCCAGAAGGAATCCTAGGAACTGTGGGGGTGACCACCTGCTAGGAGAGGCCCACCAAGAGACCACTCTCCTTCCACCCTCCATACTGAATCATTCGTGGCCTGACTCTACAGATGTCAGGTGATCTTCCTCCTCTAATCTCTCCTCATGCCATCAGCAATGAGCCCGTTTGCTGACTCATTTTGTGTCCTTGACATTTTACTGTTTACCAGTGAGCAGTTTTGAGTTTGCCTTCTAAAAAAATTAATTGGGCTCATTCTACTTTTTCTGGATTTCTTTATTCCTTCTGAGTTTCTTGAGTGTATAAAACAACATAGCCTAAATTCCTACTGTTCTTCAGAGGCATAGTTGTTCATATAGCCAAATGTAACTGACTTTTTTTTTTACGAATTTATTTATTTATCTGACAGAGAGAGAGCACAAGTAGGCAGAGCAGCAGGCAGAGGGAGAGGGAGAAGCAGGCTCCCTACTAAGCAGGGAGCCTGATGCGGGGCTTGATCCCGGGACCTTGGGATCATGACCTGAGCCGAAGGCAGCTGCTTAACCAACTGAGCCACCCAGGCGCCCCCTGTAACTGACTTTTGACCTCCATCATGATGGGACTAAGAGAAATAAATATAAAATTTCCTTACAC
>CM053606.1:129776596-129787247 GCA_028646535.1 Procyon lotor | reverse complement strand
TTTTTTTTTTAAGATTTTATTTATTTGACAGAGAGAAACACAGCGAGAGAGGGTACACAAGCAGAGGGAATGGTAGCAGGAGAAGCAGGCTTCCTGCGGAGAAGGGAGCCCGATGCGGGGCTCGATCCCAGGACGCCGGGACCATGACCTGAGCCGAAGGCAGACGCTTAACGACTAAGCCACCCAGGCACCCCTAAAAAGCCATTTTTTTTAATATTTTATTTATTTATTTGACAGAGAGATCACAAGTAGGCAGAGAGGCAGGAAGAGAGAGAGGGGGAAGCAGGCTCCCCACCAAGCAGAAAGCCCGATGCGGGGCTCGATCCCAGGACCCTGAGATCATGACCTGAGCCGAAGGCAGAGGCTTTAACCCACTGAGTCACCCAGGCACCCCCAAAAAGCCATTTTTAAAAAGAGAATCACCTTCATCAGGAGATGAGGTGTATGATTGTGAAGACAGACTTAAAAAGATTCTTGGATCCCAGGTAGAGACTGCAGAAGAAACAGAGAAGAGAACTGGCTTCCCTCTGGGGAGACACAGAAAAGGCTTGAGGAGGAGGACAGAGAGAAATCAAATCAAATCAAAGGAACCACAGCTTATCTCAATTTTTGTGGCTTATTTCCCAATCTCTCTCGAAAGATGAAAAGCCCATAGTCAGGTCACCCAAGTCATTGTTATGGGAAATGAGGTGAGGAAACACTCAGTTTGGAATAATCACCCCATAATTGCCTAGAGGTCTACTAAATCTGTGAAGGATCGGCCTGTTTCCTCAATGTAGTGCGTTTGATTTCCCTCCAGAGAATGCAGGAAATTGTACCCTTTGAAACAGATGAGAAGTTTTGGATAACATCAGATTCTATTGGAAAGCCCCTGGGGAATGAGTCGGCAACTCACGGCCTGCACCACGCTGTCTGATACATTTAGTAGCAGATGAGGGGTAGTTTGTTGTGACAGCTGTGCAGGAAAAAAGTCTGAAGGTGAGGTGGATTTGCAACATGAGAAGGTGATTCGGGTTCGGAAAAAGCAAAGTCATCTTCAGAAGGAAAGAGCGTGCAGAAAAATGAACAAAAGGCAGCAAGGAGCAGGTGGGGGGAAAGCAGAGCGAGCCCGGCTTGGTGGGAAGTTCTCTGCATTGTTTCCCCTCATCGGGAATGCCTGCTGTCCAGTCCCCAGGGCCCCAAAAGCAGGTGCACCCTGGGCTTTTATAGTGGTGGCGCCTGGCCAAGAGTGGGACTATCGTACTACTTGCAACACACATAGATACAGAGCAAACTTGACTTCTCCTTGAAGATGATTGTTCTCTCTTCTCTCCACTTGAGGACTAAGACGATCTTCTCTCAGATGGATGGTGGCTGCTGCCTGCCCCTCCCCCACTCACAGGGCCACGCTGCTGTTCTGCCCCACAGAGCACCCCTCCACCCCGTGCTGTGTGTGCTCTCCATCTTCTTTCCTCCGCCACCTGCTCACAGGCAAGACATGAAACACCTCGTGCTGTACAGGACCAGCATCAGAGGGAAAAGACCCTAATGACTTGCAAGCAGGAAGATAAACACCGAGTAACAGAGATAACCCTCCAGAACCCTCCAGAAGTTCCCTCTGTGGAGCCTGCTCTGGAAGTCACGTTCCTCACTTGATGGAGGCAGGAGGGCACGAGAGAGGAAGAAAACCAGTATCAACCTCTGCCCTAGCAAGTGACTGGGCCACGTGCTTTCATATACATATCACCTGTGACTCGATCCTCATAAGCAACCATTAAGTGATATTATTACTTCCAAAACAGAGGCTCAGAGAACGTGATTTGCTCATGGGCAATTGGGTAGCAAGAGGCAGAAGCCTTTCCTTCATTTCTTTGAGAAGCAAATGGTGAGGCACCTTTTAAAGAGCCTCGTCTGAGCCTCGTGGTTTGAGTTGGGGGACCCTTCACACTACTGTATTCTAGGTACTTACTCCATGGTACCTAACACTCTGCATTATAATCGCCTGTTTATTTCTCAGTCTCTGCTCTCTAGACAGAGGGCTCACAGAAGGCAGAGGTGACGTGTTCAGGATGCCTCTGTGCTAAAGGCCCGGTCTCTATGTGCTCCAGGACCACGGGGCCGGAGAGGAGAATCCACCACCCCATGTGGTCTCTGAATAATACTGCTTAGAATTTTAATTTCACCAAGTGCTTAGCGAAATGAAAAAGAGTAGTTATGAAGACTACACATGTCCTGCTTTCAAGCTCAGACTCTATGGTCTCCGTGGTACTAATGCTGCTTTGTGGAACATAGTTATGGACTTGTAAAATAGGGTGTTTAAATGCAAGTGACTATACAGCTCTGTAATACTTGCTATTCCCTGGTTGAACATGAACGCTGGTTTTTTCCAGGTTCTTTCCTGTAAAGTAATGAGAAGCCTGGGTAAACCCTGCTTTCACTCTCAGAGTCCCACAGACACCAATTATTCACACTCAGTGTCACAACTTCAAAATGTTTAAGATGCTCTGAACTTCAGTGGGTTCTTCCTTTTAGAGACGGGAACAAAAAGAGAGCCAAATTACCTTAGCCCATGTTTTTGGAAATCATTATGGTTTCTGCACCAGAGAACCCATGCAATTGTTCCAGCAATCATGTTCCAATGCCTGTTTCCAAAGTAGAAAATACATGACTTGACCACCAGGAATGTCTGTACGAAGTCCAAGTGCAGACCAGAGTGGCTCTGCCTCGGCTATTATCCCTGAAGCCCCATCAGTTAGCAAAGTCTAATCAACCCAGAAAACCAGCAAAAGGGAGCCAACCAAACAACTAAGTCCAGACTGCAGTAAATCTGCTTCCAGTTATTTTTCTCTCTTGTTCCAAACACATCTAGGTATGGCCTTTGATAAAGGCATCTGCAAAAACTAGTTTTACTGAACTCCCATACCCAGTGGGGACAGCAAATTGTAGACCTGAAAAAAATAGCCTCTAGCAACCAGAACCAAGCTGGACAGGCATGTAAGGTACTGAACTCTACAGAAAAAGCTGGGTCTTTCTCAATTTGTCTTGGCATTTGTGTGGTTCCATGCTGTCCTTTAGGGCTACCAACACTGTGAGAAATCTCTCCTCAGTCTGCTGACTGCCTGGATGGGGCTTGTCCTAAAGTATACAAGAACAGGGCACCTGGGTGGCTCAGTGGGTTAAAGCCTCTGCCTTCGGCTCAGGTCATGATCTCAGGGTCCTCGGATCAAGCCCCGCATCGGGCTCTCTGCTCGGCAGGGAGCCTACTTCCCCCTCTCTCTCTGCCTGCCTCTCTGCCTACTTGTGATCTCTCTCTCTCTGTCAAATAAATAAATAAAATCTTTAAAGTATACAAGAAAAATGGTCCCTCCTATGCTGTTGAGGTAGTGGAAATTCAAAGGCTCAGGGCTAACACTCTTGTATTTTTTCACCTTATTCTTTATTTCTTCATACCATTAGTCCAAATACTTTTAATAACATTTTTAGCAGCTTTATTGGGGTATAATTAATATACAGTAAACTATATATGTGTGTCAAATATATAATTTGATAAGTTGATATCATACTGAAAGTATGAACCATAAAGGAAAATTTGATGACTTGGGACTTCAATCACTTTTTAAGCATATTTTCCTTTGGGAAAAAACCTTATGCACAGCACCTCTATAGGGAACAAATACAAGCAGAGCTCCTTTTGAAGGGCGCAGGGATCCTGGGTACTGTTTCCTTAGTCCTCTCATCACCTTCCCTTTCCCTTGTGGCTTCTAAGATGTCTCTGTGAAACAGAGGTTCACAAAGAATAAAAAGTAGAAACCACTGGGTTTTATTAACAGGATGTTTGTATCTGCCCAAAATAACCACTAACTTTTGTTGAGAGGCTATTATGCATTACATAATGTGGAAGATACTTTCTTGTATTTTTTTCTCCTTTAATTCCATTAGGTGGGTATTATTTACATTCACACATGAGGAAATAAAGGCTCTTACAGCTGGTACATACCACAGCGGGAGTCGGAACTCAGTTCTGACCCACCCAAGACCACGCTCCTTTGGGTCCCAACGTTCGGGGAGCCGCACACACACACTGCCTGGGAACCAAACATGAAAGATAAGAACCTGGACTTTCCAGAGAAAGATAATTATCACATGATCTCTCTGATATGAAGAATTTGAGAGGCAAGGAGGGAGTTTGGGGGGTGGGGGAGAGAAATGAAACAGGAAGGGATGGGGAGGGAGACAAACCATAAGAGACTGCTAGACTCACGAAACGAACTGAGGGTGGCTGGGAGGTGGGGGAGAGGGTAGGGATAGGGTGGCTGGGCTGTGGACATTGGGGAGGGTATGTGCTGTTAAGTGCTGTGAAATGTGTAAGTCTGATGATTCACAGACATGTACCCCGGGGCAAATAATACATTATATGTTAATAAAAATTAATTAAAAAAAAATAATAAATAAATATACTTCCCCGTTGAAAAAAAAAAAAAAAAAAGAACCTGGACTTTCTATGGATATAAACCACTTGTACAAAATGACAGTCGATACTAAAACATGAAATTCTTATTTCCCTAGAAAAATAAACTCCAGCTAAAAATAACACATAATAAACATCCAGGATATTCTTCCTATAAAGCCACACCAGCAAGTGATAGTGTGATAAGCTCACTATAGAGCAAACAGCTTCGGCAAGGCCCTTCTCCCAGACGCACACAAACCTTCCCTGCCATCAAGTGGCACACAGGGGTCTGCAGCGAGCTGATCAATTCCATTTGTTTAAAGGCTAAGTAAGCCGGTTAACTTTAGAGCATTCAGAAGAGGGGTGGAATAGCAAGTTGGTTATGAATATATTAACGTCACACAAACAGTAAAGAGCCAGAGCCTTGGCTTGGCCCAAGGTTTGATGCTATTGGTGGAGGTAACAGTTACAATAATATCTAGTCTTCATGAAGTCCTAAGGACTTAGTATCATATTATCTCAGTTAATCCTCATGACAACTCTGTGATAGATGGAAAAGAGGCTTGGAGAAGATAAATGACAAAGTCAAGGTCATGTAGTAAATGAGGGGCAGAGTCACAGTTTGTACCCACGTCAGTGACTACAGAGCCAGTTCTCTGAACTACGGCTGTGGTCTACCTCTCTGAAGAGAGAGGAAGGGAAAGAAAATAAGAAAAATCTCCAATCTCTTCCTTGCAACCTTCTACTCCATTCCCTGGGGTACGGCATTCACTCCCCTGCTCATCTCATCGACCCTACAGAAGAGGCTCCCCACTGGAGAAGCCAGTCCAGGGCTGCAGGGGAGGAAAATGAGAGATGCTGGGGAGAAGGTGCCGACCGCCCAGCCTCCGGAGGTGGTGAGGCACACCTGTGAGGCACTTAGCCCCCTGGGGGGTCGTCCACCCCGGATGGGCATCACGGACTTCAGGCTGGTTTGCGCATATCAGGGGCACACATGCGGCTTTCTTCCCCAAGCTGTAAACCCAATCGAGCCAGTCTTCCCTGCTCAAAACCACCTCAGACCAGACCAGGAAGGCCTTAGAAAGAATGGGAAAATGCTTGTCACCCACAACTTCTGCACTTCGGCAACAGGGAATTAAAGATTTAGAAGCGATGTTTTTACCCAAAAGTCACTAACAGCTGCTTACTCCCTATGACGTTTCAGGCAGAATGCTCAGCCCCACAACAGTTGTCACATATCCTAACTGAGACTTTTATAGCTTTAGTTTTTCTTGTTAGAAGATTTTGCCTCTCTCAGACACAATTATAAGTTCCATATTTTTGCCCTGAGGCTAAAATGTAAATCATTTCCTCGTATACCACAACTTCCCAGCATTGACTATATAAGGCAAGGCTGCACAGCATTTAAAATTAAAAACATCATTTACCTAAATGTGTGTGTCATTATGATGTTTACCAGTGTGTTTTGCTGGTTAAGTCACAGTTCCTATGTACTTCAGTCAAAGGCCTGCTGGCATTGTGATATAAGCCTCGCAGTGCAGCCTAAAACTCACAGGTTTTCTTTTCTTTGGATTCTCTTATGAGCTCCTTCATAGAGTACTTTATAGGGCTCTGGAATATTGACTATTATGCCTTTTATAACCAGCAGGGGCTAGATTCATCTGTTGGCTAAAGTCCTATTTAGGGCCCTGAGAAATACTTCTTCTCATTCGCTCTTAGAATTATCATCACTGACAGACGTGGGTAAAAATCCTGACTCTTCCACTTACAAGTCTGTACAAATGTCTTCACCTCTCTGAATCTGTGTTTTCTCCTCTATTAAGTGGGAATGATAACAGCAGATTTAAAGAGTTCTTTAAAGATTTAAAGATTTCTAACAGCCATTGGGCACAGAACGGTTGCTCAGGAGACGTCTGTTCCCTTCACTTGCTCTACCCTTCTCCATGCAGCTCCCATTCCTGCCCATGAAGTAGAACCCAGACCTGTAAGAATCACAGGAAGGAGAAGGGAGTTTGTAATCACAACTCAGGAAATCATAAGAAATGGAACAGGCTTTTAAATGCTATGCTGGCTCCACCAGCTTCATCAGCTTGGTCCAATAAAGAGACAAGGGAGTCAAGCATCTAGGAGCCAGGGCTATGAAATCAAGGAAACTTGGGCTCAAACTCTAGCTGTGACCTTGACCAGGTTACCTATTCTCTTTAAATTGCAGTTTCCTCATGTGTAATGGGGAATAATAGGTAGTGGCCTGATTTGCAGGGTTAGGAAGAATATTAAATGACAAAATATATTTCAAGTATCTAACATAGTAGCTGGCATGCTGCAAATACTCAATGTCAGTGGTCATTTCCTGTTACTAACAGCTACAAGCAGCATGCGCTTGTCTTACTAGCTGAACACATGGCCTCTAGTCAGCATGCCCTTAGGCCAACGTGACTTTGCACAAGTCAATGAAATGTTCTGCACCTCAGTCTCCTCACCCATAAAATGGAATGGGAATAAACCCCCACCATCCTTCGCAGCACTGTTAGGAGTATCAAATAAAATAATGGGCATAAAAGCACTCTGTGAAAAACACAGTGTAGAAATTTTAGAAGACGTTATTATTATAATACAAATTGTTGTAGAAATGCTAATGGACGTTAATCATAAGGTTAAGTTCATCCAAAATGCAAGTTGATCTGAACAGGGCTTAACTGAGTGGAAAAAAAAAAAAAAAAATCAACCCAGAAGCAACCATTAGTCAGGAAAGCACACTTCAAAGAAGAGTTTTAATGCTTCATACATATTTATATGGTCTATTTCTGACTTTGGAATTCAACAGTCCATTTTCCTAATACTAAAATCTCTTCTTCTTTCACTGGAGATTTGGGCAAAAGGGAAGAAAGGAAACAAAAGAGTAAGTTGAGCCCCCAAAGGCAGATTAAAGGTAGGACAGGGCTGGAGAAAGGTGAAGGAACCCATCCAGTGGAGTTTTAGAACAGCATACTTATTGCAGTGGTCCCAGGAGACGTGACTAGGTAGCACATTATTTCCCCCACTAAGAGACTAGAAAGCAAGGGGATGAGGTCACCATAGTAGATGTCTGGGTTCCAAATTCTCCTTAGAAAATATTACTCAAACCTTGTCCTTTTCCAGAGTGTAGCTTTGGTGGAAGAACAGAGGAGTAGGAGCTCATTCCTATCCCCTTCACAAAGCGGGACAGCTTATCGGTACAGATGTATTGAACATCTACTATATGGGGAACACAATGAGGTAAGACTGAGCTCACAACCTTCAAGGAAGTGGCTCACAGTCCAATTGGTGATAAAGCACCTAAGGTCATCATCAGTGCAAGTGGATAAGTGGTGAGCCGGGATATAGAAGCAACAACGAGACTCATAACAGACTTCAGGGGTAAAAAATTTGGAAAAGGACAAAAAATGAGTTAAGTGAGAGAGAATTCAGCCCCTGAGGATAAATTAAAAACACAAATATAAACACAAATATGAAAAGCAAAATAATAATAACAACAACAACAACTAAATAGAAAACCAAAAAGCCACCTGAGATGCCCAGCTCATCAAATTTAGGAACAGGCTAATGGTTTAACTTCTTAACATGGTAGCGGGCTAGATGTGCATCATAGAGCTTTCCTTAACTTCTCATGATAAAAATCACACACACACACAATATACACACAAGACTGACAAAGTGCAGAAAACCAAAGATGAGAAGGAAGAGCCATTCACTGTGAGTGTAAAATTTCCATTTAGTATAGGATCAGTAGGAACAGGGAGGAAGTACATTCTTAGACCATACATCATGTGTTTCATTCTCACAACTAGACAGAAAGGATGGTCTCAAAAAATGTAGGAGGAGATCTTGATCACTCCTAGAGTCTACACCAAATTTCAGAACAAATTTCAGAACCCAAGGGTTTGTGGAAATATGGTGAACAGCATCCACTTTTGTGGGAACTCTCCTGCAGCCATGGAGTCCTACCTAAACCAGCTGCCCGGTCCTCTCAGCCCTGCCTACCCTACTTGGGCTAAGAGATCTCCACTCTCCCAAGTTAGCAAGATAATGAATAAAGGTAGAAGCACAGTTTTTTAGAAAAAGCTTTATAAATATGAGTAAAGACAGAGAGAGCTTATATTCTAGAGGGCATATGAAAGAATATTTAGTATTCTGTGCTATTTAAGTAACTGCAAATTGTATATAACCTTAGAGTTTTAAAAAATGCAAGGGCTTATTAAGAGGATATTAATTATAATCCTAATCTGCTCAATCTATTATAGATAAATGCCTATTAGAACAGTAAGCAGAGTGAAAAATAATTCACCTATTCTCTTGGTTAACAAAAACAAAGCCTGACTAGGTTTCGCGAGATCTCTCTCAAGAATGAAAGGATAGAAAAAGAGCCAACAGTGGGTTTATGGAAAAAAATAAAATAAAAACAATAAAAAAATATAACTCTAGCGAAAGAAAATAGATAACATTCTGAAACCTCAAAGAGAAAGTTCTAAAAACAGTTTTCTACAACAGGTGAAAAATTAAACTATATCTTATTGTCTTCATACAGATGTAAAAGGTCACTACCTCTATGAAACAAGACTAGAGCACAATAATTAGAAAACAAACTGGCACAAGAATTGGCTAAAATATGAAAACATAAGGAAATCCAAAACGCAGGATGGATTTTAAAAAACATATTAAGAACAACGAAGAATAGGATGACACTGGAGAAAACAATTTGTGATAGAGCAGCTCTTCCCAAACTTCCAAGTGCACATGGATCATTTAAGGATCTTGATAAAACAGAAATTCTGATTCAGCAGTTCTGGAACGGGGCTATATTCTGCATTTCTAACAAGTTCCTAGTGATCCTGGAACTGCTGGTCCTACAGACCATACTGACAGCAGAGATACAGAGAACAAGGTTGAAAAATTCTCCTAGAATACAGAGAAACAAAAGCTATGCGAGGAAAGATGGTAAGTAGGATGAATATAGAATATATATCCAACCTAGTATAGACATGCTAGAGGGAGAAAATAGGATTAAAAAACAATAATCAAATAAAACTTCTCAATATAAGAAGACAAAACGAAAAGACCGTGTTCCGGGTTGAGTGAAAATTACTGAAAGAAGCATTACCTAGATAAATTTCTGAATTTCAATGTGATCACACACACACACAAACACAGATTCAGGCCGCAAAACAACTGCTACAACGGGAAATATGGAGCCCAAAGGGAGGAATGGAGCAAAAGGCTGATCTCAGACTTTCCCCATACTATATATCAGGAACCAACAGGTACCAGTTTGTAAAGAGACGTTAGGGGAAAAAATGTGTGCCCAAAGAACCTGACGCTCAGTCACGTTATTCTGCACGTCCCAAATTCCACATGGAATTTTCAGGTGTGAATGTGCTCAGCAAAGATTAGGACATAGCCATACTTCCTAAGAGTATTACTTAAAGACATTCTGACTGCAGGTCTAATCAAAATTAAGAACTGATGACAAGGAAAGTCGCAGTAATAAGGGGCTGGTAGTCAGCATTAAATCCAACTCAATCCTGTTTGCAAATGACAAACTTGAAAGAAATAAGGTGTAAACTCATGACTGGATCAAGTTATCCCAGGAAAAAGTACAAAAAAGACAGAGAAGATGGCATTATTGATGCAAAACATGAAGGAATTCAAGGCAAAAATTATTAAATAGAAAAATGATCACTTAATATTGAAAAAATTTACAATGCAGACTTCCAGTTCAGGAAGCAGTATGATTACTCATATATAGCTCTTCTCTCTTCTGAAAACCCACTGAAATAACAGTTAAAAAAAAAAAAGTAGGAGAAAATAAAAGCAGAAAATAACTGAAGAAATAACAGAATAAAAATTTTCACACCTGAAGCGATATCAGTCTTTAGGTTAAAAGAGTCTAGTAATGTTCACCAGGATGAATACAAAAAGCATTCCTAGACACATTTGGCAAAACTTGGAGTACTGAAAATAAAAAGAAAACCTCAGAATCTTCCAGGAAGAATACTTCAAGTTACCTAGAAAGTGAAGAAAATAAGCTTGGCATCAGACTTTTTACCAGGAATGGTGCATGCTAAAAGACAAAGGAACAATGCCTTCCACTTGCTAACAGGAAATTATTTTAAGTCTGGAATTCTACACATAGTAAAATATCAGTCAAGCATGAGGTCAAAATTATAATATTTTCAGAAAAAAAAA
>CM053606.1:129763184-129776496 GCA_028646535.1 Procyon lotor | reverse complement strand
CCAGGGGAAAAAAAAACAAAAACATTTTCCAAGAACAGCCCGAAATATGAAACAAGTTAAATCTTGGCCTGAGTATGAGTAATAAGTGGGATATTATAAGAGAGAGGATCCATTTGGCCTTGATCTTTGGATCATTCCCCTTGCAGGGGCATAGGTGTTGAACTGCACTACCTTCTCTATGTATGCAATATTCCTACCAAATATGCAGTGGATATTTATATCACTACTATATTAAAATGCTGTCTATCAGCTTTTAACTTTCAGCGTCAATCTGCAAACAAAGTATGGAAGATTTATCATAACTAGAGAAGAGAATACTCTAAACCTTGCCCACATAAGAGTGATAACAGAGCTGAGAGAAGTTGTATAGTAGAGACAGAGACATGCAAGGAATGTTGACTAGGAAATTTATTTCCCCATCCTGAATACCAAAGAGCCAAAAAGTGTTCCAAGTTGATGAATCAAGAAGTAGGAGTTTAAGTACTTTTTAAATAAAGGATAAGAAAAAAAAATTGGGAGGGATTTGAGGAGAGATAAGTGTATATTTAATTTTTCATGTTGAAGAAGCATAGATAATATCAACAGTTAATAAATTAATAAATCAAGAATGAAAGATATAAACATATTAGAGTTATGAATATAGCCACCAGAAGAAATAAAAACAGTAAAAAATATTCAAAAGTAATTACCGATGAAGACTGATATTATAGATAGGGAGTCTGAAAAAGATTTTACTCGTCATTTGATGTCCTTCTATCCTCTTTGAATTCTTACTTCCAAATACAGGTGTCGCTTTTAGGATTTTTTTTAAAGAACTAAATGTTATAATCCAGAACACATATGAGAATCATCAATTTATAAATATCATGGAATAAAATTTAAAACAAAAATTTTCAATAATAGAAATAAAAGTTACAAAAGCTCAACTTGAGAGGGGAAGTAATTTATCATTTTCTACAATAACAGATCAAGTAAGCCACAATAAATAAAAATTATTTTAAATTAATAGTTATATACTTTGTGCCTTTAGAAGATGATACATTTTTAAATATCTATGAAATACTTATCCAAATTGACCAGGTAATTACCCACAGGATAAGTCTCAGGACTTCTAAACAGTACAAATCATAGACTACATTCTCTAATCACAATGCAATAAAAGTAAAAATTAACAAAATAATTTCAGATCGTATGAAAAAGAGTTTTAAAACCACTCTATTACCGCATCAAATGAGAAATTTAAATTAAAAATAGAGCCTAGGGGTCCCTGGGTGGCTCAGTTGGTTAAGCAACTGCCTTCGGCTCAGGTCGTGATCCTGGAGTCCCGGGATCGAGTCCCACAACGGGCTCCTTGCTCCGCGGGTAGCCTGCTTCTCCCTCTGACCTCTCCCCTCTCATGCTCTCTCTCCCTCTCTCTCTCTGCTTCAAATAAATAAAATAAAAATAAATCTTTAAAAAAAAAAAATAGAGCCTATTTAAGCCTAATGAAAATAATATCTAAGTAAAAATGCAAGCATTCTTGACAGAGCTATACTCAAAAGCCGAATCTCCCTAGAGTAGCTCTGGGAGGAAAGCCAGGGACCTGGGAACTGGGGCTGCCTCCCAGTGTGGCCTTCGCAGACTGGAGCAGGGAAAGTAAGGTGAGTTGCTTTGCACTGTGAGTCCTTTTGTATTATTTGAACGTTGCACTGCATGCATGAAGGACCACAAAATACAGAAGTATTTTTAAATCACACTGATAAATTTAAATATTTTCATTACTAGCCAAGTATTTTGTTTTCAATGAACCAATCAATTCATGAAGCTAGAAAAGAAAGAAAAAACAATAGCAAGCAAAGCAGGAAGAATAAAATGAAAATCTAAGCATAAAACTAATAAATTTTAAAACAATAAATGATGAGTAGATAAATAAGCAAACAAGTGGAATGGTGGTAATTTGGGAAAAGAGTTTTTAAAAAACTGACAAAGTTCTGACAAATTAAATAAAAAAGAAAGAAAATTAGAAAAGAAGTACAAAATAAAAGAGTTCCTCATTGACTAAGTGCCAAGCACTGTGTGTCAAATATCTAGCATAGACGGTCTCATTTCATTTTTTTTACCAACAGGTAAGTCAACATATCTTAATAACTTAAGAGAAGTCTACCCACAATTATATTTAAACAAAGTAGAAATCTAAATAAAGTGAATAATTTCTAGAAATACTAATTAATAAAATTGATTCAATGGAATAGGAAAGCTGAATATCCATTGATGACATTGCTAATATTACCAAGGGATAATTTGTTAACAGGTTCTAGGCCTAGATAATGCTATGGACAAGGCCTTTCAAGTTTTCAAGAAGCTGATTAACATCCACATTGAATAATCTATTCCAGAGCTTATAAAATATGAAAAGCTACCCCAATTCACTTCTTGAGGTTAACATAAGTCTGATGCCAAAATATGACAATAGCTAGTGTATTCCAAAGAGTTTTCTGTGGAAATTACCATCACTTTCTGAGGAAGGGTGGTCTATTGTGGATTAGTTTGGAAAATACTCTCAAACATTTGCAGCATATATAGTC
The DNA here is from genome assembly GCA_028646535.1 of Procyon lotor. Taxonomy (NCBI): domain Eukaryota; kingdom Metazoa; phylum Chordata; class Mammalia; order Carnivora; family Procyonidae; genus Procyon; species Procyon lotor. The sequence goes on along the minus strand of CM053606.1, from coordinate 129,773,932 downwards.
TCATATTAAAGACTCTGAGAAACCAGAAGCAAAGAAATATGTTTAAATGTTTTAATCTGCCTTTCTCAAATGCATCTGACCAGGAACTATATATTTCCTCATAATATTCCTTCTTAGAAAAAAAAAATGAAAAAAAGAAATGGTACTCCAGAAAAGATTCATTTATGGATACAATGTGAAAATGCTAAATAAGGAACCAGTCAAATTAAGTCAAAGTATATTAAAATAATAAGCCAGCACAATAAAGTAAGGATTACCACAGGAAAGCAAGGATTATTTAATATTAGAAAATATATTAATATAACACATCACATCACTAGGTCAAATAACAAGAGCACATAATTATCAAAAAAGGACAGAAGATCACTTGATGAAATTCAACACTTTTTTTCTGATTTTTAAGCCTCTCACAGTAAACTAGGAAGCAAAGTATATTTCCAAATCTTTCTTAGACCAACTGCCAACACCTCTTAGCAGCAAATTACTAAAGCTGCTCTCATTAAAATCAAGAGGAAGGTAAGGATGTCCAGGATCACAACTAACATTCAAGTAAAGAAACAAGATATATAAATATTTGAAAAGAGGATAGAAGTTATTGATTATCTGCACAAGATGATGTAAGAGAATCAAAAAAACTGTTACAACTAAAATAATGCTTAAAAAATTGGCTAATTATAAAACATATATCCAAGACTCAGTTTCCTATATACCAGAAATAATTAGTTAGAAAATATAATGAGGAGAAGATCCATTCACAATACCTATAACTTAAACTTAATAATAATAATAAATAAACTATAAATTACTTAATCAAAACATTGAGAGATGAAACAGAGAGGAAAACCTATACAAATGGAAAGATAAAATGTGCCCCTAGAGGGGTAGAAAAAATAATAGAAAATGTCAATTATTCCCCCAGAAATCTACATTTTTAACATAATGCCAAGCATTGTATATGGCAATCACTGTGTGTGAAGATAGGTATTGAAAAAAAAAAAAGTAAAAACCAGTGGAAATATACCCAAAGTAGATATCAAACTGTTTTTTAATCCTTTAATAATAAAACAGTATAATGCTGGTGTTAGGAGTTAATATTTCCATGCAACAAAGCAAAGAGGCATGAAAATAGAGCTTTGTAACTATTTAACTTAATATATGACAAAGTACATATCACAAGCCCATATGGAAAAATGGATTACTCCATAAATGGTTTGTGCAAAACCTGCTAAGTATTTGGGGTGGGGAGAAAACTTATGGTCTTATTTCATACCACACAAAAATAGAGTTAAAATAAATTTTAGAACTAAATGAAAATATGTTTTTGAGGCAGAATGGGTAAATATTTGCCAGATTTTAGAGAGGAAGAATTTCCTAAACCTAACAGCACTGGAAGGGCTCACAGGATAAAATGATGGAATGATATGGGATTATGAAATCTTACTCTCCAAACCTTTAATGAAACACACAAACAAACAAAAAAATGACCAGCCAGAAATATACCAGAAACACTCAAAGGAAGGAGCACAATCTCAACCAAGGAAGGGATATAACCTTATATGCCAGTACCAAAGAAGGAAAGATCCCAGGAATCAAAAAGCAGCTATCGAATGGTAACAGTTCTAGTGGAAAATCAATGAATAAAATTCAGAAGTGTCTCCCTAATATTAGCTACCACCACCAAGTTGGGAGTAAAGCTGTTTGCCTACTCACTCAGTCATTGGATATGCTGAAATACACATTACATTTACTCCAGTCCAAACACTATTCATTCAGTCTGGAAAATACCAGTCTGAAGGAATTAAGTTTTCTATAGGTAATAATTTTGAAAAAACATTATTATCCCTATATAACTCAAGTATTTTATGTTTCCTGGAGAAAATGGGTAACATCAAGATAAGTCAAAAGAAAAAAATCTCTGTCATGCCTGGATGGCTCAGTCCCTTAAGTATCTGCCTTTCGCTCAGGTCATGATCCCAGGGTCGTGGCATCGAGCCCCACATCGGGCTCCCTGTTCAGTGGAGAGTTTGCTTCTCCCTCTCCCTCTCTGCCCTCACTTGTGTTCTCTCTTGCTCTCTCGCTCTCTCCCCCTATCTTAAATAAATTTTTAAAACTCTTAAAAAAAAAAGAAGAAGAAGAGAAAAGAAATCTATCAGTGTATAATTCCCAGTAGTTGCTTGGTGCCAGTATACATAAATACATCTATGTTCTAAAAAGTAATCATAATCAACGTGGTCTCATAGGCAATTTTTTTTTTAAGATTTTATTTATTTATTTGACAGAGAGAGAGAGAGATCACAAGTAGGCAGAGAGGCAGGCAGAGAGAGAGGGGGAAGCAGGCTCCCTGCTGAGCAGAGAGCCCAATGCGGGGCTCGATCCCAGGACCCTGGGATCATGACCTGAGCCGAAGGCAGAGGCTTAACCCACTGAGCCACCCAGGCACCCCTCATAGACAGCTTTTTAAAAAACTGACCACACATTATGTGCCTCTTTCCTTTTCCATGAATACTTCTCTATATGATTTGAATGCCTATGTAATATTCCCTTGTATAGATGAATCAATTTGTTTGATGAGTTCTCTGTTTTGGGGACTTTAGATGAGATCCAAGAAAAGATCCTTTTATACACATCTTAGTACATTCATCAGATTATGTCATTTTTTTTATCAGATTATGTGATTAAGAAAAATTCATAGAAGTGGAATTAGTAAGAAAAACCAGCATAACCTTTAAGATTTTTAATACACATTGCAAAGCTGCACTTTTGAAAGGTAGTACCAATTTACACTTTTACCCTCACTAACAGGGCCACGTTCCTGTGTCTTCACATCCGGTCCAACCCCAGGTTGAAAATACTTTCTTGACTACTGTGTCCTTTCTTCTCAAGTTCTTTACCAGAGCCAAAGGAAGCCTCTTTCATAGTCCAGGGTTGCATGCTGGCAGAAGAGTACCCCTTCCAAGTTGTAGGCCTCCTCCTCCTTCTTACATCCAGTCGTAGGCCTACACTGCTTATTGACAGTTCATTTAAGCCACTTTCAGATCGGAATGAAAGATTACAAATTCCTGACTTCTGATCCAAGCTTACTGAGGTATCAAAGCACTGGCCCGAATCCAGATTTGAGACAGACACAAGTCTATTAAACTAAAAAAGATAGTTCCAAGCTTTTCCAATAGCCATCATCACATCACTCTCAATAGATGAATTTTTCTTGACTGTTCTTTGATACAGTTGAACTACTTCCCTGAGCAAAGAGAGAAGCCACATCACTTGGCCACTCTGTTATTGCCAAACAGGTACATATATAAGAACCTGTATTCTACGTACTAGAAAATCAAAGTAAGATAAGTTTCTTGAGGAACAAATAGCTCATTCAAAATAAGGCTTTCATTTAACACCAGTTATTGAACATCAACTCTGTATCAGACCTCATAGAGGCATTTAATTATAAGGCTCAATGAGATATAACCTAGTGAGCAACACAGAAACATCATCATCAGTTCAATATGAATTATCAAACAAAGTTCAGACAAATATCCCACGTAACATGGATAACATAGAGGACAAAGTAGTTGGTTTTATCTATAGGGGTCAGAGAAGGCCTCACAGAGAAGGTAACAAATTCACTGGATCTTCAACAACGAGTAAGAGTTTTTCAAGAGGAGAACCTTCAGACTGGCATTCCAGAGAGGGCCACAAGGGCACAGGCCGGGCTACTCAGCACAGTTCACAGATAGCACTGAACCAAGGGATTTCACCATTTAAATCAGAGTATGGCAAGCTGTTACAATCTGCTGCAACAAATCTTTTTTCTAAAGAAATATACAGACTAGACTTACTTTTGAGTTATTCTTACACAAATATTTCTTTCACAATTGTTCTCAGTTTTCTAATAGCAAGAAGTAGCAAACAGTAAAAATGCACAAAAATATTAAATAAAAACCTCAAGGAGCCAAACTAAATCCATGCTTGTTTTCTTTACTAATAAATGTTTATGGTTTAATGTTTCAGCATATTTTCTCTGTATATGATTGTCCCTGGATCCAACAACTGAGTAAAATATAAAGCCATTTCATATTTTGAAAAAAAAGCAAGATGACGCTAGGCAATCAGCTCCCTGCACTAGAGTTTGAGAACCAAAGGATTCCTGCATAGATGAAGGTGAAAAGCTAAAACTCCAAAGACAAGTTATGATCCAATACTTGAAAAGATCTAGTAAGACATGTTGAGAAATTCAATGTTTTGTAATACAAAGAAGTAACATCAATTGTGTGAGAGACTTTGTGTTTGTTATTCACTAAATTAAAAAAAAAAAACTGTTGGTAGCATAAAAGATGGACTTAAATGAAAAGAGATTGAAGGTTATTATAGTTATGCTGGAAAGAAGCAGGACCAAAACAGATGAGCTGGGAGAAGCAGGCATAAATAGTGAAAATAGTATACTGTCATCACAAGCTAATTAGCTGATTTCTGGCAAATTTTAACACTTGAGTCCTTGACATTAAAGAATAGTAATTGGCTATGGCCAATAGGTACATGAAAATGTGCTCAACATCACTAATCATCAGGGAAATGCAAATCAAAACCAAAATGAGATGTTATCTCACACCTGTTAGAATGGCTATTATTAAAAAGACAAAGATACCAAATTTGGCAAGGATGTGTACTATTTGAGGGAATGTAAACTGGCAAAGCCATTATGGAAAACAGCATGAAATTTACTCAAAAAATTAAAATGCAATTATCATATGATACAGCAATCCTATTTCTGGGTATATTACCCAAAGGATTGAAATCAGAATCTCGAAGACATATCTGTATTCCCATGCTCACTGTGGCATTATTAATAATGGCCAAGACATGGAAACAACCCAAATGTCCATAGAAAGATGAATGGATAAGGAAACTGTAGTATTTGCATACAATGTAATATTATTCAGCCCCCCAAAAAAGGAGGGGGGAACCTGCCATTTGTCACAATATGGATGAACCTGGAGGACACTGTACTAAGTGAAATAAGCCAGACAAAGAAGAACAAATACTACATGATGCCACTTATATATGGAATCAAAAATAGTAAAACTCACAGAAGGAGAGAGAAGAATGGTGGTTGTCAGGGGCTAGGGGGAGAAGGAAATGAAAAAGTGTTGGTCAAAGGGTTGAACTTACAGTTATGCAGGATGAGTAAGTCCTAGAGATCTACTCTACACATAATGCCAACAGTTGACAATACTGTATTGTATACTTAAAAATTTGTTAAGAGGATAGATCTGATTGTAAGTGTTCTTACCAGAAAAGAAGGATGGATGGATGGATGGATGGATGGATGGATGGATGGATGGATGGAAGGGAAGGGAAGGGAAGGGAAGGGAAGGGAAGGGAAGGAAGGAAGGAAGGAAGGAAGGAAGGAAGGAAGGAAGGAAGGAAGGGAGGGAGGAAGGAAAGAAAAGGGAGGGGAGGGGAGGGAGGAAAGAAGGGAGGAAGGAAGGGGAAGGAATGAGTAGGGGAGAGAGGAGGAAGAAAGAAAAAAGAGCAAACAAGCAGGAGGAAACTTTTGGAGGTGATGGATATGTTTATAGCACTGATTATGGTGATGGTTTAACAGCATATACTTATCTCCAAACTCATTATATTGTATATATTAAATATATACAGCTTTTGGTATGTCAAAAATTATTTATACACACACAAGAGTAAAGAAATTTCTGCCAAAATTAAATCCTAATTGCTATCTTTTTTGTCCTTCTCAGTCAGAGTCATAGGACATCAGAAGTAGAAGGAACCTGAGAGATTAACTCATCCAGAGGTGCTCAAGCTTTAGGGCCCATACTTGGTCAACTTATTGAAAGCCAAATAACTGAGTGCCAATCCCACAGGTTCCACTTCTGGAGGCCTGGGTGGAGCCCAGGAATTTAGACTTTTAACAAGCAGCCCTGGTGATTTTGATACGTGTGATCCTCCAAAGACCATATTCCAAGAATCATTTATCTGGTGCAAGCCCCTCGACTGTCAGGGGAGAAAGCTGAGGCCAGAAAATACAAGTAATGAATCTAATCTCAAGAAGCCTCAGAATTACAAGGCACCCGGGCACCCAATTCCAAGTAATCTTTACACAAGACGGCCCAAAACAATCCAAAGTCAATGTGGGCCAACTAGATGAAACCAAAAGAACCAATCTAGAGCAACAAAGGGTCAAGTTCTGAAAGGAAGAATTTTTCTTGGGTGTTTTTCCGGTCTCATACATGCAGGTGATAGCACATTCCCCTCAGTAGTAGGCCCTTCTCAAGGTGTGTTCACACACAGTTGGCTTTGAGTAGCCTTGGTTGGCCCATTTAAATAATGAGCTCAGCCAACTGCAAAGACACCAAACCGAGGGAATCAGCCATGTCATATAACTTAAACTCCAAGAATCAGAAACTCATGGGAAATACTTCGGAACACAACATTTGGCCGTTAGAGCCACAGAGCTGAACGATGCTAAGAACTCTGCCGCTGACTACTCACCAATTCACCACCTCCTTATGCCTCAGTTTCCTCATGTGTCAAAAGGCTATACTGAGATCTACCCGACGCACCTCAGAGAGGTGTTACGGAGGACAATTGTGCAACTGCTTTTAAACGGTTACTAGGACTACTCAAAAGTAAAGAATGTGAAAGTCCTTTCTCATGTACTCCAGCAGTCACTTGAATACTTGGGGAGGTACAGGTACAGGGAGAGAGGCACAGGTCAATAGAAGCATCTGGAAAAAATATGTTTTGGGCTGGGCTTTAAAAGAAGGGGAAGAAAAAGAAATAAAATTAAAAAATAAAAAATAAATAAAAGAAGGGGAAGCAGTTACTGATGGAGTGGCAGGGAGGATGAAGAAAATTAGGTGGACTGAAGCAGAGTGAACAGGGGGGCGACCTGGTAAGACTGCGACAGAAATTAATTTTTTTTATTTTTATAGCTTCTTGGCCTTCAAATGGCAGAATGTACCAACAGAGCAAGAGAAAGAGGAAATACCTTTATCTCCCCAGGTTACTTACTAAAAGCTATGTACAAAATAATTCACTTTTTAAAAATTATTTCAATTACGTAGAGCTTTATCGTTAAGATTTTTAGTACGAGGAGGTATGTGAGTAGTAAAGTCTCTCAGCTTTTGCGTTTCTTGGCTCCAGAATTTCAAATTAATGAGCCTTACACTCTATCATGTATTCACTCTATAAAATACACATGACTTGTTTTTCTCCTATCTACACAGGCCAAGTCAACTTTTATCAAGTCACCATCAAATAGCATTTCATTAAGCCCCCACCTGTACACATCCTAAAACACTGCAGTGAGTTAAGGAGGCTTAGTGAAGAAGGGACAAGCTCACATTGCAGCCACTTTCAAAAAGTAGGAAGAGTTTTCAAAGGCATATACTTGTTAAGCTTTGGCACAGTTTCAATAAGGCGATGGTAACTGAAAAAGACCTTAATGGTCATATAATGCAAGCATTTGCTCTGAAGTACAACTTCCCACCCAAAGTAAAATTCCCACTATGGTAGTCTTGATATATGCCTACTCATCTCTGATTGGAAATGTCCAAAAATGGGCTATCTGTTGTAATGAAATGATAATTCATTACATTTTTTATGAATTTTAATTAAAAGAGAATTCTTCCTTTATTTGGTATTTAACAATAAACCTCCCTGTCATATAATTCAGTGAACAAAGCAAGAGATTTCGAATCAGACAGAATTGTGTCCAATTCCCAATTCTGTCCTTTACTAGTTGTTTGACCTTGAGTCTCTTCTTCAAGCTCTCTGAACCTCTGTTTCCTCACCTATAAAATGAAGATAATAGCCCTCCTACCTCTGTGGTTTGTGAAAAGCATTTAGCAATTCACCTGGCAAGTAACAGTTGTTCAATGAATAAAGTATTATTCCATTCACTTGTCCTAGCTCTGTTGTTTGCTGCTAATGTTTTAATCCCTCTTTTATATGCACACAATAGTCCTTTAAATATATGCTGACGGTGAGCTTTTTCTTCCTGACACTGTTCTTTACCCTGTTAATTATCTCCAGTTTCTACATCATTTTATGGTACCATTTAATGCCAAGCCACTATGCTTTTGGGACCATGTGGACAGTCCAACATAATGGGCTGTGGTTGGTGATTAAGTGATTCAGTAATTGGGACATCTTTCAACCAAGGAATATGATCAATCCAGTTCAACACTTCACAGTCCAAACCATTACAAGATGGAAGAAATGTATCCAATATAACATTAATCACAATCAATGTAAATGGATTGAAATATCTCGTTAAAAGACAGATATTGTCAGACTGGATTAAAAAATAAAGGGACGCCTGGGTGGCTCGGTCAGTGAAGCGCCTGACTCTTGATTTCCATACAGGTCATGATCTCAGGGTCCTGGGATCAACCGCCACCCACCACAGGCTCCGAGCTCAGCGGGGAGTCCATTTGAGGATTCTCTCCCTCTGCTCCTCCTCCCACTCATGTGCACAAGGTCTCTCTCTCTCTCAAATAAATAAATCTTTTTAAAAGTACAAAAAAATAAAAAACAAAATATGACTCTTAAGTTATTTGCAAGGGACACATCTAAAGCTTAACACACAAAAATGTAATGTAAAGTTTATGAAAAAGATATATCAAGAAAACACTAGTCAAAAAACTAGTAAAGTTTTATCAATATCACACAGAATAGATTTAAAGGCAAAAGAATTACTGGATATGAAGAGAATCACTACAAAAAAGGCTCAATTCACTAGAAATACATAACAATTTTACATGTATATGCACTTAATTACATGGATCCAAAGGTATATATAGAAAACATATGTCTGAACTACAGAAAAATGGAAAATCCACTTAATAATATAAGATTTTAATATCTCTCTCCTCAGTTCACTGATACCTCAAGCAACAACAAAAAAATTAGTAATGTTATAAAAATATGAATACAAAAAACTTGAAACAACACAGTCAACAACTTGAGAATATATATTATTTTCAAGCACACATAGTTTATGAAAATTAACCACATTCCAGGCCATAAAATAGAACTCAGCAAGTTTTGGTTAGGTGTACCTCATATACTACATTATCTAACAACAAATAGCTACATTAAAAATCAGTCGTAAAAAAAAAAAAAAAAAACCATAAGAGGAAATTTTATGTTTGAAATCCAAAAACATACCTCTAAATTACCCATAGGTTGTAAAAGAATGAAAATTTTAAAACACTGAAAGATAAGAAAAATACTACTGATCAAACTTTGTGAAACGCAGCTAGAGACAGACTCCTAACTTTGAAAGAGTGAAGAATGTATTTAAATGAGGTTTCAAAAAGGAGAACCCATAAAGAAAAAGATCGATTAATTTACTCTATTAAAGTTAATAATTTTGATCCATAAAAAGGATGAATGACTGAAAAAAATCACAAACTGGGAGAATATATCAGCAATATAAATACTATCAAAGGAGATTAGAACGTACAATATATAAAAATCTCAATGAACCAATGAGAAAAGATGAACAATCTAATGGAAAAATGGCAAAGCCACTTAACAGAAAGGGAAACAGGAATGGTGAATAAAAAAATGAAAAGAAGCTTCCCTTCCTTAGTAACCAGAGAAATACAATTTAAATCACAGGATATCGTTCGCACCATACATAATACAGGCAAAAACAAGAAGTCTGATAATAAGTACAGGAGAAAACATGACACAAAAGAAGAATTCCTACACCATGGGCAACAGTTTGAAGAGATAAAACCACTTTGGAAAACACAGTTCAGAATTATGTAAAGTTGACCACGCACACACCCATGGCCTAGCACTTCTACAACCCCATGAGCTGTAGGAGGGGCACGGGAGGTCGGTGGTAAGAATACGCTTATTTTACAAAGTCAAATTGAGGATACTGTGATCATCATCTCAGTGCCTGGTGGAACTTTCCCAGGTTTACCAGTAGTCTGCCAAAGAAACAGCCTCTTAAAAGATACATTCTAAAATTTTCACGATGGGGTAAGAGGTTCTGCAGTGTTGAGGAGCCTGCTAGAAACAACAGGCTGAGCACACGCATCTACAGATTCAGCTGGAACCGACTGAAGTCTTACTGTATGCCAGGCCCTAAGTTAGTAGTGCACATACAAAGGTAAAGAACGAGGGAGATGTAGTTCTCTTTTCTCAGGAAGCTTACTTTGGTCAAAACAGATAATATAGTAAGACTACACAAATAATCATGTAGACAAATTGTGGTATGTGAGATGAAGGAAACACAGTGACACTATGAGAACACAGAATGGGAACCCAAGAGTCAAGGAAGTTAAAGGTGTTCTTAAGGAAGTCATCTTTAACCAAAATGGCAAAAAGAAGGTAGCCAGGCAAAGAGAGAGGGCAAACAAGTACTGTGGGTAAAAATAAGAGGTGTATCTGATCCAGGAAGAGAGCGAAGCATAGCGCAGCAGAGAGGGAAGAAGTGCTAGACAGACAGGAGCCCGATCACACAGGGCCTCGGAGGCCACCACAGGATTCTGGACTGTTCTAAAGGCATGGGCGGTTGTTAGAGGGTCTTGAGTAGGAGAGTGGCCTGCTCACGCGTGCCCTTCACCACACAGGCTACAGCAGGGTGAACGGACAGGGGGACACGCAGAGTGGGCTCGGGGAGCTGGCTGGAGGTACTGCAGCAATCTGGGAAGCCTCGGCCTCTCCAAAGAGATGACGTTAGAGACAAAAAGATGTGGTCCAACCAAAGACGTCCTTTG
>CM053606.1:129739142-129762684 GCA_028646535.1 Procyon lotor | reverse complement strand
ATATATAACTTATATATATAACTTATATATATATATAACTTATATATATATAACTTATATAAATATATATTAAATATATATTTATTAAATATATATTTATTAAATATATATTAATATATATTAATATATAAATATATATAACTTATATAAATATATATAAATATATATGTGTGTGTGTGTAAAATATATATTTTTTCCCCCCAAGAGTTCTTAGTTGTTTTTAGTTATACTTAGTGGGATAAATAGGAAAAAGTACATTTACTCCATCTTTCCAGAAGTGGAAACTTCCCAGCCTGTCAATTTTTTAACAACACACTGTGTGAAGTACAAAATTTTCACAAAGCAAACATCAGTGTCAATACTACCTCCCCGCATGCTTCATTTTTTCCTGAATATTACCTCCTCTGTGAATCCTTTCTAGAACCATTTAAGTCAAAATTAATTACTTCTTTCTTTGTGTATCCACAGCATGGCATTTACTTTTCTGTAAAGCCTATAATCATCCAATGGTGCCACCATTGGTCATAGAAGTAAAGCAAACTGAAGATGAAGACTATGTCAGATTCATGTTTGGATTCTCAATGTCTGAATGTCTAAGAGTACACATGGATTACAATAAAACTCACACAGTGTGGGGAAAATAGTGGAGACCCAATAAATATTTGTTGACTGAATAAGTGAACGAATGAACATTTATTCAGCACTTGCCCATATGCTCTGAAACTCAAGAAAGGTTTATTAAATTGGACTAAATTGTTTCAGCATCTGTCAGGCTAATCAATCCACAATTATTATTTCTTCCCAAGAGGAAAAGAGAAGCTCACAAAGTATATTCAAGGTGCAATTATTGCAGATTAATACTTTTTCCCAATCAACATTTAATTAATTAGCAACTATTTATTTAAAAACCACACAACCAGAACTACACATGGTACAGAAGAAGTGAAAGTCAAGATTCCTGACCTCCAGTATAAAATATACAGTGGAGACCACAAGATAAGCAAAAATTAAAGAGTAAATAAATCAGTGAAAATGAACTGTAAGAAGAAAAAAAAGAACATGATCTGAATCATTAAAAAGGACTTCATAAGATGAGTAGGACTTCTATCAGGCTTTTAAAAGTAATTAAGTTTTAGTTGACTGAGAGGAAAGCAAAAAGAAGGGCATTTCGGGTCTGGCAACAGTAGAAAGATACAAAGATAGAAATGAATTCAAACAGAGAGGGATTCACTTAGAGGGGATAAGGCTGAAAATTAGAGTTTGAAAATGACTCAAAATTCACACAGCATAGAAGAAGAAATAAATCACCATCATCTCAACTATATTACAGTTTACAAACATTTTTCAAACATGCATTTTTTTCATTTAAGCCACCAAATATCTTTTTTAAGATTTTATTTATTTTTCTAACAGAGAGAGAGATCACAAGTAGGCAGAGGCAGAGAGGGGAAAGCAGGCTTCCTGCTGAGCAGAGAGCCCTAAGCAGGGCTCAATCCCATGATGCTGGGATCATGACCTGAGCCGAAGGCAGAGGCTTTAACCCACTGAGCCACCCAGGCTTCCCATAAGCCACCAAATATCTTTGATGAAATGCAGAGTGAAACATAGAGTGACTTGAATTTAGATCTTCAGACATCCACCCCTGTGCCATGAACACACCATTCTCTCTGTGTAAGGTTCAAACTGGGGGGGGGGGGGTTATATTGGGGTAGGGGTGCTCTTTTCCCAGCAAGATAAATCTGCCAATATCTTAAAAGATAGATTTAAAAGAAGAGACTAGAAAGATGATAAAGATCCTAACTAGAAAGGCAGTGGCAAACATGGGGAAGAAACGAGTAAATCTAGGAGAGATTTCAGAAGAAGATAGACAATTTGACAGAAGGGGAAGAAAGGGAGTCAAAGAAAAAGCTAAGATTTCTGTTTCAGGCATTGAGGAAAACTGGTACCTAGTCAAGGGGATCAGAAAACATAAATGTTGAGTTTGTGTTTAGACACTGAATTTCAAGAACTCTGTAGGTTTGTAGAAAAGGAGGAAGAAGATATCAAGGGGCACCTGGGTAGCTCAGTTGGTTAAGCATCTGCCTTTGGCTCAGGTCATGATCTTGGGGTCCTGGGATGGAGCCTTATGTGGGGCTCCCTGCTCAGTGGGGAGCTTGCTTCTGCTCTTCTTCTGCCTCTTCTTCTTCTGCCCCTCTCCCCACCCCCGCTTGTGTGCTCTCTCGCTTGCTCCCTCTCAGATAAATAAATAAAATCTTTAAAAAAAAAAAAAGAAAGAAAGAAAGAAAAAAGACATCAAGCCAAGGAGCAGTGCATGTTGTTCACTGAAAGCTGTTAAACAAAACTAACCTGTCTGGAATCTAGAAGTCCAGAGCCACATTTGAATTGGTCACCTCAAGCAAGACGGCTACAGTCATATCATGGTAGACTATGGTAGCTATGGTTTTTTACTTCTCAGCATACTTCCCCATTTTCTGTTTTCTTTTTCTTTAAGTTCATCCACTCTGATCCCCACACTCTGGTCTAGGTTGACTGTCAATCACAGTACCATTCTCACCCCACACTCCAAACTACAGACAGATTCGTCCAAGTAAGGCCAATCAGAATCTTCACCAACAATGATACATAGTATATTAACCACATTCTCCTATTTTCTATATTTCTGATGCTCTGACATCTTGGGCCTCACTGATCAGGAGGAAGTGCCCCTTGCAAGGTTAGCTGATTCATAGACTTTCCCGTGAATGCTCCTTTCATATGTAAACCAACCAACCTAAACCAACACCCTCAAACCATCCTCCAAATCACATTTACAACCTCCAAACATGCTCACCCAATATATATCCCTGCTGTAATCAACCCAAGGCCATGGACCAGACAACTTGAGACAGTCTATATACTTGAGACCCCACTAAAATTATTCAAACCAATCCTAAGCCTGTTTACTTTGTCTCACCCATTCTTTATCACCAAAACTACAATCAGGTTTTATGCCCATGCTTTTCCCTCACTCCTCTGCCTCGTACCTGACCCTGGTGCTTCCTTGGGTGGCACTGCATGGCATGGCATGCCCCTTCTCTTGAGAACTGTAACAAAATAGCTTTCCAATGGCAATCATTTTCTGATCTGATGGCTCTCCACAGATGAATAATAATAAAATATATTTTAAAACATATGGGTGTTGCAAATAAAGGTTGTTTCAACCCAGTACTAGAAGTCCTAGCCAGAGCGATTAGGCAAGAAAAAGAAATAAAAGTCATCCAAACTGAAAAGGAGGAAGTCAGACTGTCTCTATTTGCAGATGACGTGATATTATATATAGAAAACTCAAAAGACTCTATCAATGACCTGTTAGAATAAATGAATTCAGTGAAGCTGGAGGATACAAAATCAATACACAAAACTCTATTTTTTTATACACTAATAACAAAGTATCAGAAAGAGAAATTAGGAAAACAATCCCATTTACAACTACATCAAAAATAAAATAAAATATCTTGGAATTAATTTAGCCAAGGAGGTGAAAGACCTATCTATTGAAAACTACAAGACATTCATGAAAGAAATTAAAAAAGACACAAACAAGTGGAAATATATTTCATGCCCATGGGTTGAAGAATTAATATTGTTAAAATGTCTATACTACCTAAAGCGATATACGGATTCAATGCAATCCTTATCAAAATTCCAATGAAAGAGAACAAACAATCCTAAAATGTATAGAGAAGCACAAAAGACCCCAAACAGGCAAAGAAATCTTGAAAAAGAAGAAAAAACTAGAGGCATTGCACTCCCTGATTTCAAACTACATTACAAAGTTATAGTAATTAAAATAGTATGTCACTAATATAAAAACAGACACACAAATCAATGGAACAGATGAGAAAGCCCAGAAACAAAATCACACATATACTGTCAATTAATTTACAACAAAGAAGCCAAGAATATATGATGGGGAAAGGATAGTCTCTTCAATAAATGGTGTTGGGAAAACTGCACAGCCACATGTAAAAGAATGAAACTGGCCCACTATCTTACACTACACACAAAAATTAACTCAAAATGGACTAAAGACTTGAACATAAGACCTGAAACCATAAAAATCCTAGAAGAAAACAGGCACTAAGCTCCTTGACATAGGTCTTGATAATGATTTTTTTTTAATCTGTCACCCAAAGGAAAAGCAACAAAACAAAAATAAACAAGTAGGATATATCAAACTAAAAAGCCTCTGCACAGCAAAGGAAACCAGCAACAAAATGAAAAAGCAACCTACTCAATGGGAGAAAATATTTGCAAATCATATATAAGGGGCTAATATCCAAAATACATAGAGAACTCATGTAACTCAATACCAGAAAACAAACAATTAAAAATTAATTTAGGGTGGTTATGAACATTGGGGAGGGTATGTGCTATGGTAAGTGCTGTGAAATGTGTAAGCCTGATGATTCACAGACATGTACCCAGGGGCAAATAATACATTATATGTAAATAAAAAAATAAATAAATAAAAATTTAAAAAATAAAAATTAATTTAATTTAAAAATGAGCAGAGGATTTCTCTCTTTCTGTGAATAAAACCATAATTGTCCTTACCATTCAAGCTCAAAAGTACAAAAGCATCTATCTATTCAGTCAGCCACTAAATCTCACTATTCTATCATCTTACATCTCTTCCTTTTGTCCCTACCAATAACATTTTCACCACTTTAATCCTGGTCTTCTTTATTTCTCTCACTTAGCAATAATGTAATACGTAACACATCTGAATTATCACTTTCTTTTTGAAACCTCTTCTTTCTTACCTGCCCTGGCCAAAATTATCCTCTCTCTGCTTTTTCCTCTCCTTTTCTACCATTCTTCACCTCCACTCTCTTACAACCATCTTGAGTCAGCTCAGGCAGGATCATTTCCAGGATGCTATCCCATACCTGACTGGACATCTCTTCTCTTCTCACTGGTGGTGAATGTCCTCTTCAATGATACCTCAGCACCCTATGCTTACCCCTCCTTCAAAGTTTACCACAGCCTAAGTAAAAATTATCCAAATTATGTCACTAAGTTTTTCAAGGAAAAGATCAATGTTAAATGGATTATCTGCCCAGTATGTAGTAGAAGCTCAATAAATGCTTTTGAGCTTTTAAAGTGAATCGTGTTGCTTTCATCCGAGTGTCTCCATCATTGAGCACATGTGAGACATAGATCAGTGGTTAGATTTTGGTTTGGGCTGGCTAAGTGAAGAGTCTTCTGCAATAGGCTGAATGTGTCCTCTAGGAACTTCAAATGTTGAAATCCTAACCCTAATGTGATGGTACTAGGAGGTGGGGCATTTGCAAGGTAATTAGGTGATAAGGGTAGAGGCCTCGTGAATGGGATCAGTGCCCTTATAAAAAGTGATACTAGAGAGTTCTTCTTTTGTTATATTGAGGATACAATGAGAGGTTGGTAGTCTGCAACCCAGAAGTGGTCCTTCATCAGATCCTAGCCATGCCTGCACACTGATCTCAGACTTCTAGCCTCCAGAACTGTGAGAAAGAAATTTCTATTGTTAATAAGCCACACAGGCTATGACACTTCGTTACAGCAGCCTGAACGAAGAAGACACCTCCTCATCTCCAGTCTGACTATAATTCTATACATCCATCTCACCATTAATGATTAATCTTGGCTCACAACCTTACTTGGTTGTGATTCCAAAAATGCTTTCATTAGCACCCTAGATCGCCTCTGCCTTTCCTCCTCACCTACTTGCTTATTCTTCACAACTAAGTTTGAATTTTCTCTGTGCTTGCTTGCTCCATAATACCACCATCAACATTTACCTAATCATACCATATGTTTCCACTATAATCTAAGGTTGTCTGATCTCAGCTGGGTCTTCTGCATTGCTCGACACCTCTTATATTTATCTTCAGCTGACCCCTATCAAATTCCCCCATTGCAGCTGCTACATCGTTTTTCCACTCTCCTTAAGTCCCAAATTCCACCCCTACTCCCCACATGCTCAGTGAAAGATCACCTCTTCCACATAACTCAGGATACAATCCCCCTTCCACAACCATGAGATGGCTTGGCTTTCTTCACCCTCAGCTCTAAACTTTTCTATCCCTTTATACAGCCCTTCTCAGGCTCCAATGAAAGAACTGCCCAGCCTCCTTTGCAAAGCCAAATTCTCTATTCATACTATACCGATGATTTAATTTTTCTCCCCCTCTTTGGCTCCTTCCCTTCACCACACAGGAATGTTTAAACTTCCTCTGTCTAAAGAGCTAGTATTTCATTATTAGCTAATGTTTGTTGAGCATTTACAATGTGGCAGGGCCACTGTAAGCAGCTCACTGCAATCATTTTATTTCATCTTGACAATAACCTTTGATGTTTTGGGTAGCATATCCCCTGTTTTACAGATCACGAAACCGAGGCCAGTGTTGGGAAATTTGCTTAAGGTCACACCACTCTCTACTTCCATATGCAACTCAAACTTTTCTAACAAGTGTTCTAAATTTAATTCTTCTCCCTTATTTCCTGCCTCTCTTGCCCTGTGTTTCTGTATCATAGGTCCAAAACCTTCAGTGCCAGGCCAGTCACAGTGACTTATAGCTGAGTGTTTCTTTTCTGTCAGCAAGGATGGGACACACCCACTCCCGCCCATACGCTGTACGCACAGACGCACACAATACCACTAACCCTCCTTCAAAATACACTTGCTGCAATGTTGAAAAACATGAATCCAGCCCTTAGGAGAATGATATTTAAAAAACAAAACACCACACAGCAGCACTGCCCTTTTCTCCTTCTTTCAGCTGCCATCACTTTTATAAATTTCCAAGCACAAAGCATTTAGAATTGTGCAAAAGAAAAGAAGCACAGAGGAGATTTTCCTGGGTTTGAGAACACCCACAGCCTCAATATTTTTCCTCAGTTACTTAACCTAATGCCCTGGTCCACAGCTTGGCACAGGCCCCAGGGCGCTCCAGAAGAACTCTGTCCAAACAAGAGGGACAAGATCAGGTCCAGAAAGGAAGAGCACACAACAGTATGGGCTGAAGTGCTTCCCAGCAGAAAGGCCAGGCTGACGCCAGGTCAGCTGAGGAAACAAACATTTCTTCCATTGACAAGTGTTTAATTGGACATTTTGAAAATCTAATGTCATGTATGCAGATGCAAATGTTTGAAGAGTTGTTTACAGCGTGGTTTGTGCCAGACAGGCTCCAGTGCCAAGCCAGCACACAGCCTCCCATTCTTCTGCAGGGCTCGGCTTCTCAAGATGGCTCAGGACTCCCTGAGCCTTGTAAATTTCCACATCCACAGGCTCATCTGTGTTTCCAAAGTGGAGTCCCTCTTCCTCCTTCCACCCTGGTCAGTCCTTCTCCTGCCAATCTCTGCAACTGCCTGCCCTGGTCCAGGAAAGGCTCTGGAAAGGTGATTTGAGAAGTGATTACTCCAGCTCTCAAAGTGTAGTGTTAAAGTTTTAGTCGTTTTTGAAAAACTAACGAAAAGAAAATGCCAAACTAGATCTGTCCCTGCCCAGAAACCAGGTCTGAGGTGATACAATTATTTCGAGAATTATTCAAAAATAAAAATCCTGCCATTTGCTTTGCATTTGATAAGCTCATTTTTCATGCAATGATTTTCACCGTATAAAAAGCCATAAAAATTATGATCATTTATTAATGAGTTCAATCACTTATTCATACTACAAACATTGATTAATTACCTACTATGCCTACAGCAACTGCGCATACTTCTGATATACAGAAAGAAGGAATATGTCATCATCATTGGCCTCAGGAAGCTAGTGAAAGAGGACCGCAAATGACTATCATACAAAAGAAAATAAATTCTCGTGTACTTACAATGAAGTAATGATAAAGTACTGCAGGATTATCGCAGGAGGGAATAAGGAAGAAATAACAGAGAAGATGGTATTTCAGCTCAACCTTAGAGGATAGATTTTCATTGCTGTATAGTGGGAAGGGTATTTCTAGTTAAAGAACAATCATGAGCAAAGGCCTGAACATTTATAATATATTCCCCGGAAATAGTAAAAAGTCTAGGGAAGCTGGGGTATTATAAATCACTAGGGAGAAATCTAAATACACACACATGCACACAACAAGTGTATTTCCAGTCTCTTTTCACACTTACTGACCCAGGACCTACAGTTGGGGGGACCTAGTAATCAGTATTTTTAAAATCTTCCCAGGTCATGATGTGCACTCATGATGAGACTGGATACACATACATAAACTACAAGGAGAAATAGGGGAGGTGTTATGGGCCAAACAGTGCCCGGCCCTTCCCCGCCCTCGCCACTAAAATGCATGCGATGAAGTCCCGTCCTAATCTAGTACTTCTGAAAATGACTACATTTGGAGACAGGGCCTTTAAATAGATAAGTTAAAATGGGGGCATAAAGGTGGGCCCTGATACAATCTGACTGGGGTCTTTATAAGAAGAGAAAAATCAGACACACAGAGAGATCAGGGACATGTTGAACAGAAAAAAGCCTTTGTGAGGAAACAGCGAGAAGAAGCCATCTGCAAGCCAAGGAGAGGGGCCTGGGAAAAAACCAAACCTGCTGGCACCTTAACCACGGACCTCCAGCCTCCAGAACCACGAGAAAATAACCTTCTGCTGTTTAAGTCCCCCAGTCTGTGGTGTTTTGCAATGGCAGCCCTATCAACCTAACACAGGAAGCGAATGCACCATGTATGCACTCAGATATATAGTTAATGCCGGATTTTTAAGAACCTTAAATGCCATACTAGGTGTTTAGACTTTATTCCCCAATTTCTCCAACCTGAGGCCTTTTGAGAAAGGAAGTAATATGACCCAGCCTCTGATCCAACTCTTGAGGCAGCATGGAAGATTAAGAGGTTTAAAAGATTCTGTCTGGGAAAGGCAAGAGACAATACGGGGTATGACGAGGGCAGTGACAGAAAGGATGGTGGGAGGGGGAGACAGAAAAATTGAGGAGCTATAACTGGTAGCCATAAAGAGCACTTGCCGACTTATTAATTTTGGGGGATGAGGAAAAGGGCTTACTCCCTTTGGAGCCTGCTCTGTACCCTGTATTTCAGACACATCACATTACCTACAATCCCATTGATCGAGGTACCATTAACCACAGCACAAAACACAGAGAGAGCATATTTGGGGATGAAACTGATGAGTTAAAAACCAGAGAAGAGAAATCAGAGAGAACTCAAGTGTAGAGATGAAGATCTCTTGAGTAGAGAGGAGCTCCTTAAAGCCACAGGGTAAGCACAGCATTGCCCTCACTTCGGATTTCAGCCCCAAAATGCAAGAGCTTGAGGGTCGTCACTCCTATCCTTACACAACAACAAATGAAACTGAACAAACTGAAACCAGCAGCTTCCCTGGGACTTAGAAGGGAACTATGGATGCAGAGTGAACCACCCCCTTCAAACACTGAAGAGACAGGTAAAGCCAGAGACAAGTAAAGCCTGAAACACATTAGGCTCCAGTGCTGGTCAGGTGGAGGGCACAGGGGATTCCAAGGATTTTAAATAATCATAAGACAAGTATGACAAAGATGCAAAGACAGGAGGGAAACTAAACTACCAATCACTAATAATAGTGGCTGACACTGAGCACTTACCTAAATGGCAGGCCTATCCTACGTGTTTCCATTTCTTAAGCCTACAACAAACCTATGGGAAAATGTATTCTTTTTCTACTGCTACTGTAATAAATTACCACAAACCTAGGGGCTTAAACAATATAAATTTATTAACCTACAGTTCTGTAGGTCAGAAGTCCAACAAGGGACCCACCAGGTAAAAATCAAAGTGCTGGCAGAGCTGCATTCCTTTTGGTGGCTCTAGAAGGGGATGTTTGCCCTTTCCCAGCTTCGTGTGGCCACCCACATTCCTTGTGTCATGGCCTCCTTCCGCCATCTTCAAAGTAGACAACATTGCACCTCTCTGGCCAGTCTTCCATAGTCCCATCTCCCTAACTATCTGCTCTTCTTCTACCCCTCCTTCTGGTAACTGGTAACTCTCCCTCCACTGGTAACTGGGACCACCCAGATAGTCCAAGATGATCTTCCTACTTTCCGTTCAGATAATTAGCAATCTTAGTTCCATCTGCAAACCTTACCTCTCCTTTGCCACATAATCTACCATACTCACAGGTTCCAGGGAATAGGGCATGGACACAAGCAGTTATAATTATTATCTTCATGTTACAAATGAAGAAAATGAGGCATAGAGACCCTATGTAATCGGTCCAGGATCACACAGGTGTTGGTGGCAGAGCTGAAATTTGAACACAGGAAACTGGCCCATATTCTTAACCTTTAAACTCTAGAGAACATGGGTACTATTGAGTAATTTGCTCAGTAGTACCTAAAATTTAAACTGAGTAGGTAATGAAATGTCAGAAGAGTGCAGACTTCCAGGATTTGCCCTCTGCATCTCAAAGAACTCAACTGGGGTTGGTGACTCTCCAGCATTCCCTGGTTTTCAGTAAACTTTAGCTCAAAAAAGCAAATGAAAAGAAAAACCCTATAAAAGAACAGCCAGATGTTTGAGACGGTAAACTTTTCAATATAATACACGTGGCATTAATGATTTACAACACTTAATCAAATGTAGCAAATGCATCTTCAGATTAGTCATGGATAATGCAGACCCAATATATTTTGATAATGGTAACAAAATCTTAAAATGATGTTCTGGGCACAAAAAGGATAAATGTATATCAAGGTGGGATATGCATACGTGAATACCTTGACAGCATCATGAAAGAGAGAGGATGTCTTCTTTTTGTCATTTCAACCTATTCCCAACCTAACTGAAAACATGAGCTAAACCAGAGGAAGGAGCCACTAGACCAGCAAAACTCTAGAATTCACTGCAACCTCCATTTGACTTTTTTCCAATAATCTTTCATAAATGTTTCAAGGAAGAAATGAATTTTCCACAAGTAAGAGAATATATGTATATATATATAATAAAAATAGATATAGGGGCGCCTGGGTGGCTCAGTGGGTTAAAGCCTCTGCCTTCAGCTCAGGTCATGATCTCAGGGTCCTGGGATCGAGCCCCACATCGGGCTCTCTGCTCAGCAGGGAGCCTGCTTCCCCCGATCCTCTCTCTGCCTACTTGTGATCTTTCTCTCTCTCTATCAAATAAATAAATAAAGTCTTTAACAAAAAATAGATATATGTGTACATATATACATCATACAAATATATATTCACATATAATATAAATAATTGTATTATCTTATCAAGTACGTCATATTATTGGAACTTCCTATATCCCTGTTCATCCTTGTGAATTATAGTCTTCAACTTGATCGATTACATTATTCAAATCTTACCATTTGTCTTTTGTGTCTACTTCATTTGCCATCTAACAACAGATCTTAAGGTATTCCTTTCTTTTTTAAGATTTTATTTATTTATTTTTCAGAGAGAGCGTGCACAAGCAGGGAGAGCAGCAGGCAGAGAGAGAAGCAGGTGAGACTCGATCCCAGGACACTGGGATCACAACCTGAGCCAAAGGCACACATTTAACCTTAACCTTCTAAGCCACCCAGGCATCCCAATCTTACGGTATTCCTACAAACTGGTCATCTTCTCGCACTTCTAACCATTTCCTTTATATATTTTGAGGATAAGTATTTTTAAATGCTTGGCCCATAAAAAGTCACAACTATTCTGTCTTCCTTATAGCTTTTATTTTTCATCAACATAAAACAACCCTGGATCTAGTGTAACACTCTTTCCTTGGAATCATACTTGACTTCATTTTAATAATAATGCAGAATTCAAGGCCCCTTAGAGTCTCTGGTTTCCCTACCTGGACCTGTTCTGTTTACATTTACACTCATGACTGCCTCTTGTGGGTCCCCCCATCAAACCAGGGCGGCGCCAGTGCTGGGCAGTTGAGCTTTGCGCTACCCAATGTCCTACTTGTCCATGCTTTTTAAGCAGTAAAGATAGCTAGACAGATTCAACTGCAAATCGTTATGTGCAATGGCCTCTAGTGATTAAGGGATCCAATACCAAATCTCCATTTCTTCTATACATGATACTAAAGTTAGAAAATTCTTCAACATATAATATAATCAACATAGATGTAGCTTTCTGCAGATGTGTCTTGCTTTAAGCAAACCCCATATTTGAATGTCTGGATTTTTCTAGACAATATATTAAGGAGTGATTAATTGTTCACTTTATAAAGGGGTTATTTGCCCCATGGAAGATTTAATCATAAGACATATTGTAGATTCTCCTATTGCATTGAAAGTATCATTAGATTTCCACAGATATTCTCTACATACAACCTTTCACGACCATCCCCACAGAATAGAGCAGAATTGGTGCTAAAGATACTTCCTATCGCTGCTTCCCTCCTGAGAAATCTTGGCTTTTTGGCCTTCAAATATCATCTGCTTTACTTTCACATGATGTGAGATGGTGTGGGGTGGGAGGAGACACACTATGAAAGGTCAGGGTTCCAAGGCAAAGCAAGACTCTGATACAACAGACAGAGCAGTTGGGGGAGGTCAGAAGGCTTGATGCTCTCGCCAGCCAGGGGAGCTGAGGCAAACTGCAGCCTGCTTAATAGTCCGATGTGTAGTTTCTAAAAGAAAGGTAATAGTGCCTGGCTGCACCTACTTCTGAGGGTTCATATAACAATCAAATGTAAAAACCCTTCTTAAGTATCAGGTAGCATGCTGATATATTCTTCTTTCCAAGCAAGTCTAATGCCACAACATTAAGAGAACGTTCTATCAATCTCCCTTTTTCTTTGGTAGCAACTATTTGTCAGAGAACTCATTAAATGTTCAGAGAGTTCCTCCTAATCATTATCCTTTTCATTTTATCTTACTCTACCTCTTTCATTCTTCCCTTAGTTCAAAGCTTCCCAACACTTTCTCTGCAAAGTAAGGTCAAACCCTTTGCCCGGCACCTCTAAACAATCTCCTATTTGTCTCTTCCTGACGAGCTAAGAGAAGAAACCAAAGCCTGTGATATTCTTACCATTAAAGAAGTAGAGTTATTTGGAAGAGCCAGCTCAAGTTTCTTGTCTATATTCCAAGTCTGCCTATACCCGTGTGGACAGTGATCAGTCCTCTCTGCTACACTCCTGCCATTTGCTTATCTTTGTTCCCCTGAACCACTCCTGTCTACATCGCTCTATTTTGGTTTCTTCTGATGGCTCATAGTAATCCCTCATGCTTTGAGTGTCCAACTTCTTCTCCTTCACTGAAACTTACATAAGAATTGGAGTTCTAACAAACACATGAAATACAATGTAGTGATCATTAGCCAAGTCCAACGTGGTGGTGGTGTTTTTTTCCTTCTTTTTAAGAGATTTGTTGAATTGATTTTTCTTTTCAGACTGAGGACCAGTGGTAACATCTGATGGCGCAGTGCACCTACTGTCAAGGCTGTATTCTAGGAGCCTCCCCTGGATGTTCCACAGTTCCCTCGATCACTGTCTTTCTCCTAAAACCTCCTCCCCGTCTTATATTTATTAGTCTCTCCATTCTCCCAGCCAAGCAAATCCCAAACCTCGGAATTATTTTTGCCCTTATTTCCCACATCCAGCTGGTCATTAAATCCTGCCTTCTCTACTTTCTGAATATCCTTCACACCTGTCTTAGTTCAGACCCTTACCCTATTTCATCTGGGCTACAGCAACGGCATCCTCATGGTCTTCCGGCCTCCTGGCTTTTCCATCTCCAGTTCCTCCAAAGCATTATTGCTGGAGCTATTTTCTAAAGAAAATCCAATCATAAAACTCCTCTGATAAAAATTCTGCTTGAAAAAATCCTGAAACAGATTATCCACGCTGTGAAAAAGTCTAGAACATGGCCCCACTGTCACAAGACCTCTCTACTGCGGCCACACAGAACTCCCATCTCTCCTTCTGCGAGGGTCATGCTCATACTTGCTGCCTCCTAGTCCTTACCAACGTAGTTCTCTGCTTGGAATGCCCTTCTCCCTCCTCTTGGCCCTCAGCCTTCAAAATCAAGTTCAAAACTCACCTGCCCTCTGAAGTCTTCCCCAGCTCTAACCGTATCTCTTTGCTAGGAGAATGAATGTCCCCACTTTAACATCACCCTATGGTGCAATATCTGTGGAATGGTCACTTTCTAATTAAACTCTCTATCTCATTCATCTTAATCTGGCACATAGTACACATTCAATAAATGGCCGCTGAAATTAACATGTGCTAAATAAAATAGTAACTAAAGAAAAATTCCAGAGACCTAGAAGCACACCGGTCCTACTTCTTGGCTGCATTCAAGAAACAGGGCCCAGGAATAAAGAGAAAGGACTAATAATCTGACTGAGGCAAACACATGAATGGGCTGTTTGTTTTTAAAAGCTAAGTGGTTTAGGGAGGATAGGGGGGAGAAGAAAGTACATTTTAAAGCTCTAGCTCCAGGGCAAGTAATAAAAATTGTTGCTTTAATGTTTTTTTCATAAAATTGTGAGCAATGGGAAGGTCTATTCTATCACACCAGCCTTCCGGGCAGAAAGTTTCAGCCTCCTGAGCTAAATCAAACTGGCATCTTCTCTCAGTTTTTCAAGCGGTCTCGATAGGTCTCTGCCTTCCATGAAGCTAAACTTAACTGACAAAGAAGGAACAAAATAATTTGCCACTTACTTCACAGGCCCTTCTTTTCCTCTTTTGAGCTCATCAATTACTTATAAAGGTCCTGCATTCTTTTCCCTGGATTACAGGGATATAGTCACTGTACTTTTTCTGTAATAGGAGTTGTTCTTATAAAGAAGGTTGGGAGGCAAAGCCTTAACAAGCACACAAAGCAAGCCCAGAAAATAATAATGCTCTGTACTCACAGTTGAAAGCTCTTAAGCTGATGCTAGCTCTTGATGTCACTCATTTTACACTCCCTAAATTGGTTAAATCTGAACATGTTTAAAACTAGGATGCATGTGCATTTAGGTCAAAGAATCAGAGTCTACCAGAGTCCCAACAGAATTCAGTAATTTTCAAAATGATTTAACAACCAATTCTTTATAATTTAGTCTTAATCATTCCACCCCTAAATTCCCATCCCAAATTCATTTACCCACAATGCCCCAGGATCATGTATATATATCCCAGAACATACACAGAGACCTCATTCTCTAACATCACAAAGACTCTCCTAGCAGAGATTGCCTATGTTTCTGTTAGAAACCCTGCCTCCAACTGTCTATATTTTGAGTACTTGACTTTCCCATTTTCCAAGCGGTTTCTATTTAGGAAGACTGAATGAGGATCACAATAGTACCTAGCTCTTCAGTTTATAGTAAGGATCAAATGGGGCAATTTAAGTAAAAGGATTAAACATAACAGTTCTTGCTGCATGGTCAGAGCCCCATAAATATCAACTTTTGTTACATTCCATAACTGAACAACATGTGACCTCATATATGGGTCTTTGGGAAGAGTTCAAGAAAGTTGGTCTTTTTCACCAAGTACTTTTGGCCCCACTTCTCCCAACAGACTTGAAATAACTGAAGTAGGTAACATTAATTTTATTTTACTTAACACGTTTGGGACTTTGTGTTTGTTAAATGTAGCATGCAAAAAATATTTTAATATGTTTATAAAATGACTTTTTAAGTGCCATTAAAAAAAATCTCTAAGGCCCTTCCAGCTCCAAAATGTTGTGATCTATAATAACTAATTTCAAATGCATGCAAATTAATAGTGATATAACTCCCCAGATACACTGGAGATATATGGCACTGTCAGGCTGGGCTGCATTTGAAACAAGTTAGACCCAGATCCAGGAGCCTCTGGCAATACGGAGGAAAATCTTGCCTCTCCTTCTCCCCACCAGCCCGGAGTCTATTATTCTCTTCTTGAGCTCCCAGATCCTTTTGCAGCAGAGGTGGAAAAGAATAAAAAATGAGTTGTAATTTACAGAGAAGAAAGTAGGACCAAGATTCTATACAATCCCGGACAGGCAGGCTGAAGTGAGCTAAATTCCATGAAGTCACCTATATCTCACCTTTAACGCTGGATGAAAGAGAATCCTAGAAATCTAACTCAGGAAGGGCACCAACCCTCCCTCATCTTGGGAGATTAAGAAACTGAAATCTAACAAGATCAAATGCCAAGTCCAAAGTCATCTGGCTTTTCTGGAACTCAAGTCTGGGCACCTGCAGAGCTGATGCAGTGACCGATAGTATTAAAACAGTAATGTCTCTCATTTTCTGCTCTGGGCTACATTCAGCTGACTTCAGTCACTCACCAGTCAGCTAGTACCTGTCTCGGGAAAACAAACAAGATTCTTCCCAAACTTGAATTCAAGAGAAATGTCTGATTTGACAAACAAGTTACCAAAAGTAGTCATGTATTTCTACCTTTAGATTCACCCTTATCTTTCAGAAATACAGCAAATACTATCATAGTGACAATGATTCTTCAAAAGTCCGCAGCAGAAAACAAAATACAAGCAAGAAAAGCCTAGGCATATTTCAATCAACACATTTACAAAAATCTACCCAAACTGGAAACGAGGGGGCTCTTCTGGTGCTTATTTTCTTTAAAAACAGCATTAAATAAAGGTCCTTGGAAATGAATGGCTCAGTTTACAAGAGTGCAACATTAGCACAACTTTCTGGCAAACTATCCACCGCAAGATGAGCTGAAAGCCTGCGTCTCCAGTACCTCCACTCTGCATTTGCCTTCCTTCATCGGCACTCATTCACTTACTCACGTGTGAATTCATCAGTTCTAGTTCCTGGGCACTGGCTCATCCCTTCAATTGCTTAGGGAGTACCACCGAGTGCCTCCAGACAGGCTCTGCCCTCCTGGAACCTGGGAGTCTGAGCGGAGCCTAGGCGTGCACCCCAAAAGCGAAAGCACAAGGTAAAGGGCGGAAAAACACTTCAACGGGGCTGGGATCAAGGGGCCCGGAGACCTAGGGGAACGGGGAGCCGGCTCCAGGTGGGGGGAGAGCAGCCCCGCGGCCTGGGGCAGGGCCCGGACCCGAAGGCCCCGCCAGCGCCGCACTCGCGGCCGTTCGGCCGCATCCTCCTCCCTCCCGACGCCGGCGCCGGGCTTCCCGTTTCTGGGCCCCGTCCTCCCTCGTCACGGAAGCCGCACTGCCAGCCCGTCTCCCGTGGCCTCCCAGGCCCCCGGCCAGTCGCTCCCACGCAGGAGCGACTTAAAAAGCCATCCCTGCGGCCGGCAGCCGCTCCGCCCGCCCACGGGAAGAGCCCGGGCCTCCGCCCCGCCGCCCGCAGGCACGGCGGGCCCGCGGCGAACGCACCTGTGGGGCACCTCGCGAGCAACGGCGGCGGCGGCGGTACCCCGGACTCTCGGCCCGGCTTTCAGGTGGCGGCGGCCACACCCCTGACGCTCCCCAGCCGGGAACCCTCTGCGCGGTCTGGTGACTGCGGCCCTGCCCCCACTGCGCCTCGGGCGGGAAGGCCAGGCGGGGCCGACGGGAGGGGCTGGGGGGCAAAGAGGCCGAGGGGGGAACAACGGGGGGAGGGGGGGCTGGAGCTGCAGGGGACTGCGGGCGGGGGCGGGTCACGGGGGCCCGCCAGGGGGCCTCGGGCTCGAGTGACTCGAGGGCTCACCTTCTGAGTTCTGGCGCCCGTCGGAAAAATGAGTTGCAGGCTGGGCCCTGGGCCCCTTGCCCTTGCTCGTTTATGGAGGGCTGGAGGAGACTCAGAGTGTTTCCGAAAGTGTGTAGCCTGAGGTAAGGGGAAAGACGTGGCAGAGGTGACCTGTGCTTGAATGAGTGGCTTTGCAGGTAGGGGAAGGAAGGGGCTGTGAGGCTGAAAGGAGAACCTGACAGATTAGGGCCTGTTTCCGAGACTGGCAAACGAAGTCTGGAAACCCCATGCTTTGCTGTCAGATGCTGATCCTTAAACCGTTCTTCTCCGGAGGCCTGGGTGGCTCAGTGGGTTAAGCACCTGCCTTTGGCTCAGGTCATGATCCCAGGGTCCTGGGATGGAGCCCAGCATAGGGCTCCCTACTCCTTGGGGAGTCTGCTTCTCCCTCCACCTGCCACTCCTGCTTGTGTGCTCTTTCTCTCTTTCTCTCTCTGGCAAATAAATAAATCTTAAAAAACAAAACAAACAAACAAAAACGTCGTTCTCCCGTTTGGCCCAGTGCAGGATGCTAGAAAGGTGGGGGTGATGGTCATGGAGGACATGACCCAAGCTGGGAGATCCAGAAAGAGTTGATTCTATCAGTTTATGCATTATTTGTAGGAGGGTGCCCCAGAACAAGACACTCATCTGATCACCTGGTGTAGCTTATCTCAACAAGTCACATGCGTTCCTGGTCACAGAGTATGTGCTCAAGTATTTTCAATGTTTTATGTTTTGATAAATTTGAATTTCCTTGTTTAACCACACTCTTATCAAATACAAACAGTTATCTTTGTGAAACACAGAGCAATTCAGGTCTCTCCTCTTAACCAGAAAAAAAAAATTTTTTTTAGTTAAAGAGAAAACCACATGCTCACTGGGGAAAAAAGTGTAAAACGTGCAATGTCCATTTACCTATATAATCTCTGTAAACTTTTGTTAACCCTGTTGCCCACGGAATAAGGTTTGAACTTTGACATTCAAGTTTCCTAGAAGTTCTTCCAATGGGATCCTGGCCCACTCTTGCAGGTTCATCTCTTGGTGCTATATCCAGCCTCATTGAATTACTTTTTTTCTCAAACTATCTGGGGCAAAGGACAAGTTTTTATTACTTCCAATCGGTCATGGACTATTATTTTTGTAAGATACAATTTAAAACTTGCTACAGGGACACCTGGGTGGCTCAGTGGGTTAAGTGAGCAGACTCTTGATTCTGGCTCAGGTCATGATCTCAGCGTCATGAGAATCTACCCCTCAACTTGGGCTCCTCACTCAGCGGGGAGTCTGCTTGAGGATTCTGTCTCCCTCTCCCTCTACCATTCCCCACCCCCCCACTCCACCCCTGGCTTGCTCACATTCTCTCTCAAATCAATCATCCGATCTTGAGAAACTTGCTAGAAAAAGTAGAAACAAAGCACAAAAACTACACACCTCAGTTTTCATTATGAGTGTATAACAAGTATACAAGTATAAAATTCCTCTGTCAATTTGTTTTTGTTTTCTACTAACTTCTGAATGTTTACTCTCAATATCTGTATTTATCTCATTGTGGACCAGTAAGAACAGTTCACCGATTGGCAATGATTATCACACTTTAAGTGGTACTGAGTTGCTGTTCTTTAAAGATGTCAGATGCTTTTCAACTTCTGGGCCTTTTCTCATATTATTCCTTAGTGCTGATCAAAGTCCTTCTCATCTCATAATGTAATAGTAATAATAGCTTAATATTTATTGGATGCTCTATGCTAACAGACTTTTCATGCTTTAACTATGAATTTTTATCAACCCTATGAGCTAAGTATTATTATTATTCCCACTTTACTAAGCAGGACACTGAGGATTAGAGAAGTCAAGTCACACAACTAGTATGGTGCAAAGTCAGCATTCTAAACTGAGCCGGCCTGATTCCAGAGCCCATGCAGCCAACCACAATGCCGGGCCCTCCTCCGTGAAACCTCCCATTTGCTTTGGAGTTAAAGGTGATCACTCCTTACTTGTACTCCTACAATATATTTTTCTGCATTGGTTTTTTTTCACATCTATTTCCCACATTAGACTGTAAGCTTCTGAGTGCAGTGACATTTGCGTATCTCCATGGCTCTTACTGTTGCTTTCTCCAACTGGAACATCCTATATGCCCTCAGTTCTGCTCATAATAACCACTGGAAAACAAGCCCCACCTTATCTTCGTATTACCACATCTTTTGTTATAATTTTTTATGTCAGCCTCCCTGGTAGGCCACAGGTACCCTTGTTTTTATTTATTTAATTAAACAAGCACTTCCGTAACACTTAGGATATGCCAAGTACTGTTCTCAGAGCTTTACGATCTCATAAACAGCCCTATAGGGTAGGTATTATTTTATCCCCCATTTAACCCACGAGGAAACTGAGACACAGAGAAATTACTAGGAAGATACTAGGAAGCATTCCAAACCAGACAACCTGGCTCCAGACTTGACTGCTCAATCATCATGTTGTACTGATTTTCCACTACACCAGGTGGTCTTCCTGCTGAAAACACTTCAGTGACCTTGCCCTCCTCTCAGGATGACAGGGAAACTCCTGAGTAGAGTCTTCAAAACTCGTTGTGGCCTTAGCACTGCACCTGCCTCTCCCACCAAGTTTCCTAGCTCCCTTCTAGCCACACTTGTCCAGTCTCCCTTGCTCCTGAGGTTCATACTCTTTCTGACCAAAGCACATGTTGTTCCCTTGGCCTGGAATGCTGTTCCCTCACCTTGTTCCTTCTTCAACCCAAAATTATCCTTCAGATTTTAACTCAGAAAACATCTTTGTAGACTAGGCCAAATATCCTCTGACACATGAAGGCATTTTTTGTCTTTAACATAATTATTTTATATTTTACATGTGACTATTTGACTAAGGTCCGTCTCCCTCTTTCAACACTGTAAGCCCCATGATGGCGGGAACTATCCGATTGCCCCACCTTTATATCCTCAGCAACTACAATGGTATCTGACACGGAGGAGGCAGTGGATAAACAGTCACTGAATAAATGAAGAAATAAATAGTAATCAGAGTGTTATGAAAACTTGGGGGGGGTCATAGTATTGTGCTGCTGCTAAATGTTTACCAACCAATTAGGAAAAAAAAAGACCTGATTTGTACCATTTGCCAGCTTCCATTGCATAAATACTCCCTCCGTGGTCAATTGCATATCACACAACGCTGGAAATGGGAAGTGATGTGAGCAGTTGGCTTTGAGGGGTTGTACCAGCACATCACTGGATGGGCACCAAAGTAGTGGGGCAGAGACTGGTGCACAGAGCCCAGGAAAGCTGCTCAGGGATCAAAGCTGGGATTTGAAGTATGAGTACAAGACAGGGTTGGGAGGTAGACACATGTGCGGGACAAATAACTGACAAGGCCTATGGGGTTTGGAGAAGGAAAGGAGAGAGTTCAGTGCTGATGAAGAGAATCAGGACAGAGATGAAGAGAAGGTACAGACAACTAAGAACCTGTTGGGGGGGGGGTGTTTTGCATGGAAATATGGGCAACAGGAAAGTCTGGCCCTGAGCAGGCCTAAACTGCCACCCTAGTTTCAGGAAGTGGGACCCCACGCCCCCAGGGAAGGGAGCCCCACAACACAAGCCGAACTTGTGCTGGAGACCCACGCGCTGGCCTTGATGATAAGCATAGACTTTAAAGACAGGTAGACAGGGCGTCGATTCTGATTTACCCACGTTTTAGCTGTGACCAGTCATTTAAACTCTCTGGGTTTGCAGCTTTGTTCTCTGCAAAAAAAAAAAAAAAGAAAAGAAAAAAGTACAATAAAAACATCTCACATGGCAATTCTGATGATAAAATGAGGAAATGAATGTCAAGGTAACTTACAATGTATGGCACAAAATAGGTATACAACAAATACTTTAAAAATTTAGCAGGAAAGAAAGAAATAGGAAATAAGTCAGGCCTCCCCTGGTTCGTGTGAGCAGTCTTCAAATGCGAATACGTGTTCCCTTGGGAAAGCTGAAGGGGTACTTGCTGGGTGACCAAGAATATCATCCAAACTGAGATAGTTAGTGACGGGGGTGCTCTTAGTAATTACAGCACAACAGGAGCGTGCGGTTATCTTAGTCCTCAAGGACCTTCCAAGAAGCAGACGGGCATGGAGGGTTCTAAGTCACCAGTGTCAAGATCCAGAACCCCAAAGGCCATACTGTCTCCTTCCAAACATTGATTTGCCTGAAAGGTGTCTTTTATAATTGCCTTTCTCCTGCTTTCCAAACAAAAAAAAATTCCTCTCACATACCCCTTGCCTCTCCAAAATGCATTGCCCAGAGGGAAAAGATGTCCCAGAAGCCAGGCTGAGGGACATTTTGATATTTCCTTTTAGACAAAGTTGCATGAACACCTGTGACTCCCATGTATCCCGTGAAGATGCATTTCCAATAGTTTACATTTATGTTCGGTAAGTATTTATTGAATGTGTAATATAGTCATATTTTAGTAAATGATCTACTATCAGTAATTAAAATAATTCAATTCAGAGAAAAAATTATGACAGGAATATTTTTTTTAAGTTTTTATTTAAATTCCAATTAGTTAACACACAGTGTAATATTCATTTCAGGCGTACAATTTAGTGATTCAACACTTCCACGGTGTTCCATTGAACACCCAGTACTCATCACCAGTGCCCTCCTTAATTCCCATCACCTATTTCACCCATCCACCTCCTCCCCTCTGGTCACCATCAGTTTGTTTTCTTTTTTTTTTTTAATGATTTTATTTATTTATTTGACAGTGAGAGAGAGATCACAAGTACGCAGAGAGGAAGACAGAGAGAGGGGGAAGCAGGCTCCCTGCTGAGCAGAGAGCCCCATGCGGGGCTCGATCCCAGGACCCTGAGATCAGGACCTAAGCCGAAGGCAGAGTTTTTAACCGCCTGAGCCACCCAGGCACCCTTGTTTTCTATAGTTGATAGTCTATGTCTTTTTTTTTTTTTTTTTTTTGATAGTCTATGTCTTAATTTGCCTCTCTCTCCAGATCTTTTTTCCCCTTTGTTCATTTGTTTTATTTCTTAAATTCTACATGTGAGTGAAATCATACCATATTTGTCTTTCTCTGATTGACTTATTTCACTTAGCATACTACTCTCTAGCTCCATCCAATCATTGCAAATAACAAGATTTCATTCTTTTTTATGGCTGAATAATATAATATTCCTGTGTGTGTGTGTGTGTGTGTGTGTGTGTGTGTGTATGCACCACATCTTCTTTATATACACATCAGTCAGTGGACACTTGGGCTGTTTCCATAGTTTAACTAATGTTGATAATGCTGCTATAAACATTGGGGTACATATATCCCTTTGAATTAGTATTTTTTCATTATTTGGGTAAAAACCTAGCCGTACAGTTGCTGGATCATAGGGGAATTCTGTTTTCAACCTTTTGAGGAAACGCCATACCATTTTCCAGGGTGGCTGCAACAGTTTGCATTCCCACCGATAATGTGGGAGGGTTCCCCTTCTTCCATATCCTCCCCAACACCTCTTGTTTCCTACGTTGTTGATTTTAACCATTCTAACAGTTGTGAGTCATTGTCATTTTGATTTGTATTTCCCTGAGGATGAATGGCATTGAGCATCTTTTCATGTGTCAGTTGGTATCTGTATGTTTTCTTTGGAAAAATGTCTGTTCGTGTCTTCTGTCCCTTTTTTAATTGGATTGTTTGTTTCTTGGGTGTTGAGTTTTGTAAGTTCTTCATATATTTGGATACTAATCCTTTATCCGATATATCATTTGCAAATATCTTCTCCCATTCTGTAAGTTGCCTTTAGTTTTGTTGATTATTTCCTTTGCTGTGCAGAAGCTTTTTATTTTGATGTAGTCCCAATAGTTTATTTTTGCTTTTGTTTCTCCTGCCTCAGGAGACATATCTAGAAAGAAATTGCTAAGGCTGATG
>CM053606.1:129723584-129738642 GCA_028646535.1 Procyon lotor | reverse complement strand
AATTGGAGAAAATATTTGCAAATCGTATATCTAGTAAGGGGCTAATATTCAGAATATATAAAAACAACTCAACAACAAAAAACAACTGGATTAAAAATGGGCAAAAGACTTGAACAGACATTTCTCCAAAGATAATAAATAAATGGCCACTAAGCATATGAAAAGATGCTCACATCACTAATTATTAGAGAAACAAATCAAAATCACAATGAAATACCACCTTACACCCATTAAGATGGCTACTATTAAAAAAAAGAACAGGAAGTAAGTAATGTTGGCAAGGGAATGGAAAAATTGGAACTTTTATATACTGCTGGTGGGAATGAAAAATGGTGCAGCCACTGTAGAAAACAGTATGATGGTTCCTCAAAAAAGTAAAAATAGAATCCACAGGAGCCAGACATCCCACTTCTGAGTATACATGCAAAAGAATTGAAAATAGAGTCTTGAGAAGATTATTTGCATACCCACATTCATAGAGACATTATTCACAAGATCCAAGAAGTGGAAACAACCCAAGTGTCCCATCAGTGGAAGAATAAATAAACAGAATGTGGTGTATACATATAAGGGCTATTATACAGCCTGAAAGGGAAGAAAATCTTGTCACACGCTGCAACATGGATGAATCTTGAGGACCCCTTGTGCTAAGCGAAATAAGTCAGTCGCCAAAAACAAATACTGTATAATTCTACTTACATGAAGTACCTAAAGAGGTCAGAGTCACAGAAATAGGAAGTAGAATGGTGACTGCCTGGGGCTAGCTGAAGGGGAAAATGGGGAGTTGTGTTTAATGTATAGTTTTTCAGTTTTGCAGAATGAAAAAGGTGTGGAGATCTGTTGCATAACAATGTGAATATACTTAACACCACTTAAGTATAGCACTTAAAAATATACGCTTAATAAATTTTATGTTACATGCTTTTACTACGATTTAACATTTAAAAATCTTTAAATGTTTGAGACTCATATTATTGGACATAACTCTGATTCATTCATTCTTATTGCTATATATATTCCGTTATATATTCCACAATATGTTTGTCCATTCTACTGTTGGTAGGCATTTGGGAGGTGTGTAGTTTGTGGCTATTGTAATTAGTGCTACTGATAGCATTTTAAAATGAGGAAAATAAAAATCAATCAGATTTTTAGAATTTAGAAGGCACTCATAGAGCACTCATAGTGATTTTAAATGTGTTAAAATATTCTCTATCCTTGCTTTCTGCTTGTATGGCCGATTGCTAACTTAAGTTCTCCCCTTAGATATCTAATAGACATTTCAAACTTATCATGTCCACATCTGCTTTACTTGAAATGTTCTTCATTTCTGTTGGCAACTCCATCCTTCTGGTTGCCCAGAACAAACTTTGGTAACATCTTGACTCTTTTCTCTCACACCCACACCCAGGGTATCAGTAAAAAATGATGGCTCTACTTTCAGAATAAATCCAGAATCTGATGACTTTATGTCTACTGTTATCCTATCATGACACCATCATCTCATGCTTAGATTATTGCAATAACTGTCTTAGACTGCACTTGGCACTTGCCCCTTCTCATCCTGTCCCCCACCACCCAATCTCTTCTCATCATAGCAGCTAGATGAGGCATTTTATATTTTCCAATGATAGCCAGATACATCCCATCCCACGTACTCTTTTGCCAGTGACCTTGCCATCCCCCAGCCAGAAGAAGAGTCTAAAACACCTCTTATAAATCTGGGCTAACCTCTGAGACTTGCTTAAACATTAGGATGAGGCAGAAGTACCATTCTGGGACTTCCATGGCTAGTTCAGAAGAATCCTCACAGCTTCCACTTGGGCCTCTGGGAATGCTTGCCTTTGCGGTGCTCCCCCAACGTCCATGTTTGAGAAGCCCCACCTTTATGAGGGGTTCTAGTCAATGCCTGAGCTGAGGACCCAACCGACAGCCAGCGTCGCCTGCCATCCGACTGGAGACCTCAAGGAAGAGCTGCCTAACTGTGCCCAGTCAATCTGCAGAACCATGAGAAATAATAATAAATCGTTATAAGTCAGCAAGATTTGGGGTGGTTTGTGACACAGCAGTAGATAATGGGAACACAACTTTTTACAGTGTAAGTCAGGTCATGTCATCCATCTGTTCAAAACCCTCCGGTGTCTTCCCATTGTGCCCAGGGTAAGAGGCAAAGTGCTTATAATGGCCTGCAAGGTACTGCATGAGGCAGTCTGCATCCCTACCCCCCTTCTCCATGGTTTCTCGGCTCCAGCCCCACTGCTTTCCTTCTTGCTCCTCCCTAGTTTTAGGGACTTTGCACTGGCCGCTCCTCTTTCCTGGACATGACTCGACCAACTCTCCTCACTCACTTTCTCCAAGCTTTTGCTCAGATCTCGTCTTCTCCCTGAAGCCAACCCTGACAGCCCATTTAAAACTGCAGCCGGCCCCCTCCCCGCCCCAGAGAGCCCAATTACCTTTAACCCTGCTTTACTCTTTTTTGTCCATAGCACTTACTGTTTGCTGACACAGTAGGTAACGTAGGTAACGGTACTGATTTATTATGTTATCGTATACTGTCTCAAAGTTCCTCAAGGACAGGGATTTTCCTTTACTCCTTTACAACTGCTATATTCCCATCAGCTAGAACAGTATCTGACACAGATTAAGACTCAATAAATGTCTGTATTGTTTGCCCTACTAATAGATAGCTGAGACTGAGCTGACCAACACAGCCATGAGGGTAAGCTAAAGGTGACTGGCAAAGCCATGTAAGAAGAGATAGGTGAAAATAAGGAGAGGGGAATGGGTTATACTCCTGGAATCCTAGTCACCGCCAGTTCCCCCATCTCTAGCAGAAAACAGCACTACGGCAGAGGCCGTGTTTGGAAGAAGGCATTTAGCTCACGTAAGAAACACAAGATGGTAACACATCATGTAAGTCAAAGCCATGTATGAGTTGAGCTAAACTCCATTATAATACTGTTCCTAATTACAGTGAATTGCAGCCGAATTACACTCCCCAAAACTAAATAAATATACAATATACCAGGTGGTGGCCCTGTTTTCCAACATCCGAGTTTCAAATGAACTGCATGGTATTTGTTTTGAATGCGCTGTTCTGCAATTATCTGATTAACAATTCAGTTTTCCCAGAACTACAGGACCAAATCCAGTTGTTGTTTTTTCTTGGTCTTATGGGTCGTGAAATATTACTTACTGTACCTTTAAAATACAGTTATAGTTTGGGATCCTCTAAAATATTAGCCAAAAACAGATAAACTTGACTCCTCAGGCCAGGAGAGTATGAATTTCAGATTTTCTGTAAACATGTAGATTAGAACAATAAAAGGCATCACAGAAGGAATGATACATTTGAGTGCTTTAAAAAAAAAATACAGCTTCCATATTTGAAAAAAATCATGAAATACAAATGACTAATAAACAAAAAAGTATGCAACTTCACTGGTAATCAGAAAAGGCGAAGTTAATGATGATTAATCTTTTCATGCAAGGTGGCAAATATATTTTTACTGCTGAGAATGATGTGGGCTTTCTCATACATTGCAGATGAGAATATGTATTCGCAGCACATTTCTAGATAGCAGTTTAAAAATAAGTGCAAAAAATAACCCAATATACAAAGATATTTTAAAATGTATATTTTTTTTATTAACACTAGCTGCTGAAACATTGACCCAAAAATGTAGTATAATGCCTCAAACAAAATAGAAGTATATTTTTTGTTTATGCGATGTGACTGAACTATTTCAGGTCTTGTGTAAGAGAGAGAAAGAGAGAGATGGAGGGACACTGGGCAGCAGAGATGCTCTACACAATTATAGTCATTCAGGAGGAATCTGGAAAATAATGGACCCTTGGCCAGATTCAATGGAGATGTCCAGGGGTCATTCCGCAGAAGTCAAAAGAGTACAGAGAAGTGTGCATGTAATGTTTTATGGGGATCCCTGGAAGTAACTCATATCCCTCTGGATAGAACTCAGCTATGTGGGCACATTTCACTGCAAGGGCCCTGGGAAATGTAGTCTAGTTGTGTGCCCAGGAAGAAGAGACGATGGGTCTGCTGAAAAGCTAGCAGTTTTTGTCACACTCTTTTACCTAAATAATGTACTTCCAGAAGTCTATTCTAATGACACCAAAAACACAGCCAATTAATTTAGTATAGCAAAATGCCAACAATACATCATATGACTAATAATACCAAATGGCTCATAAGTTTCAGGACATCCACTTAGGGAAATATGCAGCAATTTATTTACAAATAATTTTTTATAACATGGAAAATATCAACATATAATTTTATTTATTTTTTTAATCAACATATAATTTTAAATTAAAAGCCTTAATAGAGGCCATATTTATAGCATTTCAATTATATAAATACATATGTGTCATATATATCATATATATTCCCCTAAACAAGGATATGATTAAGTGGGCAATACATTCATTGCTATGTAATATTCCTCTTAATATTATGTTTACAAGGATTACAATGGGAAAAAATGCTTCTTTTATAATATTAAAGCCTAAAGCAGGAAAAACGCTTTATTATATGATTATAACCATGTAAGCTATAAAACATGTGATAAAACATACCAAAATGCAGCAGCGGTTGTCTTTGTGTGATGAGATGAATGTGCTTATTTCTTCTTTTTCTGCATATGAAATTTCCATTTTTTCTAGAAATAACTTGGACTACTTTTACACTGAAAAAGTTACCTTCTCAGACTGGTGAGAGTAAATCCTCTAATAAAGTTCAGTCTCTGCTGGAAAGTGGGTGGTGACAATCCTACAAATGGAAGTTAGAGCTGCCGTCTGTGGCCTCTGCCCCTTAGGAAAGAGGTGACGAAGGGAGCAATCCCTAGTCATTGCATTGTCTCCCTGAAGGGCTGGCTGGTACAGGAACCCTTGAACATGGCCGTATGGGGAAGCGTCAGTGATTGGTGCTGAGAGATTCCCGCAAGTGTTGGAATAAAGCCTCAGCTGGAAGCATTTTGCCAGGGCTCCTATTCTGTACTTCTCTATCCTATTCCTGTGACAAGGGGTGGGGGTAATTGAGAAGCACAAAAGGAGAGCACGTGCCTTTTCCCCATTGTGAGCAAGGCATCTAGGTGCCTTATCTGACTTCACAAAGATTGCTTGTTACAGTAGAATAACAACTAGACCAGGGGCACCTGGGTGGCTCAGCGGGTTAAGCCTCTGCCTTCGGCTCAGGTCATGATCTCAGGGTCCTGGGATCCATCGAGCTCTCTGCTCAGCAGGGAGCCTGCCTCTCTGCCTACTTGTGATCTCTCTCCTCTCTGTCAGATAAATAAATAAAATCTTTAAAAAAACCCAAAAAACTAGACTAACTCTCAGAAGACATGGACTACTACTATGTGGTTCCAGCTCTAACTCCAATTCTAAACTGCTTATAGTGCCTCTACCCTACCATACAGCTTCATGCCTCTGTGCCTTCACTTCCCTAACTTCTGGGAAGACTGCTGGCTGACAACCAGCCCGCAGCTAGTAGCCCTCTTCCAGAATTTCCTTCCTTGCAGGTGGTCTTATTCATTGAGTACTGCTGTAATTTTTTTAGTACAAAAAGAGGGTGTGGTGCATTAGAGAAATATGGAAGAAACTGTAAGAACACTAGAATTGAGTGGCTGTGCTCAGGCAATAGACAGTGGTCGAGAGTGATTAATGTATAATCAAAAGCTAAGTGTGAAAACCAGACCACT
The DNA here is from genome assembly GCA_028646535.1 of Procyon lotor. Lineage (NCBI taxonomy): Eukaryota > Metazoa > Chordata > Mammalia > Carnivora > Procyonidae > Procyon > Procyon lotor. The sequence continues at coordinate 129,732,922 of CM053606.1, read as the reverse complement.
CCTGTGGTAGCATATAAAAGAGGCTTTCATCACCTACACAGGAGAGCGGAAAAGCCTGATGACCCTCCGTAATCATTATAGGAAAGCTTCAAAGCCAGTAAAATTCTCGACTGTGGCAGGTCTGCGATGCCAAGATTAGGACTCTGGATGGCCTGGGCTGGACTTTGAATGGGAATAAGGGATTGCAACCCAAAGCCCGTGCAAGATCCGGCTAATATGTACCAGCAGGAGTTCAGAAAATATCAGGCTGTCCCTAAAGATGCGGGATCAGGGAGGGTGGAACGTAAAGATGAATAAGGGAGAGTTTGTCAATATGGTAGCACTTTCCACTGACACAAGGTTTAACCCCTAGCAATGACCTCGGGAGAAGACACTAACTTGCAGCTAGGCTAGCTTTTTAGGGATCTAGGAAAAAGTGACGCTCCGTACTAAAGGAAATGCAAAATTCGGAGCTGCCGAGGCAGATGGTAGAAGAATGGATCAACAGTCCAGAGGGATTACCAAACAGATGCCTAGATAGATATACGAGATAAATTACCAAAGGCAAGGAAGCCCACCAACCAACCATTTACCCCACCAATAAGGATGCACCAATGAGAGGGGCACCCTCTTATGAGAAGCTCAGCTGTGGCTACTGTCTGTGGGCCAGACAGGAGGTGTTGTTAGAGAACTGAGCTCGTAAGAGGGGTGATAGACATCCAAAGTCACAGTGATCAGGCAGCAGTGATTAAATATAAGAAGAAGGTGGATACAGTCATCACAAGGTAGGAATCGTGGCACAATGCTAGGCATAGAACAAACCGCAAAGGAGACGGATACTAGAGAATGATCTGAATTAGTTGGGCAGAGGAGGAAACCAGACATTCTAGGAAGAGGGAACTAACTGAGCACACAAAGGTGTGGAGGTGTGAAACTGCACGACCCATGTGGAGACCCAATGTCATGGGTTCCTAGAGGAGGAGATGCTGGCGACAGTCAGGCAAGGATCAGATCCAAGATGGTTTAGAGGTCAGTTAGAGTGCGGACTTCATCATCAAAGCTACAGGGAGCCATTAAAGAATTATATAAGCAGGGGCACCTGGGTGGCTCAGTGGGTTAAAGCCTCTGCCTTCAGCTGAGGTCATGATCTCAGGGTCCCGGGATCAAGCCCCGCATCGGGCTCTCTGCTCAGCAGGGAGCCTGCTTCCCCCTCTCTCTCTGTCTGCCTCTCTGCCTACTTGTGATCTCTCTCTCTCTCTCTCTCTGTCAAATAAATAGGTAAAACCTTTAAAAAAAAAAAAAAGAATTATATAAGCAACATAACAGTACCTATAATCTCAGTTCAGAGACAATGCCATCATATTTCCATAGTAGCTGAAGAAGTGTTCTTAAAGATCATCTCAGTGTCATAAAACTATATTCATTTATTCTTGCTCACATGTCTGCAGGTTGGCCAGGCCTATCCTTGGCTGAGCTTGGCTGGCTGCTCTGCATTAGTCTGCAAACCTAACTGGGCTCAGGGCCTTGCTGTAGGGTGGGTGCAGATTTGCTCCACGTGTGCTCCTTCTGAGCCCCAGGTGGGGGCTTCTTCTCATCTTCCTTGGTGTAGCTGACTATCCAGGGCATCTCCTTCCCATGCTAATGGCAGAAGCCACAGAGTTCAGGCAGAAACTGTGATGTCTCTTAAGACTGAGGCTCAGAACAGGCACATATCTACCCTGATTCCATTGGCCAAAGCAGGTCAGATAGCTGAGTCCAAAGTCAAGAGACCAGGAAGTACATTCTGCTTCTAATGAGAGGAACTATGAACTCACTTTTGAAGTGTGTAGATACAGGGAGAGATGAGAAAGTGGGGTTAATAGTTCAATCTACCATAGAGGCCATTTTTACTCACTACATAGGAGTTGCATAATATGATTACATATATAATTATATGTATATATGTATACATATACATATATTGGCTTTCCATGAGTTATTTAAAATTCTTCAGACATCAGTTTTCTTGTCTACAAAATCTAGATTGATACCTCTCTCACCTTCTAACTGATTATAAGTATTGCATGCAATAATGTCCATGGGTGTGCATTTTGAGCTTCAGTACTAATTAGGACCTCTCTGGTAGCTATAGCCAGTATGCCATGACTATTAGTAGAAACTATGTAGAGGGAGATCAGCAGTTGGACTTTCGTGCTGCAAAGTCACCATATTGGAAAGAAACAAAAATCCAACAGAACCCAGAATGCATGCCCCAGGGTATTAACAACCCCTCTGCTGGGAACTCCAGCTACTTGTCTTTGAGGAAAGATGTATCTCCCAAAAGAAAGGCCAGCCATTTGCTAATATGTGTTGGGTCTGACAGTTCTTTTACATATTCACTTCATTTCTTTGGCAGCTTGAGTTTTTGGTTCATGCATAAGAGGGGTATTTACCCCAAAAGGGTTGAGGACAAAGCTGGGCAGGAAGGACGCAAATGGAAAAAGAACCTCCTGGCATTGCTTTAGAGTTGTTCTCCCTGTGTCTGCAGCTGCTGCCCTATCCAGATGGCCTCCCTTGGCTGAAGGATTGTGCCAAAGACAATACCCAAAGTGCTCTTATTTATCTTCTCAGATTGAGACAAACTGGCCCAACATCACACAGCTCTTTGAACCCAAGCCTCTTGAGTCCCACAATGATGCTCTTTCTCCTGTTGGTATAAACTAGACAGGCAAAAAGCTAAACTGCTGTATAAAAGACGCCATTAATATAGTGGTTCCAATAATACTGACATTAATTTCTCTTTCGTATAGTCCAAAGATGGGCAGGCAGTCTAGAATGGGTTGGAGGCTGTGGTCCCTATGGACTTCCAGGAATCCAGGTTCCTTCTTGTTTTCTTGCTCCAACATCCTCAAGCAGCCCTCCCCAATGGAGTTTTCACAAAAGAATTAAGCTTTAATGCTTTAAAGCATCCATTGTGTTAATGAATTAACTTTTCCCTTATGTATCTAGAATAGTATAGTTTTGTACCATCCTTGGAATAATGGAGATAAGAGTTACTTTAAGTCATTTTCTGTAAGGCTTAATTCCCTTATAGGAACCCAATTGAGATAGGCTACTAGAGCATGGTTCTTATCCTGTGGTTGAAGCTGGACCCCAGCACCATATCTGCACATTCCGATCTCTAGGAAGGGGAACAAAAGAAGTAAAAAAGGAGATTCTTTAAACAGTGTAACCTGGGAGTGTGTACATTACTTCTACCCACACCTGATGGGCCAAAATATAATTTCATGGCCAAATCTAGTCACAAAGGGGCTGGGGAAATTAGTTTCCAGCCTGGCAGCCATATGCACAGCTAAAACTTTTGGGGATTCTATTGCTAATAGGAAGGAGGATGGAATAAGCAGGGACATTAATTATCAACCTCTGTCACATTTGACTATTATTCTCTAGACAGTAAGTTTCATGAGAGCAGGAACTGTGTCTCATTCACTAAGGACAAATAAGTAAGTATATATTTTTTAACATAGTATCTAGTACACAGAAGACCCTTAGTGATTTTGATTGAATTCCATTTACTTATATCACAATAAGGTAATCCAGACACTTAAGGTGTAATTTTCAAAAGACCCAGACACTAAATACGTCAATGAGTACTTATTTAACATTTTCTTCTTCTTTGTGAGGGATGAGGGTAATCTTGATTTGTTCTGAGTTAAGTTTCTCTTTGTTGGTTTTAATTTTTGATTACTTTGACTTTCCAAATCTTCAGGATCAACTTGTGGACTTTCATAAGCCTGATGAAGAAAGCTTCTCCTTAACTGGGACACAAAGGGTACTGTTAGGATATGAAGATTATGTGGAACAAAGGAACTGATATTTAAAAAAAGCACATTAGAATGGTGTCTGACACATAATGGGTGCTACATAAGTGTCACAGATGATAGAAGATAGAGAGATGGATAAATGGATGGATGGAAGAATGGATGGAAGGATGGATGGAAGGAAGGACAGAAGAAAGGGAGAAATGCACCGAGAAACAGCCAACGTTTCCTCCATATTTGGGAATAGATTATAACATTTTCTTCTAAAAGCAGAAACGGTCACTAAGCCTCTATAGTAGGAAACATGGCACCAGAGACCTGAAGATTCTTTTCTTTGTTTGACTGACCTTGGATGTATTTTGCCTACTACTTGTGCTATGGGCAAATTCATTGCTACTGATCTCTTAGGGGAACACTAAAATGAAAAGCAAAAGTAGGCCAGAGTGGACACTGGTTTAACAGGGCCTGACTCAGAAGGAGGCCAGTGACACAGCAAGAAATTCTAGGATGTCTTATAGAATCCTCAGTGCAGGGGTGCCTGAGTGGCTCCATTGGTTAAGCATCCGACTCTTGATCTCAGCTCAGGTCTTCTTTTTTTTTTTTTTTAAGATTTTATTTATTTATTTATTTATTTGACAGAGAGAGAGAGAAAGAGAGAGAGAGAGATCACAAGTAGGCAAAGAGTCAGGCAGAGAGAGGGGTAAGCAGGCTCCCCACCAAGCAGAGAGCCCGATGCAGGGCTCGATCCCAGGATCCCAAGACCGTGACCTGAGCTGAAGGCAGAGGCTTTGACCCACAGAGCCACCCAGGCAGCCCCACTTTGAGCTCTGCCCTGGGCATGGAGCCTACTTACAAAAAGAGTCCTCAGACCTGCCTTCTAGGGTCATTCTCTTGCATATTAGGGATAATCTAGCACTCAGAATATTCCAGGATAGCAGCTGTCTGGGGTGTGTAAAATGTGCCACTCCCTGGTTTTGCTATAGGAGTCTGTAATGGATGCATGGTTTTGCACCCATTCTCCCTTTCTCTGGTAATAGTGCTTTGCTGCCCTTCTAGGGATCTTTTCCATGTGATTCTGATACAGGTGTGCCCAGGCCCTGCCTGAACCGGAATAACCACTCAGATTATGCCATCTCCTGGCCATGTGATTGATTTATGAATGGATATGTGACTCCAACTTTTCTAGAGTTGTCCTTAAAATTTAGTAGAGACAATGGAAGAGAGAGGGGAGATTCTTCTGCAGAAATGAAGGATAGTGGAAGTTGCCCTATTCACACAAAACAGACACAGAGATCAATGGAACAGAATGGAGACCCCCAGAAGTGGACCCTTAACTGTAAGGTCAATCTTCACAAAGTGGGAAAGAACATCCATTGGAAAAAACACAATCTCTTCAATAAATGGTGCTGGGAAAATTGGACAGCCACATACAGAAGAATGAAACTAGCCCATTCTCTTACACCATACACAAAGATAAACTCAAAATGGACGAAAGACCCCAATGTAAGGCAGGAATCCATCAAAATCCTTAAGAAGAACACTGGCAGCAACCTCTTTGACCTTGGCCAGCAACTTCTTTTAAGACACATCTCCAAAGGAAAAGGAAACAAGAGCAAAAATAAACTGTTGGGACTTCATCAAGATAAAAAGATTTTGCACAGCAAAGGAAATAGTCAACAAAACTAAGAGGCAGTCCATGGAATGGGAGAATATATTTGCAAATGACACTACAGATAAAGGGCTGATACTCAAGATCTATAAAGAACTTATCAAACTCAGCACCCAAAAAAACAAACAGTCCAGTTAAGAAATGGGCAGAAAACATTAACAGACACTTCTCAAAAGAAGACATACAAATGGCTAACAGACTCATGAAGAAATGTTCAACATCACTAGCCATCGGGGAAATTAAAATCAAAACCACAACGAGATACCACCCTACATCAGTTAGAATGGCCAAAATTAACAAGACAGGAAATAAGTGTTGGCAAGGTTGTGGAGAAAGGGGAACCTTCTTACACTGTTGATGGGAATGCAAACTGGTAAAGCCACTCTGGAAAACAGTATGGAGGTTCCTCAAGACATTAAAAATAGAGCTACCCTACAACCCAGTGATTGCACTACTAGGTATTTACCCCAAAGATACGGATGGGATGTAGTAAAAAGAAGGGACACATGTACCCCAATATTCATAGTAGCAATGTCCACAATAAACAAACTGTGGAATGAACCAAGATGCCCTTCAATAGATGAGTGGATAAAAAAATGTGGTCCGTATATACAATGGAATATTACTCAGACATCAGAAAGGATGAATACCCACCATTTGCATTGACATGGATGAAACTGGAGGGGATTATGCTAAGTGAAAAAATTCAAGTGGAGAAAGACAATGATCATATGGTATCACTCATACGTGGAACATAAGGAATAGAGCAGAGGACCACAGGGGAAGGGAGGGAAAAATGAACGGGAAGAAATCAGAGAGGGAGAAAAACCATGAGAGACTCTGGACTCTGGGAAACAAACTGAGGGTTGCAGAAGGGAGGGGGTTGTGTGGTGGGGTAACCAGGTGATGGGTATTAAGGAGAGCATGTTGTAATGAGCACTGGGTGTTATACACAACTAATGAATCATTGATCACTACATCAAAAACTTGTGATGAATATATGCTGGCTAACTGAACATAATAAGAAAGGGTACGCAGGGGCGCTTGGGTGGCTCAGCGGGTTAAAGCCTCTGCCTTTGGCTCGGGTCATGATCTCAGGGTCCTGGGATCGAGCCCCGCATCGGGCTTTCTGCTCAGCGGGGAGCCTGCTTCCCCTTCTCTCTCTGCCTGCCTCTCTGCCTACTTGTGATCTCTCTCTCTGTCAAATAAATAAATAAAATCTTAAAAAAAAAGAAAAAAGAAAGGGTACGTAGAAGCTTGAAAAAAATAAAATAACGGGTTATATCGATAGAGTTAAAATAAAAAAAAAAGGAAGTTGCCCTACTCAAAAACATTTCTCCTAGCCCTAGAAAGGTCATATGTGGTGAAAAAAATGTAGCCAAACCAAAGAGGGAGGCAGAATTGAGCACACACCAGAAGGGAAATAGTGATATATTTGAACCCCAAGATCCAGTTGTGCCTGAGGCTAGCTTGCCCCTTTCAGCTACATGCACCAATACATTCCCATCTTTTATTTACACTTATTTGAGTTGGAGTGTCTGTTGTTTGGTTCCAAGAGCGTTCAGATTTACAAAGTCCTTGACTTGGTTCGGTTACCCTAACAGCTCCTATAGCTCTAGGATGACCCAACTGCTAAGGACCTACAAGCAGCTCCTACAGTTATGTCCCAGTACTTCAGATAATTGCTCCATGTTCCATGTTCCATGTACCTCCTACTCGAAACCTTCTTATTCTGGTTCCTTATCTCTATTCCTATCATTTGTCCGATACCTGGATCTCTTTGGATCAATACTACTTGGTACGTGTACTCCATGGTACAATGGAGCCTGACCTTCCATTTCAGTCTCACCTTGAATGTAGTTCCTCCCAAAATCCTGGACTGCACCCTTTTTATCCCATGGGCCAGTATTTACAACCTCTGCATCTAACCCAGGACCCCTGAACCAGACATCTCTCCCAGAGCAAGAGCCTCTGAATCATTTGGTTTCCTTCAGTGGGTCCTGCAGCGAACCTTCTAGGTCGCCTTAATACATGTTCACTTTCTTTTCATATTGCTGCCCGTGGCTTTCATTTGCTACTCAGGAAACCCACAGATCAAAACCTCCTCTCTAGCCCACCAAAATATTCAGACTATTTTCCTTGTTAGGAAAGTTTGATGGGAAACAATAAGAAAGAATAAACTTTTCTAAAGAGGTTAGTCATTCAAATAAGAAAGCCCTAAAAGTCTATGTTGCATAAAACACTCTGACCACACAAAGAATGTAAGACTTTTAGCCCTATGGGAATATGTCCCTGTAATGGGCTTAATTGTGTCCCCTCAAAAATTCATATGTTGAAGCCTTAACCCCCCAGTGCCTCAGAGTGTGACTATATTTGGAGATAAAAATCTTTAAAGAGGTAATTAATTTAAAATGAGGTCATTAGGGCGGGCCCCAATCCAGTATGACTGGTGTTCTTACTGGAAGAAGAAAGTAGGACACAGATACACAGAGAGAAGATGATATGAAGACACAGAGAGAAGATAGCCTCCTATAAGCCAAAGAAAGAGGTCTCAAAAAAAAAAAAAAAAGTAAGAAAGAAAAAGAAGAAAGAGGTCTCAAATGAAACCAGCCCTGGAGACACCTTGATCTTGAACTCTTAGCCTCTAGAGCTCTAAGAAAGTAAATTGTTGCTTAAGCCACTCCACCTGTGCACTTTGTTGTGGTATCTCTTGCAAACTATGACATTCCCCTACGAGTTAGTAGTAAACTGGCATCTCTCCTCATCAAATCCTTTGAGAAAGAACAATAGGAATCTCTTCCTGGCTCTTTCTCTCAAAAAAATAGCCACAGAAAAGAAACCCATTGTATTTGTGGAATTACCACTAAACACTTCGGATTTACCTAGTATCTAAGTTAGAATAGATCTGGGGTCTCAGTCCCTGGTGAGGGAGGAAGCTAGTGATAAAGTGCCAGCCTTCTTTCCCTCCAGAGTCAAGGATGGTCTGTCTTCCTCTGCTTCTTTCCCTTCCTCTCATATAATTTGTGCAAAAGCTATTAGGTGGAGCTGAGCAAGCAAAGTGTGTATGTCAAGGGTTAGGGAAATAATAAGCTGTGGTGGCCCAGAACAGGGTGTGAGAGCCTGAATGTTAGAAGGAGGGTGTATCCACACCAGGGCTAAGCCTAGCACAGGGTAGCCTGACCAAGAAGAGGGAAAAAGAGCATTTTTGTAGATGGGCTGGCTGGTGTGAAGAAGACACTGAGCAGCTAGGGTGAGTCTCCATGTGGGTGGGTGACCTCATGTGGGGTCTCAGTAGCCAAAGCAAGGGGAGGAGGGTGTCCTTTCCCCACGGGGTTTTAACCCAGTGTAAACGACGAAGTTTGAGTAGAGTGAAGAAGGCATCCATATGGTGGCGTGGCTCAGCGTAGTGTCAGAGGCCTGGAAGGATGATAAAGGCATCCACATGGGGGCAGGAAGGGGGGCACTGGCATGGTCTGTTGGGGCACCAATGGGGTGGGGAGGATGCCCACAGCAAAGCATGGGGTGGTGTGAGGTGTCAGGGTTCAGCTGAGTGAATGGGGCGTCCATGTGGTAGGTCAGCCCAGTGTGGGGTGTTGGAGCCCATGTGGCGTAAGGAAGCCAGAAGGAAAGAGTCTGGTTACATAGGGGTGGATTGAGTAAATAAATGTCTTAAGAGCAGTAAGGGCCGGAGTAAGGAACTGGAGGGTATTATGCTAAGAGAAATAAGTCAGTCAGAGAAAGACAATTATCACATCTCTCTGATATGAAGAATTTGAGAGGCAGGGCCAGGGATCGTGGGCGGGTGGAGAAGGGCAATGAAACAAGATGGGATCAGGAAGGAGACAAACCATAAGAGACTCTTAAACTCATGAAACAAACTGAGGGTGGCT
>CM053606.1:129702723-129723084 GCA_028646535.1 Procyon lotor | reverse complement strand
GTCAGTCAGAGAAAGACAATTATCACATCTCTCTGATATGAAGAATTTGAGAGGCAGGGCCAGGGATCGTGGGCGGGTGGAGAAGGGCAATGAAACAAGATGGGATCAGGAAGGAGACAAACCATAAGAGACTCTTAAACTCATGAAACAAACTGAGGGTGGCTGGGGGGCGGGGGGGTAGGGATGGGGTGGCTGGGTTGTGGACATTGGGGAGGGTATGTGCTATGGTAAGTGCTGTGAAATGTGTAAGCCTGATGATTCACAGACATGTACCCTGGGGCAAATAATACATTATATGTTAATAAAAAATAATAAAAATAATAAAAAATAAAAAAATTTCCAGTGTGTGGGGGGGGAGAGCAGTAAGAGCGAGGCATCTCATTGTTGAAGGAGGAAATTACAAATATGAAAAGGGGAAAACCAGAACTCTGTGGTATTGGATTAAAATTGGAGATGATTATGTGAACACAAGGGTTTCAAGATGGTAGATAGATAGGTAGATAGGTAGATACTGTAGACAGGTAGATAGCTAGATTTTTTTTTTTTTTTTTTAATGTAAAAGTGTATACTCACGCATCCGCACATTCCCCAGCTCTGTGCATGGAGAGGATCTGGGAGCAATGATATTTTGACAGCAATAAGCATACTGAGTCCATAGATTTTGGTTTCTAAACACTATTCTCCACGAACAGACATAAGACATTCTTGGATCAATGGCAGCCAGATAAGCCTGATACTTCTTTTGGTTCCAAAAACTGCAAAAGTGACCAAAGAATGTAGAGACATGTCACATCCAAAGGACACTGAAGCCAGCTTGAAGGGACTCCCACTAGCCAAACAGGGAACGATATAGGCATGAAGATCAAGACAGTAGCTGATTATGACCGATTAAATAAAATAGGATCTATGAGTCCATACTGATATGAATAAATAGCAAATAACAGTAGCAGATGGGATGGGGTATCAATCATGTCAGCAGCTCACTCTCACCTACTTTGGAAAAGAAAATCAAATTATTTGTACTGCAAATTTTCTGCAAATTTGGGATCTTTTCCAAATTAAAAAAAAAAAAAAAAAGTTCAAGAATGCAAGACAACTGGCTCAGTCTCTTCAACAAATTTGTGTCATGAAAAAAGGGAGAGATTAAAAGAGGCTTATGGGACATAAGAGGCAGATGCAAACATGGTCCTGGATGAGATTCAAGTTTGTATAAACAGTGATAAAGCACATTTTGGAGACAGTAGGGCAATGTAAATATGGTTTATTAGATAGGATGAAATGTATTGAAATGGAAAAGTAGAGATCATCGATCAGAAAAGGGGAAAAAAAAGCAGGCAATAAAATAGAACAGTAGTATGTATCACATGATCTCCTTTTATGGAAAAACAAGAGAAATACAAATAAGTAAAGAAATACAAATAAAGTTCTGGAAGGATAAGTACTTAGCACTGGTACTCACAGAGGGGTGGGAATATTTTTTTTTTTTAGTTTTCACCTGCCTTTATTTCCTAATATATGATAATGTACATGCCCTGATTCTATAGTAGTGAAACATCCTTTTTTTTTTTTTTTTAAGATTTTATTTAGTCATTTGAGAGAGAGAATGAGAGAGAAAGAGAAAAACACAAGCAGGGGGAGAGGCAGAGGGAGAAGGAGAAGCAGACTCTCTGCTGAGCAGAGAGCCCGATGTGGGGCTTGATCCCGGGACCTGGAGATCATGACCTGAGCCTAAGGCAGACGTTTAACCATCTGAGCCACCCAGGTGCCCCAAGATAATTTTTTAAAGTAAAATTTAAATAGCAGAATTGGAGAAAGAGTCAATGGAGTTGGTGTTCACAACCTTGAATAACTCACATTTATATCAGCTGGGACATGTTAATGTTACAGAAAACATCTGGGCAAAGTCCTTGAAGCCGGAGCCTAGAGTCCCTAACTCTGCTCTATGTGTCTGAGAGGTGCCAAAAGGGGGTAGATGGCTATATCCATCCATTTTAATGCCATATAATTGTAATGCCTCAGTTATCTCACCTGTAAAATGGGTACTAACATGTTACCTTAGAAGATTATTGGGAGTATTACATGAGTTAATATATTTGTAAAATGTTGAATAAATTATTAATAGATACCAACACACCTCACTTACACAAATACAAAATTTGTGATCATCTCGTTTTTTGCTTCATAAAGATAGCCTCCCAGTTCCGACTGGAACTTGGTACAGCAACCCCCCTTATCCACGGGAGTTACATTCCAAGATGCCTACAATGGGTGCTGAAATCACAGATGGTACCAAATCCTATATATTGTGTTTTTTTCCCATCTATACATACCTGGAGTAAGGTTTAATTTATAAATTAGGCACAGTAAGCAATTAACAATAACGAATAGTTAAAATCGAAGAATTACACTGTACCATAATAAACATTATGTCGATGTGGTCTCTCTCAAAATATCTTCCTGTAGTGTATTCACCCTTCTTCTGAGGATGTGAGGTGATACGGTGCCTAGGTGATGAGATGAAGTGAGACGATCAACCTAGGCACTGTGACATCGCGACAGGCTACCATTAACCTCCTGATAATGCATCAGTGGAGGATCACCCACTTCCAGACCAGGGTTGACCTTGAGTAACTGAAACCACGAAAAGTGAAACTGTGAAGAAGGGGGACCACTGTATTTATTTTATAAACTCTTATATTGTACCTTCTGTTTGCTAGGCACTATTCTAAGTGCTTTACAAATAATAAATTTTTAATCATCATAATAACCTTTGAGGAGAGTAATCCTATCACCTTCCCCATTTTATAGGTGAAGGAAGTGAGCCGCAGAGAGGTTAATTAACTTTTGTAAAGTCACACAGCCAGTAAGAGGCAGGGACAGAATTAGAACTAGGCAGTCCAAACTCTCAATTTCAACCTATGTTGCAGCTCTTGCCAGCACATAGCCAAGTACAGGAGAGAGCTCCTATTTACAGATCAACTGGTTCCCCCAAGTTCACTCGTAGGCTAATGTTTCAAGTTCTGATGCATTTTCCACCCAAACAATATTACAAATTAGGTTTGGTTCCTAAGCCAACCTATTTAAATAAACCAAACTTACTTAATGCACAACAGGGCTGACTCAGAACAAGTATGGCCTCAAGATCAGTGTTCCTCTGGGCAGAGGATGGTGAAGAAGTTTCATCTTCTGACCCAGTTTCAATCAATTATCTGTGGCTACAGGGAGCTCTGACTGGAGAAGAATTCTGGGGTTGGCCTTAGCAGGACAGCATACTGGATCAATCAATGGTGTCTCCTACGAACGGAGAAGTAGGAAGAGAGGCCCCAAAGCTGGCCATTTGCTCCCCCTGCTGCAGATCCTTATGGACCCCGACATGAAGCTGTAAGCTAAGGCCTCAGTCTTGAGTCCTGAGGAGTCCAGGAAATGGGGGAAGGGGATCGGGCAGGGATTCTGAGAGCAAAGGGAGAGGCCGAGAGTGCCCGGGGCTTCTGTGACAGTATAGGAAGGCCTGGTGACATCAGGGGCTAGGGTGAGGCAAGTCTAATGGGGACAACCCAGCAGAATGATGGGTGACTTGTAAGTTGAGTATTCCTGTGTCAGCCCGAGTCCTTCCTCACATCGCAAGCATCACCCCAGTGAGCCACATACCAGCAAGCACAAGGGAGGCAAAATCTTGACATTGTCTAGTCCCGTGGCATTTCAAGAAGTTGCCAGAATGGTTAAATGACTCATTCGAGGTCACACGGTGAGGTCAGAACATCTGTCACGAGTTATATATAAAAGCAATGTCAATGTCAGAGTAGAATGAAAACGAGTACATACAACCCAGCAAGATGATCCCCCAAGCCACCAAACTTGCGTATAGAACTCTTAGACTAAGGTTTGGAATGGGCGGATCCTCGCTCCTGCTGTGGATGTTTCCAGAGAGGGATATGGAATGTGAAGTCGATTTTGCATGTGGTTTGCTGAGGACCTATTTCTCAAGATAAACGAGAAAAAAATAATTACCTAAAGCTAAAAGTGAATCACAAGCTCAGTCACATCTGAGAGAAGACTGCGGCCCAGCAGACCCACAAAATGTCATGTCAGCTTTCGAAGGCCCTTCACAGTGGCTGCAACAGCGCCGTTGGAATCCAGCCAGGCAGCTTTAGAAGCAGCCCGGTCCCTCAGACATGGATGACACTGCCAAGAGCAAAATAAAAAAAAGGGCCATTGCCGAGCTTGGCATCTGGCCCCCACAGCTGCCAAATCATATCCAATAATCACACCAAAGTAATCCGCGCAGAAATTCCCAGCGAGAGGCCCAGAGGTCCAGCACGCTAGAAAACTGCCCGCCATTCAGGCAAGCAATGGGTTCCGGTTCTCCAGTGTCCGCCAAGATCGCCAGGCGTCTTGAAGCAAGTCCATACAAGGATTTCCACTTCCATCTTCTCGTTCATAAAATGGGCACTTCACTCCTAGCGTGTGTGTGTGTGTGTGTGTGTGTGTGTGTGTGTGAGAGAGAGAGAGAGAGAGAGAGAGAGAGGGAGAGAGAGAGAAGGAGAACAAAGAGAGACAGAGAGGGCACTAGGAAATGATGATACAATGAACAATGAAGCTTTTTTTCCAAATCGTCCATAAGACAGGGTCCATAGGATTAAATGAACTAAAAAGAGGGGGAGGGGGAAAAAAAAGACTCTGGTCACTTCCGGATCCCTTCTCCCAGTAGGACAGGAAACTGTAACACAGGGACTAAAGTCCCACCCTGTAGCCATGAAAGTTCTGCCTACCCGGCTAGGGAGAAAAAAAGGAAGCCAAGCAAAAACTCAGAAAAGTTGGCCAAGCCAGGCAGGAGCTCTGCTCCCTCCTGCACATCTGCCTTGGGCTTTTCTTCTTTTCAGATCGTTGCAAGAAAACAGATGGCTGCAGAAGCCTGAATTTTAAATTTATGAATGGAAATTTAAACAGATGTTTGCAATCAAGATGGCATATAAGAATTTTTCTCATACCATGTTTACAGCCCAGCCTCCTTCACATAAATGGGATAGAGGGTCATAAAAAGGGTAGTTTTTGATCTCAGGACAGCACGGATCCAGCGTGGTGATTATGGGGTGCAGTAACGGAAATGTTGAAAGAACAAAGAAAGAAAACACTAATCAGCGCCCTGTATACATGCTAAATATTTATCTCTAAAATGATAAAATGTATCTGCAAGAAAACCATTAACCCATCAGAGCACTTTCTGTGTTTTAAGCAGGTGAAGTTCAAGAGTTTTAACAAATCTCTGTGAATGCCTACTTACTGAAATTCTGTTTAGGCTTTGGACGTGATATAGATTGTTTTTTTGGCTTGGCTTGGTTGGAAGTCCCCGACATAAGGGGTCTTACTAGATTGCTGAGAGGAATTGAGTAAAAGGCTAGTCAGAGAGTCTATGTGTGCCTGGGTCCATCATCCAGGGACTGGGACTGGGTTAGGTCCTAAAGACAGGAGGTGGGGGAAGGGGGGGACGCGCGTAGGGAGCGGCGAAATGCATCAAACCTGATCTAGGTCCTCCACACACTTGGAACTGAAGGTAAAAGCCAGTTGGAACAAGGCGTACGTTGAAGGTTACAGGACTGAAGAGAAAGTGTTGGGAGTTAGTTGGACAGTTAGAGAGTCAGGGCCAGGATCCCCCCTACAAGAAAATATGGAGTCAAGACTGCTAAGATAAAACAGCAACATTCCGTTTTGCAGCTTAGACAGGAGCGAACTAGCATTCTGCTTTGCAGCCTTTGCAGAAATGACTTCTGTGAAATGTCCTAAAATAAAACAATGAACCACAAAGCATTTGTCACCACCATGGGCCAGGGGCAGTTAAGGCATCAGCCCCCAGATGCCCGCAAAAAAGACCATCAGCACATAGACATTAACCTAATAGGGAGACAGATACGTGACCAAAGCCCTGATTGGCACAACTCACTACAGCCTGGTTGCTTAAGATCATTCTGCAAAAAAGCTCATCAAACCCCTCTACACTTAGAAACTCCAATGGCAACCCTCTAGGGTATCCTCCCTCTTTGGGAGCTTTGTACTAATGCTTAATAAACTTTGCTTTGCTGCCCACCACTCTGGGCTACCTCTTCATTCTTCTAAGTAGCATGACCAAGAATCATGGGTACTAAAGGCAGAGAATTCCTGCTACCGAAGGAGTGAGGCTCACTGGGGACTGGATGATGACAGTGGTTTCTAATATCCTATGGGAAGAGTTTGGAGCTTGAGGCCATCTGGGACAAGAGTGTTTGTTAGCAATTCCTAGTGGCTACATTTTCAAAGTCTGGGGTGGCCGTAAAGTGTGGGAACGTGGATCACATGACATTATCAGGTAGTAGTGTATAAATGTCAGTAAACCACTGATTATATATCCACCTGGATCTTCAGCTGTTGTGGCCACCTTGGCTTTCCAGACTCCCATCACTTCTCGCCGCTTCCATCCCCAGTAACGGTCTCTCGCTGAGTACTGCCATAGCCTCATGAGTCTTCCTGCTTGTGTGTTTGCCCACATCCACCACCCATAGCCAATCTATCCTCAACACGATCATCAGGGCAATCCCTTTGAAGCAGTGGTTCTCAAAGTGGGTTCCTGGACTACAGCAGCTACACCTGGGGAAGTTGATGGAAATGCAAGTTCTCGGGTTCTACCCACCTACAGAATCAGAAATGCTGGATCTTTTTTTTTTTTTTTTTAAGATTTATTTATTTATTTTAGAGAGAGAGAATGAAAGAGAGAGCCCGTGAATCAGGGGAGGAACAGAGGAAGAGGGAGAGAGGGAATCCTCATGCAGACTTCTCGCTGAGCATGGAGCCCGACTTAGGGACCGTGAGCCAAAATCGAGAGTCAGATGCTCAACTGACTGAGCCAACCAGGCACGCCCAGAAATCTGCGTTTTACAAGAGCTCCTGGTGATTCTGATGCCTACTAAGGTTTGAGAAGGAATTATAAGCATAGGCCAGATATTATCACCCTTAGATCAAAATCCTGTAATAGCTAAGGTCATCACAATGGCTGCAAGGTCATCCACTGTCTGGTCCATGGATCTTTCACGGACCGCCCACCACTCTACTCTCTAGCTCATTGGCTGCTCTGCCACACAAGGCCTTGGCCTTGCTCCTTCTGCCAGGAATGCTCCCCAGCACCCCAGTCCTCCCTCCCCCACCTACCATGGCTCAGTCCCTCACCACCTTCAAACCTCTGCTCAAATGTCTTTTTGCTAACACATAACCTGTTGATTATCTGTCTTTTCCCACGAGAACATAAGTTCCTTGAGAGCTGGGACTTGGTTCTGTTGGTTCCTGTATTCCAAAAGCCTTGAATGTGCCTGGTACACAGTGAGTGCCCAGGAATCACTTGGTGGAGGAATGAATAAATAATCCTGTGTGGAGGTTCTACCAGATGCCAGATAACGTGCTAAGTGCATCACTCACTGATTCCCACAAGCCAGTGCATGGGGTGTTGTCTTTATTGTACATGCGGAAAAAAGGAAATTACAGATGCTAGAAAAGGAAAGGACTTGAGATACACATTATCAGAAGAGGGGACTTCATGATCTCCAAATTCTTGGCCAGCCACGGAGCCAAGTCCATTGACATTTTGTATCCTCTTTCCTGCTTTTCCTTGCAATTGGTCTAGACAGAGGAAATGCAGGCCTTCTCTGGCATTTACCTAAGCAGAAAGTAATTAAGAAGGCAAAAATCCAATTCCAATGACCCCAGGACAAGGCTACAAGTGGGAGGATTATCATTTTGTTTGCTGATATTTTCCTATTACAAACACAGATAATAGAGATATTTCCTGAATATTCGAATAATTCTTACTCCTCTGCCCAATTACTTTTTTCAGTTTTAAAAGCAGTTCTTACTGCATGTTATTAAGGATCTGATAGAAGTGGATGCTTTAATATGCTTACTCATTTGCTCAAAAATGAGTTATGGTGCATCACAGGTCCTCCTCCCCGCTTGCAGTGAAAGATGGTGTTCCCTGCTAAGTACCTGAGAAAATGAAAACCCAATTCTGTGACCAGTACTGAAGAGTGAAACTGGTAGTGATTGCTTGAAAAAGACTGTGCTAGAAAGCAGACCGGGGCCAACCTCCTTCTTTACCTACTTAACCTCTCCACCTGATCTCATCTGGACCCATGACTTTTAATACCATCTACCTTCTGTTCACATCTGTGTCATCGGTCAGGGTCCAGGAAGGAAACGAGAGCCCATGCCGAGTAATGTAATAGAGGGAATTCAGTCCAGGGAATCAGTTATGAAGATGTTGGAAAAGCTACAAGGGCAAACTGGGGAAGGCAAGACAACCCAGAGAACAGCAATGGCATGAAGCCGCTATGCTCCCTAAGGCTGGGGAGACAAGGGGAATGTGGGGCTCCCGCGAGTTAGGGAACAGTAGGAGCTGGGAACTTGAAGGAGAGCTGGTCCAGAGGGAATTCAAACCATTGAGCAGAGACATGAGTGCTGGAGATGCTGCCCAAAGTTGGGAGAGGGGAAAGTACTCTGGCTTTTCCCTTCCTCCTGACCTCTGGTCTTCTGCGGGTAACCTTCTGTTGGCCAAACTCTCCTAGAATCCAGTTGGCACGAAAGCTTGGGAAGCACCGTTTGCATGGGGCATCCGTTTCCCTGCCGCCCAACTTCCATATGGAGCAGAGCAGGGAAAAGAAGGAAATGTGAGTGCCAATGGCAAGTGATGGACTCTATTCCTAAATTACTATCTCCAATCAGACCTCTCCTGCGATTCTCACATTGTTGTTCATCTGCACTTAAGCATCTCATAGTTCTAACTTAACATGGCCCAAAGGAACTCTTACCAGCCGATGCCCCCATATTCCCCTTCTCAGAATGTGACTCCCTCAGCTTAGCCAAAAATATGAATGTCATGTTTGATTCCTTTCTTTCCTTACTCCCCACTCCTTCCAACCTTTTAGCAAGACCTGTGGATTCCACCTCCCCAAACAATTCCTCTAGTCTTCTCTATTTCCACCATTACCAGGATAGGCCAAGCCACCATCATTTCTCTAGGTGACAATAACGATCCCCTAAGTGGCCACGCTACACCCCTACTGTGTCTCCTTATATGTATTGTCCAGAGGTCAGGTCCTGAAGGCCTTGAGGAGTCAGGACTTCATTCAAAGTGTCATAGGAGCCACTGAAGAGAACGACATGAAATAATTGATATCTTGATCAGCCCAGCTTCACTGTGGGAATAAAATGTAAATGAACAAAAGCAGAGGAAGGAAGACCAGTAAGGAGGCAATTAACGCTTCTCCACTGATCTTATCCTACCTTTTGTACCACGGTCTACCGCCAAGGTCAAACACTGGCCTTGTCATAGTTCTTCCAACGGGCCAAGCTCCTTCCCTGTTTCGGGCTTCCCGGAGTCTGGAATGCCGATCTAGATTTTAGCACACCGGCTCTACATCATTCAGGCCTTGCCCTCTCGGAGATCTTTCCTGACCAGGCTGTAGTAATTCCAGCTGTTCACAAATATGCCCCCTCTCTCCCTACAGGCACAAGCAGGATCCCACCTCTCTGCACACTGGAAGTTAGAAGGTGGCCACGCGACTTGCTCTGGCAAATGGAAGTGTGGGTGGAAAGGAACATAGGTCACTACTGGGTAGAAGGCTTAAAAGCCACCATTGGCTTACCATGCTTTTCCTTCTCCCACAGTGACTGGCAGTGTTCCAGGTAACAGGTATTCTACTGACCAGACACCGGGGCCTGAGGATAGCCATTCACAGCAGAACTCTGCAAACTGCCGGACAATGTGGCATGAGTAAGACATAAATCCTTGCTGTTGCAAGCTGCTGAGATATTGGGTCATTACGACAGCATACCTAGCCTAGCTGGGCCCATACAGTCTTTGAATCCCTTATATCAGCCCGGATGATGTCCATCATGGAAGTTACTACCGACTGGCGAGTACTCGTTGCTAGTTTTGTTTCCTCTACAGACCCCAGGAGAGCAGCTCTGTCTAGCTCATCACTATATTCCCAGTTTCCAGGAGAGTGCCCAGTGCATACTCAGTAGACAAATATCTGCTGATTAAACCTCCAATGCCTTGCACATACAAGCATTTGTTGCTCGAATGCTACTTTGCCAAGGCAACTACAATGAATGACTCTTGTGCTCATACATCGGAAAGACCAAAGCCTATAGCTTCGCTCCATTTGTGAGTTAGAATTATTGCTTTGGTCACATATACTCTTCCAGCTAACTCACAGGGGGCCAAGTTGCTCCCAAAACCACCACGATTCCTTGGTCTGTAGAAGCCTTGCCAAAAGTCATATGCGACAAATAAAAAGGAATGAAATCTTAGAACGATGAATCTAAGAGTGAAGTTGCCTGAAATTAGGAAATAGAGCGAAATGAAATTCATTTTGATAGTTTTACTAAATGGCAGTTTTTCATTCTTTTTAAAGCTTCCCATACCAGGGCACCTGGGTGGCTCAGTCAGTTAAGCATCTGCCTTTGGCTCAGATCATGATCTCAGGGTCCTGGAATCGAGTCCCACCTCGGGTTTGCTGCTCAGTGGGAAGTCTGCTTCTCCATCTGCCTCTCCCCCTGGCTTGTGCTCTCTCTCAATTACTCTCTCAAATAAAATCTTTTTAAAAAGTTTCCCATGCCTGCTAAAGCAGATTCCCAGAAATAGCCAAATCTCAACTTTCACTATTGTAATAAAATACCAGCACTAAAAACACGTTCGTGGTTACTCAATTTAGACTACATTTATCATCTGGCTTGGTTAATTCTAATTGAAAACTTCTCCAGGTCTCACTGATGTCTGCCAGAGGTTTAGAACTTCAGAAATGCATGTTAGAGAATATGTTGCTTAAAGTCATCGCCTTTTAAAACCAAACGTATTAAAATTTTCTTCTATCGTCCATTACATAAATATAATAAAGTTGTAAAGATGATTGTGATCATAAAATTCACCCTGCAATATTTTTAGGTTTTCTATTTTTGCTCTTCACTTAAAATTTTCCATAGGTTTTCAAAATGTCTAAGGCACTAAAGAAGTCAGCTCCTAAAAGCCATGAAGTCGTTATTGTCCCTGTTTTTATAGCACCCAGCACCCTTTGCAGGACATTCAAGTTCCTTTGGGAAACCAGAGTAAGGTAACTATGGTCTACTTACTTAGCTTAGTCTCCTAGCCCCTGTACAGACTATACCCTCACTAAGCAAGGGGCTTTTGTCTACTTTGCAGAAAGGATTTCCAAAATACCACTCCGCTAAATATCCAATCTGAAACCATCAACTTTGAATGTGAGTAAGACGGTAATTATGCTATCTTGTCCAACCCAAGTTCAATTTTATTAACCAGATCCAACCTTTGGGTGCTACACACCTGCAGCTACAACTTAAAAATACACCATGGGCTCATCCCACCTTCCCCATCCACTGAAAACGGGGCAGCTGGAATACCGCAAGTCTTCCAAACACGAGGCCATATTCACACAAAGGAAATCATTTACATGTGGCTAAGGAAACAGGAAATTTTCACATTGGCTTTAATGTTTATATTTTGCCAAAATTTTCCTGAACTCGGTAATTACTAACACTTCTTATAGTATTATTATTTACTCCATCTTAAAAATTAAAAAGAAAAAAAAACTCAGCAGAAAACATACAGTTGAAGAAAACTGGATGTCAGTCTATACAATGATTTTTTTTACTTTCAGCATGACAGACTTTATTTTGGCACTTTAACAAATATTTTGCTTTACAGCAGTGACAAAATATTTGCCAGAAACTTTCTTTTCTTGGCATGGATATTCCAAGCAGTTGTTATTCTATGAACTGAATTTCACTATGCTTTGCACATTTAGAGGTATACCTACTACGTTCTTTACCTCTGTAATCGAGGGATATTGTGCAACTTCAGAAGGTGCTAGAACTTCCTTTTAATCACCCCAAAACAGATTGACTCTAAGTGATGGGACAGGAATTTGAGAATTAAGGCCATTAAGAATTTAAGTAAACACTGTTCCGAGTGCTGCTTTAATTTTTTTTTTAATGAGTTATGTGGCAATTCCAGGGAACGTTCTCTAAATGAAGTATTCATACTTTATTAAAAGTACGTTATGTATTGAAAGGGTTGCTGTTTTTACGGTCTTCTTCCTACTTTGGCGGCTCACACATCACAACAAAATTTATGGTGAAAACAGAAAAGGAAATGTTGTTAGAAGGAAATACCCAGGCAGGGTACCCTCAGACTTCCATCTCCTCCTGAGGCACCCCTGCTTTCCAGCAACTTCAATCCTCAGCAGCAAGGCCCTCCTTTTAATGCACAGAGCCACCCTGCCCTGCTGTCCTTCCCTATGGTGTGAACTATGGCATTTCCATCTACTGGTTCTTCAGTGAAGCTTCAGGAGAGATTTGGAGCACAGTTTTCAGGTGCATCAGTCTTCATTCAGTCTACAGGGCAAAACCTTAGCTACTGACATCAGGAAAGTCCCCTTCAGTTCTTTGGAATTTATCCTCCCAAGAGTTATTTGCAAAAGCAGGCATCCCTCTCAGTGTTGCCATCAGCTAGCCTATAAATTCCCTCTGGCCAAATCAGAAGGGAGTCTGGTAATAATAGCCTCTTCGATGAGCTCTTTGGTTTCGATTCACAGACACTACGAAACACTCAGAAATCAAACCCCCATCATCCTCGAGAGCAGATGGTCATTTGCAAAGGGAAGATGTACATTGGATCGAAAATGTACAAAATTTATAACAGTGACATTTTCAATATTAGGCCACATGATTTATTCAGTAGTTTTTATGTTCCCAAATGACAATTGATGTCTATTCGTAAGACTACAAAAGTTACCATTAGAATTGTCTGTGCTTATAAAATACCAACTTTTTTTTTAAACTGTTTTATATACTCATTAACACCAGTCTGCAACGAGTTACATAGAATCATAGGCACTTCAAAGGCTTAAAAAGACGTTTACAACTTAAATGCATTTTTAAGAACAAAAACTGATTTTTCCTTAAACCCCTACTCGTACCTTCAAATTGCAAGAAATTAACAAATACAGTGGCCAAAGGGATCTGCAGCAACTTCTCAAAATACTGTTAGCATCTTTGGGTTTGCTGAGGCTTGTCAGTTAACTCACATCAAATCTTCCCAAAAGAAGATCTGATTAGATAGCTACGACTGAACAGTTTTGTGGTAATCATCCAATTTTACACATTAATTTGCTGTTGCAAATCTGCCTGAAGCTACAGGTAGTGAAAAACAAAAAGCAAGTGTAAAATGGATAGTCTGACACTTAAAAATTTATACAAAGTGGAGGTTAAAGTTTACATATTTGAAAATCACATATACACTAAATTACCATTATCTGAATTATCCAAAGACGAATTGCATCGTAACAGCTACAAAAGGCATAGTTTTGTTTTGTTTTCAAGGGGACAAGAGAGGAAGAGCAGAGGGGGAGAGGGGGAACAAGAGATAAATTAACAAAGTAAGACCAACTTGGTAAGGTCAATCAGAGACATGCAGACACAAATTAAACAGCTTTCGTCTTCGAACCAGAGGATAAAAACAATCATTTTGTACTTGCGCATAAAAGTTTAAACCGATTCCATGAACATAGAGGGTTTTCATAACATAATATTTTGCCACTGCTATTCACAGAACACTGCAGATGTTAAGTTTTAATTTTATGTCGTTCTAAAGAAATACATGAAAAGTTTTAAATACAATGGGATTTTATCATTAAAGGGCCAGAATGGCTCTTTAATGGAAAAAAACGAAAAACAAAAAACAAAGATCTTCATTATTCTATGCAAAAGCTTTATTTTTAAAAGTTCAGTGATCTCATAAATAGAGACACTAAGTGGGAGTTTCAGGCGTAAAACTCCTTAGTCGGTGCCTTCTGATAAGCAGCACTGGATGGTTTGCGTTCTCCAAGGTCATAACTTCCTTCATCCTTCTTTCTCATGCGATACACCAACAGCAGGATAAGGAAAATCGCAAAGAGAAAGCCGATAACTCCGCCAGCAATGACCGCTGAAACACGCCGAAAGGAAGATTACTTTCACGGGAGATTCAGGGGTTGCAGAAATTAACTTTGTTGAGCCCAATCTATTTACACGTTCATAAAAGGATCCATTCGAAAAACCCCAAAACATCGAAAAACTGGACTCGATGAGGCAACCAGGTGAATTACCCAAATCTGACATTCCCAAGGAAGGGATGATACTTTCTTTGATTAGAATGAATATCAGCCAAAAGCCTCAATAAGAGAAATCTGGCTGGGGCCTCAACTAATTCCATACTTTAAAAATTCTTTAGTTTTTTCCCAGTTCATAGTCTAATTTTCTGACTGCTTTTTCAGTGAAGACACAGACAAAACAGGATGTAAGTGACTTACGTTGTGTAAGGGTAAATATGAAAAAAAGGAAGCAAATGTCCTTTCTAGTCTTGGCTTTAGGACTATCCTTTCAAGGACTAAGTGTTCTTAAATCACACAAGTCTTCCCTTTAAAATGAAATGGTGACTGCCTTCATCAGATAAGTTACAGTCAGAGACAGCATCCTCATGCCTTGGGCCTTACTGGCCTCCACTGCCCAGTTAAGGACTTTTCCTTCTCAAGTTTGTTTTGCTATCAGGAGGACTTGGAGCTGGACGGACCGAGCCTCACACCCCACTGTCCCCTCCACAGTAAGTTGTTTGGGACCAACTCAGGTCCTAACTTTCTCTTCTTATACCAAGTGGTAGGATAAGGGAGCAGAGAGAGAAAAACAAAAGAGCAGTTGCCTAACTCTTGTCTCTCGCTCTGGAATGAGACAGGCCCTCAGACTGCTCTCCACAGGAAGGTGACATTTGGCAAGCTTGGCCTACACCTCTGAATATCACTTAGCCAAAGAGGCCTATTTAAGGGCCCTCTCACTAGGCCCCCACTGGGCTACTCACCTGCCAGGACTTCTGTCCTTTTAAACAGATTGTCTGAGTGCTTCTCAGTATACACATTTGTATCGTCTTCAGCAGGGTCCATTTTCCTTTCTGAGTCAGAGAGATGAACTTTTTCCTTATCAATTTCTTCAGGTGACTGATAAGGGAAAAGATTATATAAAGATCTTTTTTAATGTGCTAGGAAGAAAACAGAAGGGTGTTCCCAAGGTTTATTTTTTTCAAACAATGAGTTTGGGAAATAACTGTGATTATTTATACCAACGGGCGAGTCCTAGGGTAGAACCACATGGTCCATGCTTTGAAGAACACCATGACAGGTAGAGGCAAGATGGCCGCTTAGTGAGTTCGAGATGATCCAAATGACACGGTTAGGTTGTTTTAGTTGACATTTTATAAGATTTGTTTTCTCACCACTCCTCTGACTTCAGGTTCCTGCTCTCTCTGGCTGCGCCAACCCAAGAACATGGTCCCAATTCTCCTTACTCCTTCATCTCTTTGCTATACCTGGCACTGTGGGGACGGCTTCCTTTCAGGCCTTCCCTCCAGGTGTTCTCCAAGGGCTCTTCCTGCTACCAACTCTGTGCAGCAGCCCTCCAGACTTACTCAGCAATGCTTCCCTCTACCTACTCACTCTTAGAACTTTAGCATTAAGTTCAGTTCAGTGAACTAGAACTTCAGGGGTCTTGGCTCCAGAAGCAGCTCCTGTGATCCTGACCAAGTCATACCACTTTCCAGCACCTTGGTGTCTACCTCCACTTAATGAAGGGCACTGGGAGGTTCTTGGGTTCTCCACAATTCTAGAGCACAGATCCAAGATGGTAACTCTCAGAAGCTCATCTCCAGTCAGCCTCAACCCCAATCACTCAGCAGCTTGTGGGACACTAACCCCTGGCTGTATCACTGAATAACATAAACCTTCTTTTCCATTTCCATTAATGGTACCAGCTACTCTTTCGGGCCCCCAAAGTTATTTGAGCACATTTCAAACTCTATGTTTTGCCATGTCACAGTCCTGTCAACTTGCCTTTCGCCAGTCTCTCAAAGTAGTGCCTTCCTTGGATTCCCATTTCCACAGCCTTGTTCAGGTGCTCATTACATCACACCCACCTTCTTGTGGCAACCTTTAACTGTCAGGCTGAAGTTCTTATTGACCAACACTATTGATGGGAACCACTGTCAACTCCATTGGCTATTAGTGTAGACAATAACCCTTATCAGCTCTACTAGTATTCCTATAAGCAGCCAAGTCCGTTTTCATTAGGACTCTAAGCTGTAGCCAAGTGACTACTTTCTGAAGGCCAGGGTTTAGTCCAAAATGGCAGCCTGCTACTCAAGCCTAGCAGGTTAAAAACATAAAAAGACCTCACCTTCTTGGAATGCCTAGAAATCACTGGTATTCCAAGGAAGGATCACTAGCTAGATCAGGTAGACCAGGTGGCTTTATCTGAACTCTGGAGTATATAAGGTCATGGGTCCCTGCCTCAGTGAACAGAGCACTAGGCTTCCAATGAAGAGGGCATACATTTCATCAAGTGTGATAAAGAATGTCTGTCAACACTTCCCCAAGCTGCAGAAAACCCTATGCGGCCTTAAACTTCAATCTGCTGTGACTTACAGAAAGCAGAGGCCACAGAGAATTATTTCACTGCTGCACAATACGCACCCAATATGCACCCACTCACTATGATCTCTTACTGAGAGAAGAAAATATGAAAGGTCTTCCCTGGTCTTCATGTACCAAAGTAAAGCAGAAAAGAGAAGGTCACTGGCAGTATTTTGCCTGCATTTTCTTCACTCTTCCCATGGAAAACTCATTACTAACTGGCACAGTGGAAGGACTGACAGCTCAACAGCTGAGAGAGAATGGATTCTCTAGGTTCTCACGTGCATCCTCTTCACTGCTCAGTAGCACTGCTCCCGGAGGTTAGGAAAGGGAAGAGAAAACTCAGCCAGGTGGATACTCAGACTTGTCACCAGGGAAAAGGGTAAGCGAGTTCCAGTGGTGAATAAGATGAATAAGACACAGCCGCTAGTGTGATATGAGAGACTGAGTTTAACTTATCCACATCATTTTTGTCCCATTACTATGATGAATCCCATGAATTCCCCTGAGATTTTTTGTCTCTACACTCATTTGTGAGACTTGACACAATTCCCTCTGACTTAGCTTCCGATCCGCATTTCAGGGGTCTGTGGGTGTGGGGATAGGCGATCTCCACAGAACTGGGGCCACCGTGCACTAATAGGGACGGTCCATCTGGGCACAAGTTTCCAGGTGTCTGGATGCAACATTTGTTCTTCACATTGAAACACTTTACTGTACAGAAGCAGGGGTTTGACCAAAAAGAATTATTTCTACAGTACGGGGCTAATCAGAAATACCTTAACTCTTGTATGTATGTGCAAAACGAAATTACAAAAAGACACCATAGATGATTAAATGAAGTCAATTAAAGATCTGTCACATCCACGTCTGGTGGTTTGGATGCCATGAAAATGTATCGGAAATAAAAGATGGCGAGCAATGCTCTGCTTCAACAAATAACTGTGTTCTTTTTGTTTTTGTCACTTAAGTGTCCAACAAACTAGACAGAGTATCTGTAACAGTGACATTGATGCCACTGTCAGACCCATTCGAAAGCAGTCTACGTTAATGGTATCCTAGAGGCAATGCTTAATATAGTCGTACCGCCATGTAACTAAAAGAAAGGAAATCACTTAATAATATTCACTATCAGTATTATCATTATCAGTACCTAGAATAATGTCTGACACATAATGGGTAGCATTTAATAAACCTCTCATGAAGAGGTGAATGATGACTCCGTTGAATACAAATGATACTAGGCATATAAACATGTTAAAATGTTTGGGGATTCTGAATTTCTGAGCTCATCTGCCAAACATCTCTCTTCTTTATCTAGATCTGACACAATTACTTCCTATTTTTTTAATTTAATTTTTTTCAGTGTTCAAGATTCATTGTTCATGCATCACACCCAGTGCTCCATGCAATATGTGTCCTCCTCAATACCCACCACCAGGCTCACCCAACCCCCAACCCCTCTTCCCTCTGAAACCCTCAGTTTGTTTCTGAGAATCCACCATCTCTCATGTTTCTTCTCCCCCTCTGATTTCCCCTTCCTTCACCCTTCCTTCCTTCTCCCGATGTCCTCCATGTTTTTCCTTATGCTCCACACGTAAGTGAAACCATATAATTGACTCTCTCTGCTTGACTTGAAGCCAATTTTTAAAAATTTAAATCAATTTGCAATCCATTCCTGTCAACTGACCAGAACGCTACTGTCAAATTAGGTTTTGCTTACGATACAACTCCTGACCCCCAAAAGCCAAAATGGAGTTTCCTGCCTCAAGCTACTGGGTCCTGATGATCACTGACTTCACCGAGATTCAGTCATGACAAGTAGTCAGATAAAACTGTGGTAATGCCAAATGTGTCTTTCAACAGCCACACTGGATAACTGCCACATACTCTTGAGGACCCTCTCCCCGTCCTATCATCAATAACACCCATTAGTTCTCATTTCTCCCCTTCTCCCATCCTTCTGTCATTCATTCAATTTCATACGTTTTTGGAGCAGCTACCATGTGTGGAGCCAGCACATGCGAGGTATGTCTGCCTCAGGGTTCAGAGACCTTCTCCTTTTCCCCTATCACCTGGCCCGGAAGTCCGTCTGCCACCAACAGGAACTGGCCTGCCTGAATCCAGCAGAGCTCACTCCAGGCTGGAGAGGACTGAACATGGCTCCTTCCCATCTGTGGAAATGTATCCAGCTCTGTCCCTCACTAACCTGTTCATAGGCCCCAGGAGTGCACGGGGTTGGGAGGGGAAACCAAGGCACCCTGACAGGGGAGGAAAACAAAGTGTGTGACGCTCCCATGTGTTCCTACCTCTACAGGGGAGCACCTCTTCCTCCAGAGAAGACACGTCACTACCGATAGGAGACGGCCTTCCATGTCCTGTCTCCTACGAAAGCCTGGCAGCGTCTCACTTCGGACTAACCGATGGGTGAGCTCTCAAAGGGAACACTTGTGTTTCTAGGTTTTCGTAAGCAGCCTGCTACCCCGGGGACCATCGACAAAGTCTACTACTGCAGTTATACACGCCCATTTGGTGAATTGCCTTGGTCTCTGTGGCTCTAACCAAATTCAGCTGAGGCTTCCAGAGTGCTTACTGGGTCTCAAGTGACATGCTTTGTGCACCCACATTTAATCTTCTCAGGGACCCATGAGGAACGGCTCAGAGAAGCTAAGAAATTTGACCAGATGCAAGATTTAAGGCTAGGCCTTCTTCAAACATGTTTTTTAAAAGATTTTATTTATTTGGGAGGGCACATGCGAGAAAGAGTGCATGGAACAGGGAGGGACAGAGGGAGAGGGACAAGCAGACACTAAGATAAGCATGGAGCCTGACACGGGGCTCCATCCCAGGACCCTGAGATCATGACCTGAGCTGAAACCAAGAACCAGATACCTAACCCACTGAGCCACCCAGGAGCCCCTTCTTTAGACTTCCATATATATTTTCCAACTTAAATTGCTTACCCAGTAGCGAGTGGTCAACTAATTACAATATAATTATTATAAGGCCAAAATCACTCGTCTCGTCTCATAGTTTTCACTAGCTAGTAGTTTTGCTGTGTTCTAAATCCAAAGCACTTATTTCTTAATAACTCAGCTCTCGAGATGAATATATTGGGATCTAAACATGGGCATCATTATCACTGAAAGCGGGCAAAGTCTGCAGGCCACTCACTGATGATAGGCCTGAGGAGACGTTCAGAAATAATGAAACAGGTACCTGGAGTGTCCTTATTCCATAAGCTGTTTCAGCATGTGTAAAGTTCACAACGGTTTTAACTCAGAGCAAATTTATGAAATGAAAACAAATTTTCTTGGCTGAAGCCCAAATAAACAGAAAACATTTTGCTTCTTAACTGGGCTGTGAGATCCTTCTAGAAGGAGCATGCTATAAAAGATACCTGCATATGGGTGCCTGGGTGGCTCAGTCGTTAAGCTATCTGCCTTTGGCTCAGGTCATGATCCCAGCGTCCTGGGATCGAGCCCCACATCGGGCTCCCTGCTCAGCAGGAAGCCTGCTTCTCCCTTTCCCACTCCCCCTGCTTGTGTTCCCTCTCTCACTGTGTCTGTCAAATAAATAAATAGTATCTTTAAAAAAATAAAAGATGCCCGCATATAAGCTAGGCCTGGATGATAGAAGTAGTAGGTAGGACAACCTACCAAGCTAGGAAGAGACACAGAGGAACCTTAAATGCATATCGCTCAGAGAAAGAAGCCAGTCTCAAAAGGCTACATACTGTATGGTTCTAACAACAATGTAGCAGGTGGGTAAATGTCAAAACGATCATGGAGAGTAAGGAAGAGCCGATCATGGAGAGTAAGGAAGAGCC
>CM053606.1:129671810-129702223 GCA_028646535.1 Procyon lotor | reverse complement strand
AGCTTGCCAGCTGATTCCATCCATCCTGAAGCAAGCCATACCAAAGGCCTATGCGGTGATTTAGCACCCAAAAGTGCTAAATAAAACTTGATGATGCTAAACCCAACACTATTTTCTAAAAATCCCCACATTCCCCAGGATCTTCAATTCTGCCCGAAGTAATGGACCACCCCATTCCTGCAAATGCCTCATGACAAAGTCTCAATAAAAAGCCCCTTTCACCCCTTCTAGGATGCAAGCCCCGGGAGCTACCTACCGGTCCGTCTTCATTTCCTGGGGAGCTCAGTATCTTACAGACAATGCATAACCCTGGGAGCCCAGGCCATGGTAATGGTTTCTCACTTGGGTTCCATCACATGCCTTCTAACATGGGGGCCAATTTCTGGTAGATTTCACCATTCCAGGCGTCCTGCCTCCAGACGGTCCCTCTGCCCACAGAGTGTTTATTATTTAATTGGAATAAATCGGAGATCTGCAAGCAGCCTGAGAAGAACTCAGTCATGGCATGTATGTGAGATGCCCACTGAAGACATTCCCGGGGCCACAGAGAAACAGCTGGGAAGCCATCAGCTTCTAGGATCCCTCACGTCAGCTGGACGTACCTGCCTTTGGCCAATGATCTCCAATAAAAGGAGACCTCCAGCTCTCTTCCTGCTGTTTAACCTTGCACACGGCTTGTAGAAAAATTACTCACTTCTTGCCCCTCCTGCTTTTGGTGGCTGAAGAATGCGGGGCTGAATGATCCCAGCTGCTGGGCAACCTCTTTGGCATGCAAGCCCGCGACTCCTCACCTAACAGCCTTCCCCTGCCTCACTGCCCTGGCCCGCTGGGGATGGCCACAATCTCTTCAAGCGGCTGCATTGCATCGCAGCCCCCATGGAAACCCATTTGGAACTGTTCAAGCTCGGACCAAAGATGATGTTTTTAATACAGATTGTTCTTTTTAAATCTCTTACAAAAGCAGCTGTAATCAATCGTGCTGGGGAGGGGAGAGGAGGGGGGCTCCATAAAAAGCTGCCACTCGGAAAGCCCTAATATTGATTCCTTCCCCTTTCATGGCTTTTAAGAAAACAATCCCACGCTAAGAAGCCATAATCAATTTCTCTAGGCTTTGCGAACATGGAACACTATCTAAAATTGCAACATATATATATATTATATATATAAATATATATTTTATATATATAAAAAATATATATATATATATTTTTAAATAAAAACCATAGCCGATATAAGAAATCCATCTGTGATCCTGACTTTCATTCTAAGAAAAATGTTTGTTTTCGGAAAGGAAAGTCAGTTGAACAAATTCGATAATTATTAAATACTGATTAAACCTCGGGAACTAAGAGTTGTTAAGCAGGTGACACTCAAAGATTAAAGGGAAATCAGTCTTCATTTGAGATCTGGCTTTTCCAATTCTTCATTTGCAAGACAATATATGCTATTTTCCCCTGCGCCTATTCTTAGAGAAAACTATCAATTCTAAGCCTGTGTTTATAGACCGTCATGAGTCCAAGTGGTCACATCCTGACTGAACTTCCAAATACCAGAATATTTTAAGTCGTTTCCCAGGAATTATGGTAGATCTATTATTCTGTCAAATCTGCCTCTCCGCATCAGGCTTCTCAGAAACACAGACATTTCCAAAGGCAAACAGTCAATGTTTAAGACTCTAATGTGCAAATGGAGTAATTTGGCATTTTCGTTTTTAAAAATTTATATTAAAAATCCTTGTCAGCCTCAACAGCCCATTTCCAGATTAGACATTAAGGAAAAGCACGGTTTCATGTAATGTCGGTTATCTGTACTCCTGTTTAGAAGGGGGGGAAAAAAACAAAACCACCAAAGACTTTATTAAAATGCCTTCATAGAAGGAACACAGAACCAGAATTTAAGAAGAGAGACAGCCCTTGTCACTGTGTCAGCGTGGCACTTCCCACGTGCATGAAAAGAGATCTGGTCAAATCCGAGAGCTGGCAAGACAGCAGAAAAACAAGAAAACTTAGCTGCCCTTTGCTTTGCTCCCAAGTAAGTATAATTTCAGTTTCAAGGGAGTGAGCTATGATTTCTGTGGTAAGGATCGGATCCTCATTCAGGTTTCCTGTTCCCAGCATCCAAAGACCACAGAAGTTTACTGAAGGGACGGCTAGACAATTGGCAAATGTGTTAGTTGAGAAGTTTAACTCCCTCTCCACACCCACGCCAACCCTTCAAATTAGAGACGGCCCCCGGCTTTTTCACCAAACTAAATAAGCAAGAGCTCAGGGTTCTGTAAAACTCCTTAACACTAGCTGATCAAGGGC
This sequence comes from Procyon lotor, assembly GCA_028646535.1. Lineage (NCBI taxonomy): Eukaryota > Metazoa > Chordata > Mammalia > Carnivora > Procyonidae > Procyon > Procyon lotor. Next base: position 129,699,917 of record CM053606.1, on the reverse strand, counting down.
CAGAACCTTTGTCAAGCCCCACCTCCTGGGGCCCCCACACAGGGAGGATCTCACTGCTTCACTGGCCTGGGCAGCCTCTGTAGCCCCAGTTTGTTCTTTAGAGCAACTTTCCTCCAGCAAACAAGCCTCTGGCCTCCCTCTCTTCCATTGTAAAACTCCTGCAGCACAAAACACCCAAGCGTTACATAGAAACCAGAATTGGGACCAGCCTGGCCAACCAAGGCCAATCCCATCCTTCTAGCCGGCTGGCTGGGGAAATTTACCACGGGGAGCAGAATGTTCTGTATGTGCCTCGTCCAAGATGGCAGCCGCCAGCCACACTGGGCTGTCAGGCGGGTGAAGCGGGGCGAGTGCAACAGAGGCACTGAGGGTTTTATTTTATTTACTTTTAATTCATTTAAATCCAAATAGCCACGTGGGGGCTAATGGCTACCATGTTGGAGAGTGCGGTTGTGGAGAGAATTTTTAAACTGCTGTTGGAAGCCGTCGACCGCTGCCAGGCGAAGCCACCGAGGGACAAGTGCTCTCCTTCAATAATCACTGCACATTAGCAGAAACTGGTGCCTAACAACATAATTACCTTTTCCATCACAACACTCCCTGGGTACCATACACCTGTCAGAAAAATTAAGGATTCCATCTAAGTAGGTCGTTTAACGACCATTTATCAAACACCTACTATGCACTGAAATGTTTTATCGTTTGTTTAAAAATAACACACCAAGGCTTGGAGATGGATTAACAAAATTTCGAGCCACCGAACAATGAAATATTATTTACCAATACAACAAGCTGAGCTAGGAAGCCACCAAAAGATATGGAGGAAACGTAAATGCATATTACTAAGTGAAAGAAGCCAGTCTGAAAGGGCTGACATGCTACAGGAGTCCAACCACCTGACATTCTAGAAAAGGCAAAACTATGGAAACAGGAAAATGACCGTGGTGCCAGGAGCTCAGGGGAAAAGGAGGGAGGGATGAATAGGTGAAACGCAGGGAGGTTTTAGGGCAGTGAAACTATCCTGCAGGGAACTGGAATGGTAGATACACGACAAATGATTACCCATTTGTCAAAACCCATAGAATTGTACACCATAAAGAATGAACCTGTCAACTCTGGACGACAGCTAATAAGAACGCTGGCTCAATAATCGCAGTGTACACAACTGTAACAATAATAAGGTAAAAGGGGAGGCTGGAGGAGCCTGTAAGATTTATTCTACAAATTTTCGAAGAGTCTTACCTGCCCCCACCAGACAGGCAAGTCTATTAATGATCATGAAGTCCAAATCCCTGGGGAACTCCTGAGGCCTGCCCAGACAGTCTGCCCTGAGCTAAGCCTCCTGCTAGAGTGACAACAGGTTTTTGGCAAACGAGCCCAGAAAAGACGGTTCCTAGTTGCTGACAATGTGTGTACCTGGCTGCCTCACCCCCATGGCATCAGACTCAATTAGCTTCACCAAACAAATGAGACAGTTCCAGATTTCTAGGTGTTCTACATGGCCCATTCACCGTGGTGCGGGTGTTATGAATTCATTCATTCTCCTTCTTTCATGCTTGCCTACACTGCTCCATCGAGCAGAGAAGGAAACTGCTAACAGCAGCCAAGTACAGTCCTCTCTTGGGAAAATGGCTTGTGTGCATGTATTAAGAAATGAGCTGCACCATTCGTGGGCCTCCCCCCTCCACTTTGTTGTCACCATCATTGCGGGATTCTCCAATGTATTAATAAACGGCAGGGGATAAAAACTCTAGTGCGTTCTAGTGTAAAAGAAAGAACTAAAATAGACATTCTCTCTTAGGACAACTGGGGAAATCTGAATCCAAACTGGATACAAGAAAATAACCTAGAACCATCATGAACATTCCTACAGAAGAGATCATCCTTACGGGGGCAGAATGCTGAAGTATTCAGGCGTGAAACATCCTCAGGTCCAAAATTTCCTAACTACAGCACAACTCAGGAGACTCTATATAAAAGAGAATCAAGCAAATAGGGTAAAACACTACCAAATTATTAAATTTAGGTAGAAGAGATGGTCCTAGTCTTTCAGCTTTTCTGCATAATTGAGAATTTTCATAATGAAAAAGTTGGGGGAGAGAGGAAACGCCAGTTTAAAAACAAAACAAAAAAATATCTGGGAGACACCAAGGCAGGTCATAAGGCAAAGAGTTCCTCACTAATGGCACAAGACAGCAGACTTCTATACCGAGAGGAGCAGGCTAAGCTTCACTGAGACATCCAGCCAGTCTGCCGCTAGGTGGTTTAAGCTGCCTGGACCCACAAAAGAAGGCCTGGGAGGGGAGAGAGGTGATCCGATAATCTTCTGGAAGAGGAGGCAGCTATGAACGAAAAAGACAAACTACAGCCCCAAAGAGAAAGAGTTTCCACCTTTGAAGATGGCAGGGGGAAAAGCAAAACCAGTCAAGGGAAGGAACTTTCCCACACAGCATGTACAGCTAGACTCTGAGGTGATCTGCCGCTGGACAAATAAGCATCTGACACACAGGGATGGGAGCAGGCCTTTTTTCCGTGCAAGGTTTTCATGGAATTCAACTTCCATTTGGAAGTAAAAACAGACTGTGAGTAGGCTCAGGTATAAACAAAATTTTGCCTCCCTGAGCGGATGAGCAACAGGACGCTTATCAAACAGCTGTGTCAAGAGAGCAGCATTCTGATCTTCCCACCTATCCCCACCCCCCACCAGCCCCTCAAACAAGAAATTGGTGGTAGCACCAAAACCTTAATGATTAACGTATCATAGATTCATATTTTAAAGGGCAGCTTGAGGATTCAGCTGCACGCTCATGATCTGTGTACTTTTCTGCGTTATACTTCAGTAAAAAACTGACAGAGTCTCTTAGAACCCTTCTCCCTGGTCACAGCATTCTCTAAGAAGACAGGTTTGCACTTATATACGTTTACAAGACACATGGTGGATCACGTGGCTCTTTTTCAGGAGCACCTACCAACTTGAGTGCTGAAGTCAGACACCTCAACACTCACCCAGGAAGCATTCAGCAGGCGCTGCATCTGAGGGGCGCAAAGCAAATCCCCCCAGTTTTCATGGCGGAGAAAGGCTTGGATTTCTAGTTGTTTAGAACATACATATGAGGCGGTAATTTTCCCATGGTTCTTGAGTTTCCCAAATAAGTAAAGCATAAGGGTGGGAGGTGTTAAATGTCTTTCTTACAGAACAAGAGTTGGGACCAGACTAGCGCCTCAGAACTTTCCACAGAGAGCCTTCAGATGTCCATAGACAGGTGTGGCTCCTGTCGCAACAGGATAAGATCCTACAGCCTGTGTGGACAGTAGATCTGGCTTTGCTACTTTTCAGCTAATGGAGATTTTGTAACCACAGATAACCCCTCTTAGCAGGCTGCACCCCGGGGGGTGGGGGGAGGAGAAGGACAGCTGCTTTTGCACGAGGGCCTTCAGGGGCCATTATGGTTTAAAATTCTGAAGAGCCAAATGGCAGCTCTAGATACATTCCTGAGGGGACAGCTGCCGCTGCTAAGGCAGATGAACTGTGGCCACAGTGATCTCTTCACCCCAAGTTCCCAGGCGAAGATTCCACATCTCCTCGTAGCTCAGCCACCTACCCAGGATCTTCACCAGAAGACCCGGCCTATGTCCAGGCTTGCCAACCATCAAGAAAAGCTAGAGACTTGAGGGCCCCTGAGGCTAAAGACACTGGCCACTCTATCTCCTCAAGCCCATGGTTGACTCAGTCAGTCACAAAACATCTGCCATGTGCCATGTGCTGTACCAGGTGCTAAGACCACAGAGCTGCAGGTGAGCTGATCGAGCCTGGCAGAAGGGGGGAGGTGCGGGAGAAAGGGGGAGAATAGGAGGAACAGGCACAGGAGACACTGGCATTTAGGGGTCTGAGACAGGACGGGGAAATCAGAGGAGTCCTAGTCCTGAACAGTGGAATATAGGGTCTGTGTCCGGGCACAGAAATGACAGTGTGAAAAGAGGCTGTGAAAAGGGTCAGATCCTGAAGGGCTTCAGGAGACAAACGAGGGAATTTGTATTTATTCCATAAAAGCAAATAAGGGACTTCGAGAATAAGTGCAAATTTGTGTTTCCAGAAAGTTCCACTTAGGTATAGTGTAGATGAGGCACTGAGGGCCTACACTGCAGTCAGGGTGATGAAGCCGATTACGCCAATCATTATGTAAGAGATCTAAGGCCAAGGGATTTCGAAGGAGAGGATGAGGTCAACAGTGCTAAAGTGGGCCTCCCAACTGGCAGAATAAGGGGTGAGTGAGAGGATGTAAGACTGTTGTATGACAACAAAAGCTGCCATCCTTCTAAAGTATTTGTGGGTGGACAAGACCCCGAAATATTCTCGACACCCAACAAGGCAGTACCATAATATTATCCCCACTTTCCAGCTACATGAGCCTTGGTGATGACATGGTTTGCCCACCATCACCCCACACGGTAAGTCTAAGAATGATGCCCAGATTTCTGATTTGGGCCCCCTGAGCGAGGGGTAAAGTCCTTCACAACAGACTCAGGAAGATAGGAAGCAGCAGCAGTGGGGTCAGAGGTTAAGTTGTATTTGGGATGTGTTGGGTTTGGAGAATGAGCAAGTAGGATGGGCCGGCAGGCCAGCAGTCTCCCCCATAGCCTTTCCAGTTCCTTCTTTAGGAAGGAAGGAAAGGCTATGGGGGAGACTGCCGCCGAATGACAGGGTTCCTCCAGCTCTTTGGGCCACATGCCGGAAAGTCAGGCAATGTGGTAGGAGTTGAGAGGTGTCGTGAAGAGAATCCATGTGGACTAAGCTCTGAAGGCGAGTTTCCCTGGGGGTCAAAGGAGAAAATCACACCAGTCAAGCCAACAGCGCCTGTTTTCACAGGAAGACTAAGGAGATGCGCTATGTGAGAGTCAGTATCCACTGTCAAGTAAAAACCCACCACGAATGTTTATATTTGTGTAGATGCAGTCGAGCTTTGATGCACGTCAGGGGCCATGTTAAAAAAAGCGACTGTCCCTCAAACTCAAGCCACCTGCAGGAAGGGCACACAGCTTTGTTAGTCAGCCTCACAGCTGACTGTGTGTGTGACCAAACACACACAAATGAAGCTGCATCAGGGCCGAGAAACAGATGAAGAAAAGATTTGTAACTCAGCCTTCGCCTCACCCCGCCTCCACATAAACCTGTCAGAATAAGGAGTTCTTTAGGAGATTAGGAGTGCTGAATTAATGTAGGTAATGACTTAGATTAACCTTTTGATGGTAAACACAGGTAACAGAGTAAGTGATTCCACAGAAATGGAGATCACAATATGTGCAATAGAAACAATTTCTGGTTTGGTGCTCAGATACCAATCACTACACTATAAGGGGATGGAACACACACATCTATTGTTTTTAGGAAATCAGCCTACATAGCACCTGGGCTCTCAGGAAACAATGTCTAGTCATTCCAGGTAACCAGTCAATTTTTAAACCCCAAACAGCCTGGGGAAGCCACAGTCGTGGCCACTCTACCTCACACCCCTGACATGCCCAGAGCCACTAGGACCGTTTCACCAGGGAATTCCCAACACGGCACAGAACGCCTCCAAAGAATAGAGCACAAGGTGATACATCATTATCCCTGGCTGGACTCACTTCCCAGCAGGTGGCTAGAGAGGTTTCAAAGCCCAGAAAATGTTTCCATGAAAGATTTGGGGCATTCACCACCTTCCCCTTTAATATGAAGAAACATTTTCCATCAGGGGCTCTGGAGTCAAAGACCATTAAGGAAAAGATTCATTCGGCAGCACCTCCTGTGGGCTCACCTGTCGTTGTCCCAGGCCCCCTGCTCTGCAAAAGGCAGTAATAACACAAAATGAGGCTGCTAAGGCGGACCCAGGAAATAGTCTAAGGCCAGCACCGATGGCCTTTAGTATAAGGACACCCTCCAACTTACCTTCCTAACGACCCTCCTCTATGGAGAAGGACAGCCCTTCAGTTTGCTTATCCTGAGCCAAGACCTTTCCAGAAGGCAGAGTCTACCTGTGCAACACTAAATGCCCCCATGGCTCAACAGAGCCAAGATCCAAAGGCGCTAACAATAGTGTTCTCTCTCCCTCTGGGATCCAAACACCACCACGCCAACAAAGAGGAAGGTTTATGACGTAGGAAATGTTCTTAGTACTATAAAATTTTTTATGATTTTTCAGTTTTTGTTTGTGGTCAGCTAGGTTTTCTTCCATTTCAACAGATTTGTTGCCAGGCATTGTGATCCACAAGCCAATAGACAGGGTGCCATCTTCGAGGTGCCCAGCAATGCACAAATTATTAGAAAACAATGAGGTGTGTTCTTTGCTAGCAGACCAGGCACATCTCTGGGGGAACAGATCAAATCCCCAAACTATGAACATGGTATCAGGTTCAGGGGAAATGGCCATTTTGTAGGTCAGAAATGTCAGCAATTCCATTTGGTTTAGCCTATGTAGATTTTTTTTTTTCATTGCTTTGTTTCTGTTCTCAAGTCGACCTGAACCCTTCACCCTGGTCTGTAAACTCTGCATTATCTGGAACTCCCCATTTTCCATTATCTCACCTCATCTCTTCAAACACACAAACTTGCTTCCACCGCAAGTACGGCCTTCATCTACCTCACACTCTTCCCTCAAGCTTCTCTGCACTCCATTCCTTCTCATTTCAGAGGACTCATTTGTCTTTTTGGAGATATCCCCAAAAAAGCCCTCCTTGACCATCTGACCCATCACTCTATCCCAGCACGGTCTAATGAAAACAACGCAAGCCACATATGTAATTTTAATTTTCTAGTAGTCAAATTTTAAGTTTAAAAAAAAAACAAAAAAACAAAACCTAAGACGATGAATTTAAAAATTGTGGAATAAATAAATAAATAAATAAATAAATAAATAAGAATCGTGGGTAAAACATATGTTAATTTTACCATTTTAACACACACAATTCGGTAGCATTAAGTACATTCGTATCCTTGTGTAACCATAACTAATACCCATCTCCAAGACCTTTTTCATGTCTCCAAACTGAAACTTTACCCAAACAATAACTCCTCACGCGCCCTACCTCCCTCCACCCCATTCACGCAACACCTGATAACCACCATTCTACTTTGTCTCTAGGAACTTGACGATTCCTCCCAGAAGTGGAGACTACCCAACATTTGTCTCTCAGTGTCTAGCTTACTTCACTTAGCATTCTTATGTTTTATTTAATCCAATATATAAAAGTTTATTTTAAGATGTAATCCATGAAAAAAAATGCAGATAATTATCGTTTTCTTTTCATGCCAAGTCTTTGAATTCCATTGTGTATCTTAAACGTACAGTTGTTTCAATTGGGACCGGCCAAATTTCCAGTGGCTCCAATGGCTACCGCAGTGGAGAGCACAGGTCTATCACGTGACTTTTTTTTTCTCTAGATGGATTTTTTTTTCTTTATATGCCCATATGTTTTTCTGTCTTCCCTCAGCAGAATAGAAGGGCAAGGCCTGTGTCTGTGGTTTTCTTTGCTCCAAATCAAGCACAGATTAAAAAGGATATAATAAAAAGATATAAATATAAGTAGAATAGATATATATAGAACATAATATATATAGAATAAATAGAATATAATCACATAAATATTTCTAGACAAAGGTCTTTAGAGCAGATTCTTCTGGAAGTGGAAAGATTGGTCTCCAAAACATCCCTGAGATCCTACACCACCTGCAATGGAAACACCACCAGGGACGGCTTAGTAATTGTTCCCTTTTACAAGAGGACGCAGCAGCCGCATGAGCAAGTGGGTCGGAGCCTGGATGTCTCTGAACTTCAGGTTCCTAATCTACAAAATGGAAGTGATGGGGTTCATGCTCATATCAGAGATCGGCCATGACCATCAGACCAGTTAATATTTGTAAAGTACTTTGAACAGTGTCTGGTGCGTACTAAGTGCTCTGGGCATGGTTTAGGTCAATAAATCACGCTAACAGGGCTCGCCCTTGCCATTTTAGGAGTGACCGCCCTGCTCCAGACATCTTCTCTTCTTTGAGCCGGACTGAGATTACTTTCCACGGGGCACACGTAGTCACCCACCCACCCTCCTGCTTACAGCACTATCAGTGCCCAGGCCTCTGGGAGCTGGTCTAAATTCCCCTGCAGGGCAAGTGAGAGGCAGAGCAGGGAGTAAGAGCTAGGCTCCAGACTCCAGCTCCAAATGATGAGGGTGGGCCCAGGCTCCGCCCTTAAAAAAAGCTGAGTGACCTCTGAGAACACGTTTGACTTTCTGTGCCTCAGCTTCTCCATCTATAAAATGGAATAATAGCACCTACTTTTCCAGTTTGGTAAAAATTTTTTTTTTAGTTAGTACCTGCCAAGCACTTCTTAGAGTGCCTGGCACAAAGTAAGCAATCAATAAATATCTATTATAATGACAGGGTCCTCCACAACTAGACTCCACCCTTTTTATTTATTTTTTAAAAATAGGCTCCACGCCCAGCATGGAGTCCAATGCGGGGCTTGCACTTACAACCAGGAGATCGAGACCGGAGCTGAGATCAGGAGTTGGACACCTACCTGAGCCTCCCAGGTGCCCCTAGACTCCACCCTTTATAGCTTCATTTCATTTAAAAAACATGTAAGCATCTACTAAGTGCTGGGTGCAATGTCAAGACGATTCTTTCAGTCGTTCGACTTACAGTCACACAGGAAACAAGTTAAGAGCCAGTTATCTCGGGGAGTAGATGGTCTGCTCAGGGTGGGACATTGTACACTCAGACCCATAAGGGAACTTTACCCAGTCTTGGCGTGGAGGGTTCTGTGGAAGGAAGAATCTTGAGGCTGAGACTATAAGGGGTACTAGACACAAAAGAACATTCTACCATTCACTAAGCACTGGCCACATGGACTTTCTCACCTTCCCTGATCACATGACTTTTCACTTCTTATCCTACACCAACCATACTTCTATTACACTCTGACTTAGGTCTGCCTACTCCAAACAGAGGAAGAGTTCCTATGCCACCTATTTCTTTACTAAGCACAGAAAATGTTCAATGTTCCCATTGAATGAATTCACTTTTCCCCTGCTTTCCCTTACGATGAAAGACCCACATCTCCAGAATGGGGACCTGAGCTATGGTCCCGGGCCCCAGGCTGTACTAACCAACTCCCGGCTTCAGCAGACCCCCGCCTGATGTCTGTAGTTCCTGACCAGCTCACATTCTACAAACTTGCAGATGCATGAAAAGATGCCTCTAACTCAGTCTGTGTGGTATTTATTTCCCACCTATGAACCAAGAACTCCAAGTAAGAGTCCCACCTCCAGGTTTTCCCTTAGGCACATCACTGAACCTTTCTGACCTACAGAGGTCATCTACCCCCTCCTGCCACCGTGCCTGTCTCGCCAATAGAGGCAGAGCTTCGGGGCCCTTCCCCAAGCACTAATCCAACCACTTTAGCAACTGGCCAATGGTTTAGTATCTCCGACAGGTTCTGGTTAGGTTTTAGAGGAACATGATGAAAACCAGATTCATTTGAGCTGCTCCGCCTCTCGTTTTAAAACCAACTCTTTGGGCTGGCCAACAAGTTTATTTGTTCCAGTGAACATTTCATTTTCCACCCCCACAAGGTGTATTCTTTCACCACAAGATGTGCCAAGGGTAATTAAGAACTTCTGAGGAGGGGAGGAAAAACCCACATGTTTCCCTGCACACAGAGGGGTTACCTGGCTCCAACCTCGGGAACTCGGTAAGACAAAGCAAAGCAAACAGAGGCAATTCCCCTTTGAGGGTAAAATAAGCTCTCCTCCTATCGGTTAGATAAGAGTCAGTAATTATGTCCCCATAAGGAAGCGGCAGGGAAAATGCGGACTTTCCAACATGGTGGCGATTTAGGTTCAAACAACCACAATAGTTTGTATGAGTTTCTCCTAAAGAGGAAGGATTATACCAGCACTCTGGTGGTTACAATGACTACCCACACATAAAATGGGTAACAGTACCCCGCACACAGTAGGTGTTCAATAGAGCTTATTCCTACTTCACTTATCAGAACACAGTAGGATAAGGAGGCTTTATCGTAAAAACAGGGTTAGGAAAAAAAATTTCTAAGACAACTAAATTATCCTTGTGAACACTCTTAGATTAAAGAGGACAGAACATGCCAAAACATTAAGACTTTTACAAGATTCCATTTTCTCTTCAAACTGCAATTGAGAAACGAGAATTCCTATCATTTTGCTACTAGAATTCTTAGAAGTCAGACTTGGAGGACATTCGATAGGAAGTGTTAGAGTCATGAGATCTTACTAAAACGTTTCACTTCAGAAAACGTTAACTTCAGAAAATAGAGACATACTTAAACACACACACACACACCACCCCTCCCCCAAAATATAAATGCTTACAATGAGATTAAAGGATGAAAATAATGCATACGTTTCTTATATTGCAAGGTGAGAATGACGTAAGGAAAGAAAAAAAAAGACCACCAGTCTCAGGGAAACTAAGAACAACCAGCAAAAATATTTTTTGGCAATGGTATATATGCTTTTTAGTTATATTTCACATAAAACTAGTGAGTACAATAGTTATTACAAGAGCCTCTTTAGACATCGAAAGCATGCCCGATTACAGCAGTTATGATTCCCATTTCATTATTTTCCCAGAAATGTTTTGAGTAGAATGCTTGAAAACCCTTCATGGTAGTCCTTATCATTCTAGCAAATTAGCTGCAGCCTTTGCTTCCAGAGCTACAATACCATTAATGGTTTCATAACTCCATAGCATTAGGACAAATTAAACTCTCTTAATCAAGTAATAGTCAAAGGCTATGGAAGAGTTTAAGCGTTTAAGTTCATTTACCAATGCTAACTCCAATGTTCTTCTATGAAATGTGTTTTTAAATTAAAATTCCATATTTCTCTAAGAGAAGCATCTAAGACACCCACAATAAAGTTGGCCAATATCCTGGTCAAAATAATATATCCATGATAATAATCATGATAAAACACGAGGCATTTCCTTTTGTGGCTTTACGTCTATGACAAACTTTTACATCCTCTAGTGAAAGCTGATGCTCACTGCACCCCAGGTAAGGTAGACCGGCAGCAGGAATCTTAGGATGTGAGTCGAGGCTCCTACCCAAGATTATGCAGCTAATGAGTGGCGTCAGGGGCAGGAATGAATTCTCAAGTCCAGGTCTTGTGGGTGGTGGGCCCACTATATTTTCCACTTACAACAGGAATCTTAGGGTAACACCTCTAAGCATGTCAACTGGTTGCAGAACTTCCAGATCATCAGTTTCTCAATTATCCACCCTCCCACCCAGCAGGGGAGGGGGGATAATTATATTATATTCCCAAGAATATAATATTTTTCCCTTATATTCCCAAGGTCTACCATTTCTTCATGGCAGTTGGCTACATGGCCTTTCCAATCAGATATTTCTAGGGCTTGTTGAGGGAAATGCAGTCTTTCCCAATCTCTGTATGATGCAGGTATGACTGGATTAGAATTCTAATATAATTAGAATTCTAATTAGGGAAAACGGAGACACAGCTGCCAAGTGCACCACTCAACACCCCAGTCACAGAAGAGACTGGTGTCAATTTCACAGATGTTCAACTCTCTACCTTCTCTACCGCATTCTCCACCTTGTCCCTGCCCTCATAGACAAGACCACATATGCATACACTTAAGACTTTCATGTTATATTTATACATATATGTATATCTATCCAAAACTTATTAAACTAAGACTTAATGTAAATTCATTTCTTCAGCACAGAAAAACAATGAAGACATGATGGTCCCCTAAGACCCGAGATCATCTCTAAATCAAAGAGTAAGTCAGATCCAAGACGGTTTTGGTGGTCGGTATGATTTATCAGGCCCTCTTTGAGTTCACCTATAAAATAAGAAATTGTACTGTAACATCTCTAATAAAACTTTCACCTCTAGAAAAAAAAAGAGACATTTTTTAAAAACTGATAATTCACAAATGGCAAATATAGACTCACTGAACCAGACTAACACTAAATGGACATCTCATTTCTAAAACAAACTTCAGAAATAAGAGCTCAGTGTATTCATGCATACTATTCATTCCTGTAATTCACCCATATGGCACTCATCATTTATAACTGAAATACTTGACATATCGCATACTTTTAATGCATATACTTAATGTATTAAAATTTTCCTAAAAATTCCTTTCCTCAACTGTACAATTTTAAAAGAACAAATAAATACACTTGGGCAAAAAAAGATATCCTAGGGGCGCCTGGGTGGCTCAGTGGGTTAAAGCCTCTGCCTTCAGCTCAGGTCATGATCTCAGGCTCCTGGGATCGAGCCCCATATCGAGCTCTCTGCCTCCCCCTCCTCCTCTCTGCCTGCCTCTCTGCCTACTTGTGATCTCTCTCTCTCTCTGTGTCAAATAAATAAAATCTTAAAAAAAAAAAAAAGTAACTGTGAACCTAGAATTCTAAAAAAAAAAAAAAAAAAAAAAAGATATCCTACTGCTACTAACTTACCAAAGCTTATGAAGCAGAGTGAAGAATGTACAGAGAATGAATTAAGATACAACACCATACAATTAAGTCAGTGTTCCAAAGGACCACAAAATTCAACTCCAAAAATGAGGGGCGAGGCACTTTTCCCCGAAGCACTGTCAGGGCTAATTTCGGAACTTAACTACCAGAGATAATAAAACTTGAAAGATGAACCAAGGGGGGGGGGGTGGAGAAAAAGTAGAATCTCAAAGTATTTCCGTGGCAAATTTTTATTTCAGTTGGCTATCAAGAGTCCAGGTGTGTATGGGAAACAGCTTACATAGATTCACCAGTCAGAGAGCACGCTTCAGGCTTTCCCTTCAGAATCCCTCACAAACGTAGCCTGGTTGAGTTAGAGGTCCCTTGCCTCCCTCTGTGAGGCTAGGCCCCATACAACCGACGTGGAGGACCCTGTGTGTAAGGGGCTGCAGTCCAGGCCGGCAGAACGAAACTATAATGAGAACAGAAGCGAAAACTCTTCTATGAGGTACTGATTACCTTCTGAGGAGTCCCAAATGCCCTACTCGAATCACATTCGTGCGTGAACATGCCCTTGCAAAGTTAAAAGCACTAAAGGGCCTCTAATGGCCTATAGGTCTGCGCAGAAGCCACAGACCTGTGGCCACGGTGCTTTCCCAGCCCTCTTTCCCTAACCCCCACCAGAGGTCCAGGGGACCTACATTCCCATTTTGAATGAGACAGGGAAATGATCCCTACATTTAAAAATAAAATTCAAATGTAAAACCTTCTCTCCAGGACAACCGGGGACATCAGAGTGTTTCAAAAAGGTTGTAATTACCAAGTCATCAAGCTACAACAAGCTACAAGGCTATGCCCAGGCTGGACACAAAAGGAACAACAGAGATGCTGGCACAGGTTGGCTAACCCGCTCTTGGAACACGGGCCTGGAGTCTGGTAACTGGCAGCTGACTGGCCGTCCGGCCCACTGGTCTGTAATGACAGAGTGTGGCCATCGGTGGCTCACAGATAAATATGGCAAGTGTCCTTGTCCAGTATGTAGAGGAAACAGAAGTATAACCCTCAATTTAACAGTGCTTTTTACAGGCAAAGGGCCTGTCACCTGGCATAGATTAAGAGCTTGAAGTATATATACCTCTATATTTTTTATATTTATAATATATGTGATATATATATATTTCAAGCTTAAGACACAGAATTAGCACTTTCGTACATAAACTCCGATGCACAGATCTGAGTAACTGATAGCCCCCTGATGAATTAACCTCCTGGCCTAAATGTACTCGATATGAAATGTCCAGTTTCTACATCCAGCTTTGCAGATTGCTTAGAAGAGCGGTTCTCAAGAGGCAAGGTAGGGAGCACCAGGCTCAGCATCGCCCAGACACCTGCCAGGACTGGAAATTCTCAGAACCCACCCCACACCTGCCAACTCAAACTCTGACTGGTGCAAACACGAGCCTTCCGTGTGGGTCTGATGCACACCCCCGTTGGAGGGCTGCTAGTTTAGAAGTCAGAGAACAAAGATAAAAAGTGGAAACGTAGTAGATATTTAGAGGGAATGAAAGGCCTGAGAGAAAGCTCGGCTGAGTTGGGAAGCCAATAGCATGAGGGGGTGTACTAGAAAAGACAAAGGTCAGGTGAAAGGCAGGAGGACTGGATGTCAGCCCAGGAAGCCCAAAATCTAATTGGAAATTCTGAGCTCTTAAAAATTTGGGGGGGCAAGGGAGATCCTAGATGGGTGGCTTATGAAGGCCAGACGGAAGACGTCAAGAAGGCTAATCTAGAGCAAGGCAGTCGACTATGGACAAGGACAAGATTTATAAGGTTTCAGAAGGGGAAACTTCAGTAAGACTTGGCAACAGAGGTATCTGTTACAGAAACAGCAACGGAAAAGGTAAGTTTCAGAGAAGAGACGGGCAGATTTTGCTCCTAGTGTTTGAGGTCCTCTTAGGGTGTCCAAGGGAAGATGTCAATCAGGTGGTTGGAATGGTGCAAGAGGAAAGAACACAGAGCCAGAAAAACAAATTAGGGTTGGAAGTGTGTGAAAACGATCAACCGAAGCCACAAAGTTGAGTGACATCACCAGAGGGGAGGCCTGGGGCGGGGGTGATCTAGAGAAAGAAAAAGAAGAACAGAACTCTACCGTGAACATGTCCCTCTCCCACAGTCACTAAGGCATCACTAAATTAACATTGGTCTCCACAGAACCATCCAAGTCCCCCAGTGGGAAAGAGGGAATTTAGGTCAGCCTGCAGCTATGGAGAGAGGAATGGGGTAATTTAAGCACAAACGCTCTGCTTAAAAACATCTCTAATTTTGGAGAATTAAGGAAGAAGAACTGAATGTGAGGATTACCGATCGTATGTGTTTCGGTGGAATCCCTGGTTCCAATAATTAGGATAATGAGAGTAAAATTTTGCCGATCAGTTAGACTGAGTGGGTTCGGGATGCAGAGCCTGCAGAAGAGGCTGTAAGGAGGACCAGACTCACTCTAATTCCAGTAATGCAGAGTCCAGCACCTGCACGCTGATGACAATGAGGCCTTTCCTCAAGCTCCCAGAGCAACCCAGACCCACAGGGAGTGCCCCGTACGCCTTCCCCCCAGCATCCTGACTCCGCAGGCTGCCCATCACCTTCAGAAACCCCGCCAGCGACAAGCAAGGGAGACACCGCCTCAGTCCAGGTACACCCCTGAAAGGTTAAGGCCCAGGAACAGAACCACAGAAATACGGTCAACTGATCTCTGACAAAGGGGCCAAGGCAATACAATGGAGAAAGAATAGTTTTGACCAATGGTGCCAGAATAGCTGGACGGCCACAAGCAAAAAAAAAAAAAAAAAAAGAAGGTCCAGACCCTTTATAAAAATTAACTCAAAATGAATCCTAGACCTAACTATAAACCACGAAACTCAAACTCCTAGAAGATAACATGGGTGAAACCCTAAATGACCTTGGGTATGACAATGACATTTTAGTTTTAACTTATTTGAACACAGTAGACAATCAATGGTACCTTAGTTTCAGGGGTACAGCCCAGAGATCTGACGAATCCTCAATGTTATGCTGTGCTCAGCACAAGTGTACCTCGCACCTGACGCCGTACGATGCCATTCCACCACCACGGACAGACGGACCATGTTCCCTACGCTGCCCCCTTTCTTCCTGTGACTTAGCTATATTCCACACCTGGAAGCCTGTATCTCCCCCTCCCCTTCCGTTATTGTGCTCCTCCCTCCACCGATCACTCCCCCCCCTTCCTTCTGGCAACCATCGACTGATGGTTCTCTGTATTTATAGGTCTGATTCTGCTTTTTGTTTTTTTAGATTCCACATGAGAGAATTTGTCTGGTCTGGAACAACGACTTTTTAGATACAACACCAAAAACAATACATAGAAGAAATCATTGACAAAATGGACTTCATTAAAGTTAAAAACTTCGGCTCTGCCAAAGACACTGCCAGGAAAATAAGCAAACAAAATAAGCAAAAAAAATTTCCTTCCACGTGCAGAAGATGTACCTGATCCAGGACTGCTCTCTAAAGGTTGTGTAGCATGTGGTCTTCTTCCTTCTTGTTTGACAGAGACCCTGCCCACTCTGGGCTATTTGGCTTTTGCCCATCTTTTCTCCCTGTCCCAACCCTCGGAGAGCTTCTTCGCTGGGTCCTCTTACCACTGGTACCCAAATAACTTGCCACAGTAACGCATTTCAAATCAAGGGAAATAAGGAGGAAATTAGATTTGGTAACGAAGTAATCTGCTTTGTAGACAGGGTAACAGCTATCTGGAGAGTAAATCCACTCAAGGCCATCCCACCCCCCTCGTACAGGGAGGCTGTTGTGAATTCCCACTTCCCACTGGTCCTTTGGGAATCTGATGCTAGTGTGTACAAGGGTTCCAAAACTTGCCGGCCCGAGGGGCACTGCCTGCAAAATGAAAGAAGCTCTGGTTGCTTGTTCTTCCTCTCCCAGCTCGTTCAAGGATACAACTCTTCATTTCTTCTGTCCGTGAGATGGGTGTAGATTTCTGTACTTACAGGAAGATCCACCTTGCTTGGCCAAATGCACACTGGGCACAATTTTACATGGCTATGAAGAATTGAGAGGGTAAACAGACCGACTTCTGGATGATGGCCGTGTTTTCCTGCCAATATGTCGGACTGCTCACTCCAGCTTTGAAGAACTATTTTATCTCTCTTTTAAAAGGCCAAGGGCTCTTAACCTGGTATGTAGGGAGTGTATGGGTGGTTTTAAGGGATCAATGAACCTCCGGATTTTTTAAAAATAAAATCAAGTGTAAGTGCATAGCTTTCATCAGACTCTCAAAGGGGCTTATGATCCCAAAATAGTCTAAGTACTACCATACTAGGTTCTACAGGGAAACAAACACTTTGATCCTCGAAGTCAAACCCGAAAGTCACCTGAACAAAAACAATCCATAGTCTTAAAAACATAAAATCTGTCCTGTCATATCCAAACATCTGTTATGCATTCTATCATGTTCCATCAACCATTGTAAAGGGATAATATTTGAGACTCTAGTAATACAGTGGAACAATTAACTGGAGCAACTAACTCATAGCACTTGACAGAACACTTCTATGTAAATATCCTTTAATCTTCACAAATTGTGAAGTAGAGATTATCCATGTTTTAAAAATATGGAAGCAGGGAAGACTGGGTAGCTCAGTCAGTTAAGTGGCCAGCTCTTGATTTTGGCTCAGGTCATGATCTCGGGGTCCTGGGATCAAGCCCCAGGTCAGGATCCACACTCAGCTGGGGGTCTGCCTGAGGATTCTCTCTCTTCCCCTCCTTCTGCCTCTGCCCCTCCCCCTGCTCACATGGGGGAGCTCACACTCATAGGGCGCTCACACACTCCTTCGCGTGTGCGCTCTAAAAATACATAAATCTTTAAAAATATAGAAGCAGACTTTACAAAGTTAAGAAGTTTTCTCAAGGTCACAGTACTAGTAACCCAGGATTTGAACTTAGGTTGCCCAATGCCAAAATCCATGGTAACATTTGGTATAATACTAGTTAAGAAAAAAAAAAAAATCCACCAGACTGTAGAAACCGAAATCGTATTAGTGGTTGCCCAGAGCTGGAGGGAATGGCAGGGGAGAGGAGGTGAGGACTGCAGGGCAGGGTGGTGGGCAGTAACTGCTAATGGATATGGGGTGGGGGAGGGGTGGTTTGAGGGGAGCTTTGATGAAAAAATTCTAAAATTAAATTGTGGTGATGACTGCACAGCTCTGAATATACTGAAAACCACAGAGGTGTATACTTTTTGAATGCCTAAGTTGCATGATATGTGAATTGTATCTCAAGGAAGCTGTTAAACCAACTGAAAATTAAAGGAGGAGTGAATGATATTTTGTCATCTTTAAGATGAGGACGAATATCAACTCAAAACTCACATCTGGTCCTATATGAAGCTATATGGGCTTCACAGAGGTCTAGGTGTTTTGTTCCCCCCAAATATTTCATTCATTCCACATCAGAAAGTTTGGTAGTAACTCGAAGAGAAAAGTTTGCTCAGTAATCCTGGATTAATGCCAACTTGGTTAGACTTCAGCTGAAGAATTCTCGAGTTTCGTCAATCTCCCTTCCCATAAAACAGGGATGATTGCGTTACTTATTTGCACTCTAACTCAGAGCGGTATGAAAATGGAGACAAAAACCTAATACGCACAAAGCTTTGAGCACCAAATCATTACCATTCCTTCTCTTTAGGCTGAAAAGGTAGGGGCAAAACCAACCACAGACAATACGTGGTATACAGCTACAGAGAGCAAATTATGAAAAGCACTCGGGAACATGGCATATCAAGCTTATCTTTAAACTACAGGTTCATTCTTCCATTTCTCTCTCCAGAGATCTTCAGTGGCTTCTTATCACTCATCAAATCTGAAACCTTCTGCCTGGCCCCATACCCCACCTCATTTCCTACCTCTTACCAACAACTCCATGGGATGCTCACTCTTCCTCACTGTCCAAAGTCCATTCCGTCTCCAAGTTCATAGGGACTCTCGAGCAGTCCCTTCTTTTCTCCCCTCTAGCGTCAACATCCTAGATCTCTTCAGCCCCACCTCAAATTTCACCTCTTCCTTGGCCACCCAGCTTTGACTCTCCTCTCCTGTCATCACATCCCACCTCATCCCTACTGGCCCTTGGGCCAAATACTGTAACCTGTTTCCACCATCATTCCCTGGGGAGATCCCACACAGCAGCAGCCAGCCCTTTCCTGAGCATAAAGTAGGTAACTTTTGCTATTAAATTAGCGTGAGTAGATTTATTCACCAGTTCTAATAGGGCATGCAAAAACAATCTAAAAAATAAACCAGTTCCTCCATTAGCAAGTCATAAAATATGAATTGGACATTATCTTTACATGGGACCTTAAAGACCATTTATTATCAGTTAAGCACTTCAGCGGAAAACTCTTATCACCTTGGTTTATTACACGAGTTTCACTGAACTTGAGGAAATGCTTCAGAAATGGATATCTGACTTATATGGACTTATCCCATTTAAAAATCACATTCAGTCATTCATTCACTCAATGTCTCAAAGCACCCACTGAGTGTCAGGAACTTTGTCGACAAACCCTAAGCCAGTCTAAGGAGATGAATTTCAGAAATTCTGTCATGTTTACTTTGAAAAGAATTCGTCCATACATGTCAAGGATGGAAGTGAAGCCCACAATCAACACAAGCGCCCAAGCAAGCAACATACCTACCCACGAAGGCCCACCAGCTGCTTGCCAACCAGACCACCACCCGCCATCTCTTTTCATTGTTCCCACTCACCCAAATCTTGAGCTGGAATCAGATTCCCTTCTCTCTTCCCAAACACCAGGGCCAATCTAGTTATTTTCCTCTCAACCCCATCTCCACCCACCAGAAAAGCAGCATGTCTGAACCCTAGCAAACCACTGCCAAATGACACACAGCTCTACCCTACACTTAGAATCTCTTCAACCGCCAAGAACAGAATGGATCCTTCTCTCAGACGGGTTTCATGCAATTAGAACTGCTCTAACTACTCATGCATACCAATTATGGCCTTTATTTAAAAAAGTACACTGAATGTAGACAAGATTTAGACATGCCCTGACAGCTATCCTCAGGATCAGTTTAATGTACTTGTGTTCCTCCTGTATTTATGTATCTTCTTTAAAAAAAAATTCCAGCCTGGCATTCTAGGACCTTCCTACTACACAACACAGCTATCACGTTCTTGGGTTTGGGGCAAGTATCAAACAGAGGAAAAAATACCATTCAGCAAGAAACAGCATCATTCTTACATGAAGACACCAACTGATCAGACACGTGGCAAAATTGATACCAAAATAATCCTAAAATTGGTTAAAAGTGTGTGTGCACGGCAAGGGGAGGGCATCGCATAACCAAACAAGAAGGATCATTTTTCTTCTAAACATAATAAAATGTCTTACTAAAGCTGGTTTATATTTAGTTAACTTCTCAAATTATCAGCCCCAAAGAGGCAAACATAATGGTGAGAAATCAGAAATAACATCACAAAAATAACCCACATCATAAGCGTTTAGTTCAAGTTTGACTTCCACACATGTCACTTAATCACATTTGAATATATGTGTGTGAGATTCTAAGAATTCACTCCAGACAATTTTAACAATCAAGCCCAAGAGGAAGTTGAAAGGTCTAGCTTTGACTAAGTATGACCATTTATTATAGCTCAAGCTGGAAATCTACTATTCTTAGACCAAGAGAAAATTTATACCATTTCAAGCCTTCTTTGCAGCAAAGATGTATGTGGATTTGTATGGATGCCTCAGCTTGTAGGGTCAATAAAGGGAGTCTGAAAGAGGAACAAAGGAAGGTGACTGGTGCAGAAAATGCTATTAAATCTGAAAAGTTTTGTCAGGAGTAACTAAGAAGCGGCCTCATTTTTTTTGAAAACTTCCAAGACTGTAAAGTATATAAGCCAAAGAGAAAAATTTTAAATCTAGCCTACTTTATTAAATCCCACCAATGACATGCATTTGTGTTTAGATGTTTATGCAGCTTTCCTAAGTAAATACTAATATTTGTTATCTGTGTGCTTTTGAAACTTATCTGTGAAACTTCCAGTAACTAACTGAGCCATTCTCGTTGCTCTGTAAACACGAAGCCATGCTAAATGGAGAAGCATGAGCTCCAGAACTCTGTGCCCTGTCCCACACTCGATAAATATTGGCTAATTGTTGGAGTTAGGACTAAACAAAACACAGGAGTCCTAATTTGGTCAAATCTGACTGTTCTACCAGCTACCCTTAATGGATGCTAAGGGAATCTCACAGGCTCCCCATTAGTCTAATGGCTTAAGAAAGGAGACCAAGTCTGTATCATTCACTCATCCATCCTTCCAACCATCCGTTCACCTGACACGTGAGATCTCTTATGTACCGGGCACCACGCCAGGTCTGACAATCCAATGGGTGCCTACTGTAAATTTTGAAAACGTCCTGTTTTCCTCATGCTTCGGCATCCCCACAAACGGGTTGTCGGTATCCTGGCTCTGGCGGCCAGGGGAGTGTGATAAAGCTGCTCCCTGCCACAACTTCTCATTGCACTCCCCTGCGATCTAGTGACATTCAACGGCACCAATGAAATCCCCTCAGGCCTTTCACTTGTGTACTCCATCCTGACTCCAGTGAAGGCACTTGCCCAGGGGACCTCACCCTCTCCCAGTTCCCCACCCCTTTGGGTGAGCACGCATCCCGGGCACCCCTTTCCACATGGCCCCCTCACGTGGCATGCCTGATCCTGATCCGGGATGGCCTGCTAGGATCCAGGAACGCAACAACTCTAATTTCATATGCGTCTCTGAGTGTAATTTCTGCAGTCATGTTGGAATGAATCTTTAAAGATCTCACAAAGGGGATTTACTTTCCCATTTACGACACAGGGTGCAAACCTGAACAAAGTCCCCAACTTGAGAAGGATGACTTGCTCTAGTCAGGGAGACCCCCACGTGCCACAAAAGTGACCCAGAGAAGTGCGTGCTCCCAAGGAGAGATGAACAGAATTATGATAATGTAGAGTGGGGGTGTGGGATGGGAGGGTTGGTCAAGAAAACGTGTGCAGAGGCCTGAAGGACGACCAGCCTTAAGGAGGGGAAGGAGGGAGGGAAAAAGGATGTGTGAGAGGGGAGAAGAGAGTTCCACAAAGACAGAGCCACTTAGGCAATAGCCTCCGAGGGAGGAAGCCAAGCCCTGAGGAGAGGCTGAAAAGCTGCCCTGTTTCTGAATGGCGGGAAGGCTGGGACAACAGCGTGGGAAGGCAGAGGCCAGACCTGCAGTGCCTTGTTGACAATATGTCTTTATCTTAACATAAAAAAAGGGGAAAATCAAAACCATAGAGCTTTGTGGGGTGCAGTGGAAAG
The DNA here is from genome assembly GCA_028646535.1 of Procyon lotor. Classification (NCBI taxonomy): domain Eukaryota; kingdom Metazoa; phylum Chordata; class Mammalia; order Carnivora; family Procyonidae; genus Procyon; species Procyon lotor. The sequence continues at coordinate 129,678,003 of CM053606.1, read as the reverse complement.
TGGACTAGATATCAAGGGAGACAAGTGAACCCAAGTCCCAAGTTACAGTTCAAAAACAACCCGAGTGGCATTCAACCTTGGGCCTGGCAAAACTCAAAACTATGAAGTTTGGATCATATCCTACATTTTGACCCTTTACAGGTAGACGACTGGCTGCTCGGATACTTATATATTGTATTTCAATACACCAGACTCTTGTATCTTAAAAAAGCACCACGTAAAGCTCCTCGGGAAAACACATCCCCGGTATCAAACCAGAACTGTATGTCATCAATCAATTACTTTATTACATAGAGAGCTTGGAGTCCAACCAGACACATTATGAATCTTTGTATAAAATTAAACATAAATAAGTTGAAGGTACAAGGGACTCTCGTGGTCTGAAGGCAATGTTCTGAAGTACAGCGATAAAGCATAAAGAAAAAGAAGAGCTTTTGTGATTCTTGATGATGGATAAATGGCTGTATTATTGAATCTGCTACTGGTGTGTGAGGTTCTTGCTGCCAAAAAAATACCAAGGAAAAAAATAAAAGGAGCAAGGTGCTTTAAAACTGATGTTGGTCTAAGTGTAGCTTATCTCTACAACTTCCTATTACCCTTATCTCTTCCGAAAAGGAAGTTACTAAAGCAATCACACTTAGCAAGAGTAATGACTCAGTAGACAAACAAAACAAACAAAACAACCCCGGACAAAAACTGTTTAAGGCTATTTGTATCTTAAATTGTATACCTTCTAGATCATTTATAGCTACAATTGTTATAGGTATCTACAAGATTTTTTAAAAAAATCAAAATAATAAAACAGTATACAATCTTTAAAAAATGTATTCTTATATGCAACCTGTATGATTAAGTATATTTATAGATTAGTTATACCAAATTTGAATGTCTGTAGTATTTTCTGAACACTGGCTTAAAGGCTTGAGTCTATTTCCTCACAAGACACATTTTTCTTCCAAATATTCAAATGAAACTTGTTTTTTTGGCAAATTCCCCTTCAACCTAAAAGAGCGTTTTGTAAAAGAAGGCCGTCAGATGTCTGCATCATGTTAAAATCTGAAACCTGTATTACACACAACCCCAAGATGAAAACTGCTTTCTTTTCATCAGTCTGATTATAAAAATAACTAATCAGGAATTCCTGAAATACCTACAATTCTTTTTCATTCAATACCAGAAAACTCTTATAAGCTTAATGATGGGAGAAGCATTACTCCCTAACAAAGGCAAGATGCTTCGAGACTCCACAGGAATTTCATCATTGTGGGTCCTTGAACGTGGCAGGGAGGGGTTACCACCCTCAACGAAAAGTTCACTAAATACACTAGGCAACTGTAAAGTGTCCCATCTAAAGAAAAGAACCAAGACACAAAGTTGAGAGGGTTCAAAAAAGTATAACACTATTTTTAATCCCATTAGAACTTAGTGACAAAAGGCCTTAAAACTCCTTTGTCCTTTTTTTAGTCTTGAATACAGAGGAAGACAAGTGTCAGTGAAACTACTAGAAAATTCTGTCCAAGTAAAACTGAGGACTTCATAAGGATACTGAAACAGGATAAATTTAGATGTGGCAAACACCAAATGGACTGAATGAATCAGTTTTCTTTAAAAGGCAAACTGCAAACTGATTTTATGTCAAAAGACTGGCTTGACAGAATTTTCTTTGAGACGCTGGACAGAATTCAAACAAATACACGGTAACACAGCATCACTTACTTCTCTCTCAATTTCGAAACCCACACTTGCCAAGATCAATAACATGGGATATAATTCAAGAACTTTAATATATCAAAACAAAAGAGGGAAAGAAGTTCCTCAGGGCTTCTGGATAGAATATAGTCCCAAGATAGAACTCAGAGTAAAAACAAGTTAGAGTTATATATTAGATACTAGAATCTGTATTGCATTCCTCATTTCACCTAGAGCCTGAAACATTAACTGGAACAAAGTCTGGGTAAAGCAGGGGCTTTGGCCAGGTCTAGTGGGAGAAGAGCAGCATCCAACCAGAGGCCAGCCAAAAACGCACACCAATGTGTCCCAGCTTCTGAAGAATGTGTGTGTAATTTGTTACTTTCCCCAAATCAGGAGACATTCAGGCCCTCCAGAGAGGCAGCAAGAGCTGGCATCTCCCCCAGCCAATCAAATCCTGACTCATGGGGCACAGATCCCCCCCAACCCACCCCCAAAGAATGAACACAGGCTGATCTTGGTCAAGAAAAAGGAAAGAGGAAGAGAGGAGAAAGAGCTGAAGGAAGATGAAGATATCGGAGAAAATCTATTCCAAGAAAAAAGGAAATGGGCACAAGAGGCCTTGGCACCCAAGTTCATAGGGTTGGAGTCAGAGGGCAAGGAGACAAAGTCCCAGACCTCGGGAACCTGCCAGATGCACGGGGCGAGTCACCTCCCTTTCCTGGTAGCTGTCCTCTGCAGATTCAGAGAACCACCCACCTGCTTTCATTAATGAGCAAGCTCAATTGCCGGAAGAGCCCACCAGAATCCAAAATCAAGCACCCTGAAACTAGCCTGCACTTGGTGAGGAGCGGTACAGTGGGTTAAAGACCAGACTTTGGAGCTAGATGGGTTAATCCCTGCTTCTACCAGCCCCCGGTGACCCTGGGCAAGATACTTAACCACCCTGTCTCTCCGGTTAACTCACCCATAAACTGGGGCTAATAATAGTAACCCCGGCCTCCTAAGACGGCTGTGAGGATTCCCCGACTTAGCACACACAGATTGCTTCAAACAGCCGCCTGGCACAAAGGAACCAATACATCCGGTTAATAGTGACTACTTACTGAGGAAGACGTCTGTTTTAAACTGTTTTATACTATCCTATGAAGAAGAGATGGGTTTGATTAGGAAAATCATAACCAGGGGCAGATCTTCTCTTAATCCCATTTAGTGGGAAAGATGTGAATTTCTTGGGACTTGGGCGAGGGAGGTAATGCACCCCCAGAGCAAGGGGATAATAGGCATCTTCACACCTACGTAGGCTAGGTGTGGCCCAAGAGACCCTTTCCTGGGAGAAGGGGCTTGAACCAAGTGGAAGGTCCCCAGGGAGAGTTACCTACTATTCCAGGAGCCCTGCAGAACTCCGGTGGAGCAAGTTCATTGCTGGCTGAGCAGGAGGCAAGATCCCAAGGCTTCCTCAACAATGATTTGTGAGTTGCATACACCTGGGGGCCTTGCCGAACAGAGGATCACGGAGACTGCGGGAAGGAACCAAGAGCTAAAGATCAGGACACCCATCAATGGGAAGCAACTGGAGTCTTGTCACCCCAGGAGGGAGCCCTACCCCGCAGGCTCCTGGGGGCTCCAGGGGCTGATGAGGAATCATCACAGAAGGGCACCAGACTCACGACTGGTCAGTTTAAATAGGAATCACTATAGCACATGTCCATAGAACAATTTTCATTTTCTAATAAAACATGCTTAGAAAATGGAGATCAGGGGACTCGTTTCAGGTTGTCTTACTAAGTTACATCCCCAGGGTCCTGGGGGTCTGGGAGTCAGGTGGGAAACAGCCCAAGTTGACAGACGAGTGTTACATAATGGAGGAGAGTATCAAAACTCTTTTCTCACGAGCTCCTTTGACCCAATGGCTGTGCCACCAACAGTGAACAGCCAGCCATTTCTAGGAAAATTCCATCGTCAGTGGAATTTCTCTCTGGGAAGGACTGTTCGCATTGACCATAAAGTGCTTTAGGATCCAAAATCCTAAAGTCAGACTGAGATAATCATCCAATCTTCCATTTTTGTTTTAATTTTTGCATTTTGCAGCATACATACTTGTAAATGTGCAGTCTTTGACAAATCTTTTGGGTTCCCAAGAGGTCCCCAGGCTATGCTGCCTGTATCTAGGAGTCCCACATACTAGCGGGGAGACCCAAAAAGCTCAAGTGTAAAATTTCAACCCTAAAAGAGAGAACAGTCTCAAAGGGGAGCTGGATTTCAAAACTGCTGAATTAGAAAGGTTATTCTAACTATAGTTTAGCTGACTATCCTTGGCTAAAGGGAGAGTGTTCACGTTACCACACAACGATTTCTTGGCTCTGGTTCCACAAAAAGAAATAGATTTTAAACAATGCTCACTACATTTTAAGAAATAAAATTCAATAATACCTATCGAATCCCTACACAAAGGCGCTTCACAGGGTGTGCGAAACACAGGCGCAATTATTCCAGCCCTCAGAAGAGAAACTGATATAAAGACTTCTAAAGCCGTATTTCCCTTGATGGGAGGCACAGAGATCAACCCAATAAGATCCTCTCAACAAGGAGAAACATCCCCCAAATTACTGGCTTCAATGACCTACTAGGTAAAGGACAACAGGTTCTATCTACCAACTAGTTTTCTATCTATTATTGGCTATATCACAGACCTAGTCTGAACACATATTAAGCTATATGAATGCTCCTGGGTGCTACTGTTACTAGGGAGGAACTTTTCCCCTTGCTCAAAACTGACAGGCCTCTCCTTTTTCTAAAAGATGCCCAGATTCATGGCAGCTGCTGGACGACTCTCAGAAAGACTTTGGTCCCATTTTCAGAGTTACCAACAGGTACGATTTTTGTCATTCGCACCACCCTCTCCTACACCCTGCAAGACAGCGTCAAAGCCACAGGAGCATCTCGGGGGCTTGTAATTCAAGAGTAGGAAACATAGGTAAAACCTAAGGGGAAAAAGGTTTTGTGTGCGCCCCCCACCCTCCTCTGCCTGGGTCAAGTCTGCTAATTGGGGCGGGGAGGAGGGGTTAATGCAAAGGAGGAAAACAGAGGAAAAGTTTAGAAATTCCCCAAATTGTTTTTAAATAATGCAGCTTCCTAAAGTTTTCTTAAGAAAATAAGTATCTCCATTTCAATATAACGGTATTCTGTTAGACACTTCATTTTTCGATTCCTATACTCTACCCAAGAAACGTACACAGGCACACCTGATTTCTATTTACCAGATTGCTGATAAGAGAAAATTTTACACAAATGTAATATGCTGGGAAAACTCCTTAAATAGGACACCTGCTTCTTGTGTGCAGTGTTTCCTAGGCAGTTCCATCTCCCATGCAGAGTTGGGATCAGATCTCCTTTATCACTATGGTCTTACACTTACCAATCAAAATCGATACCAAGCCAGCGAAGGGCACAGCTCTCAAAGCTGCAAACCCCTTTTCGAGTGTTCACTGCAAAGCAGATTCTCAATGTTGAACCTGGCCGTTTAAACAGAAGGCTCAAACCGGGAATTTCCTTCTTCCATTTCCGCTCATGCGTACTTCCAGCAGCTCCTCAATATTCAGGAATATTCCTGCCACTTCAAGAAACAAAGGAAGTTGTAAAGGGAGAGGCTACAACAGAGGTTACAAACAGGTGGAAGGCGGTGCCTCGCTCGGCTCCAACCTGAAAGACTGTCCGAAGGGGAGAAGAATTCCCCTGCCAGGATGAACCCCATCACACACCTACAACAGAAAGCACCAGAGACTCTTGGAACTTTCTTCTCCCTTGACCCTTTATGTTTGCGGAAACCCAAATACTACATACCCCAACTACCTTTATTATTGTTGTTCATAATCAACATCTATAAAAGTTGCATTCAACGTTTGCATAGAAAGTCAAACCAGGACCCACACCAGGTCCACTCAGATAATTAGGAAAGCCTCCTTTAAATCCAGACCCCACAGCTTTGGCACAGCAGTCACCCTGATACCCTGAACCAGCAGGCAAGAGTCAGACTCTACCCAGGTACTCCCAGATGGGGCTTATTACCATCTACAACTCTCACGAGGAGCCCAGGCTAGCCTCGGGACCGGATACTGTGATGAGGCAAATGAACCCAGACCCTAATGTCTGGGCGGACACCTAACACTTGCCAGTGGCTTCTTCCATTAATAGCCCAGTGGAGAGCGTTGGTGGGGAGGTGGTCCCCAAGTTTATGGCTCGTGAGCTTGAGTCATAATTAGGCCTTCTAGATCCATATTTACTGACGGTGACTCACACTTTAAGTGGGGCTGTAGAAGTCTTTTACAGGGTAAGCTAGTCAGATTTTCACACGTCTACCCAAGGCACGAGATACCAGGAGACCCTGGCACCACCACCGAAGCATCGTCAACTCAAACTTCTAAGACACGATAATAAATTGAAAATAGCCTGCATTCCCCCCACCCCCACCCCCCACTCAGACAGGAGACTGGTCCATCTGACA
>CM053606.1:129642463-129671310 GCA_028646535.1 Procyon lotor | reverse complement strand
CCCCCCAGAAAGAACTCTCCAAACCAACTAAAGGTTGTCCACAGAATTTTCTGGAAACCCTCTGACATATTTCTGAATCTGAGGCCAGGCAAAGAAGAGTTAAAGTCTTCACACTTGTCCTCTCAGCTAATGAGAGGACAAGATATTCAGGATATTAGCCTGACAGGATAGTCGGTCGCGGGCTTCGGAAAGAGACCTCAGCTGCACACCTCCTCGCCCCCTTCACAGTGGTATTCTGAAAAACACCTATGCAATTTCATGAAATAGGCCCATAAAAAAGAGGGCAGACTGAAAACTGGACACGATAACCTACTACACAAAAAACACGCAATTACTTTTTAAAATTATGCACAAACTAGGTGATAATTATACCAATAATAAGGTTCCACATAATAGCCCTGTGTTTTAGATTTCTGCAATCCTCCAATCTTCTCAGTGGGCATAACCATCTCTACAACTACTCATTCAAAAAAACCTCAGTGCGAAGTTTCCCAGCAGGGGGTACAGTATGCACCGTGCTCAGTGCTGCCCAGACACCCAGATGAAGAAGAAATGGCCACTGCCCTCGAGGAGCTCAGCACAATCTTGACGGAGGAATAGAATAAAGACAAACAGCTACATGCAAAACAGTTGTGTGCCAACTGTCTCGAAAGGAAGTCAAGGAACCACAGTAGCTTTGGGGAGTGATTACCAGAAGAGAGAAAATAGCATTTAGGTGCCAGCATTTCGCCCAGCTCCTGAGGGGTGAGGGTAAGTCTGTTAAAAGGAGGTTAGAACTGACAGTTGCCAAGCAAGAAGGGGAAGAGCTGGGGCGCCTGGGTGGCTCAGTGGGTTAAAGCCTCTGCCTTCGGCTCAGGTCATGATCTCAGGGTCCTGGGATCGAGCCCCGCATCGGGCTCTCTGCTCAGCAGGGACCCTACTTCCCTCTCTCTCTGCCTGCCTCTCTGCCTACTTGTGTTCACTCTCTGTCAAATAAACAAAAATCTTAAAAAAAAAAAAAAAGGGGGGGGGAAGAGCTGAACAACACAGATGAAAAAATCTCTGTGCTCGGGAGGGCATGGGATGGCCACTGAGACATGATCATCAAGAAGATACTCGAGCTGAGGCCCCGTGGCCTCTCTCAGGTAAGCCCAGAGGATGGGGATAATTTGGCATTAGTAAAGTCATTTTGCTGATGGGTTGACCGTGTCCAATTACCCCAAAGGTTCTTTCTTTCCTGATAAGGAATAGTGTGGGATTACCTCAGGCTAAGCCTAAAGGGAAAGGAAATTGGAAAGAAAACCAAGCTTTTTTTTTTTTTTTCTTTAAAAAACAAGCTTTTCTGAAATAAACGGGGCAAGAAGTAAGAAGGAACAGCACAGCTAGAGCGATGGACAAAAGTCAGAAGATGTGGGTGGAAGTCCAAGTTCACTCGCCTTCAGAAAGTCACACACACTTCCGCTTCTTCACATGCAGAACGCAAATGATAGTTCCTCCTCCAGGAAGACTTCTCGCTGATGCACAAAATGGGTATGAAGGTCCTTTGTAAAATTAGAAAGCTCTTTCAGACTGTAAGGTCTGAATATTGCTGGATAACTGCTGAGAACTTAAAAAAAAATTTTTAAGCACACACGGTGGTCATGATTAAATAAAATTCAGTAAGTTGCGTGCCGACAAGGGGAATGCCAGGCTCAGGCCGAAGCAGAAGCCAAAGATGCCAGAGCAGAGCCAGGAAATAAGCAGGATGATGCTAGGACAGCTGAGCTGCTGTATGGGCGGCGCTGAATGCACCTTGCAGCTCGACATCCCGTTTACTTAAAGAAGTACATCTCCTTAACAGAAAATCTGCTCATCTCTATTTAAACCGAAACTTCCAACATAAAAGGTTCCTAAATCATTATTGTTTAAAAAAAAAAAACCAAAAAAAAAAACCACACGTTTATTTGGAGGATGCCTGGGTGGTTCAGTCAGTCAAGCATCTGACTCTGGATTTCGGCTCAGACCCTAATCTCAGGGTCCTGAGATCGAGCCCTGTGTGGGGCTCAGCACAGAAGCTGTTTAAGATTCTCTCACTCCCTCTGTCCACCCCCGTCCCGCCCCTGTCTCATGTACACTTGTGTTCTCTAAAATAAATAAATCTTTAGATTTATTTATAAATAAGTAAACCCGAAACACTTATTTTATTCCATTTACGTGATGGTCCCTTAACATATATGAAGATACTAAGATGTCCCTACCTTATTTCCCTCATTAACAGCTTGGCTTTTCTTAATAGCTAAGGTCAATCAATATTGAATATCCACTGTACCATTATCTAAGTTCAATACATACACATATGAAACAGAATTTCAACAGACTTGAATTCATTTTCATCGTTAAGGAAATGAACGCAAAGGTATATACTCATGTTTGTATACAGCAGTGAACTCTCCTGCCATTAGCCATAAAAGTATTTGAAGCTCTAAGTAAACACATTAACCTGTCAACCTGCACTGAAGGATTCTATAGGATGACTCATTACAATAAATCCTCCTTTGATCCCATGCAGTCCTCAAGATTTTCAAAATGCAAACGTATTTCACTAGCATGGCTGTAGTTTAAAAGCCAGATAATTTTTTCCATCCAGAGAACATCCGACATGCCAGACTACACTGTAATGTTGTTGTTGTTTTTTAAAGATTTTATTTACTTATTTGACAGAGAGAGAGAGAGATCACAAGCAGACAGAGAGACAGGCGGGGGGGGAACAGGCTCCCTGCTGAGCTGAGAGCCTGATGAGGTCTTGATCCCAGGACCCTGAGATCACGACCCAAGCTGAAGGCAGAGGCTTTAACCCATTGAGCCACCCAGGCACCCTGTTTTAAGATTTATCTGTTTATTTGAGAGAGAGAGAGAGAGAAAGAGAGAGAGAGAGAGAATAAGCAAGAATGGGTGGGAGACAGAGAGAGCAAGAATCTCAAGCTGACTCCACACTAAGCACAGAGCTGGACTCAGGGCTCGACCTCACGACCTGAGCCAAAACCAAGAACTGGTCGCTCAACCATCGGTGCCACCCAGGCTCTTTCTTAAATTCCTCACCTTCTGAGTCTCTAGTAGCCAAAGTTTCACCTCCGCCTAAAACATCTTCCCCTAAAAAGAGATTCTCTATCTACTCCTCCTTATCACCATAGTAGCAATAAAATGTATCAACTAAACCAGAGCAGTTTTTTTCCGGGGTGGGGGGACATTCATAATCAAAACAGGTCTAAAGAAACAGGACATAGAGCGACCCTACCTACCACTATTATTCTGAGGAGAAGGAAAAGCCTATTCACTGAGGAAGAAAAGGAAAATCTCCTAATAGGCTGAACTAGCACATAAGGCTCCGGACCTGTCCTAGCCCTGAGTTCCCATCCTTGAACCCTGCACAAGAAACAGAAGCCGTCCCACTGCCCCGTCACTCCTGTCTGGGACGAGATGTCCAGGTGTAACCTGGTTACACAGTGTGTAACCTGACTGTGAATTCTTTGGGGCTGCTGGAAAAAGCTGGAGGGCTCGTCTGTTCTCTGCTGGAAAAAGAACTACCCTTCAGTGCTAAAGAGGCATTAATAACCTTCAATTAAACAGGCATTAGCAACGTCGGCTTCCAACTTCAGGGGCTCATCCTTATCCAAAACATTCATTAAGTTTGGTTTACTGTGCTGGGTGCTGCGAAGGTCAAAGTGCACAGCCCACGTCCTCTCTGAATTTATAGTCCCCGAAGGAAACTGATGGGGGCTGTAAACAGGAGATACACAGACATCAAACAGGGGATTTAAAAGTGCAGGATGACGAGGAAGAGTTGAGCTGGATTTGGGAGGAGAGCAGAAAGCAAGGCAGTTAAAGCAGAAGCTGGTTCAGTGACCCACAGCCCCTGTCTGGGGGCAGCACTACGTGATGTGAAGGGAAAGTGCGCAGAAGGGGGAATTACAAAGAGAATCATTTCAGGTCCTTTTTGGGCAGTGACCCACAGGACTACGAATTCCAGAAATGTTATCTAACGAGAAAACTGAATGAATGAAAAAAAAATGTGAGTAGAATGCATTGTAGCGAAAATCTAATTCATGTCATATTGCTATTTAGTCACTAATAACTGCCCAGGAAATCAGACCAGGCAACTCAAGCCAGCAGAGATCATTCCTCACACGTCCTTTTGATCCTAATAGTTTAATGCTGGGGAAATACCTATTCTACTTAATACACACTGATTTATAGAGGGATATTTACCTGACAATGCGTAATAATGCAAGATTATGGTTTCTCTTCCTTAACATAATTCAGTAATTTTAAAAATACAAATTCCATCAGAGTCAACATAGCATGAATCCACAAATATTTATGTACTTTACCACATGTGCAACCCTCCAAAGCAAAAAATCTAGTGGAGATCAGTAAGCAAAAATAAGTACCCCAAAATGTTTGAAGAAAATACTTTCATATCCTCTCATTCATGCTTAGATGTGTTTCATCTTTGAAAACATGTAAGATAAAAGATCTTCCTTTAATGTCATTTTTGCAGGAACTCCAACAGCTCATGTAGACATAGACATGGTCGGTACTGGTTATTACAAGATAATGCCAGGTCCTGCTTTGTCCTCGTATTTAAAAGGAAAACCAGAAAATGGTCTTTCAACCAAAATTTGTATTTTGTGTACTTTTTTGAGACACAAGCACATAGAAGATTAAAGGAGAACACCCTAATGATGTTTGGGTGGCAAATTCCAAAGCCAGCTCAACTTGCAACTGCCTCTCATGAGAGCCACCCAGGGATAACCAAAACAGATGGAATCAGACACACGAAGGACCATGTCCAAAGTCAATGGACTGGCGAGGCTCACTCAGCCGGGGACAGTGAGACCCAGCTGTCTGATCTAACTGTACTGAGGGCAAATGAATTTCTTCAGCAACTGCTCTTTGCATTCTGAAGACTTGATTCAAACCTTAATATTTCATTCACAGCTCAGCAAAGAAGATCCTTCCGAAATATCAAGAGCATGGGTGGCTGAAGAAGTTGCCATGGCAACTGTCCCTCCTTCAACTTTTAGCAATTAAGAAACTTAGCTACATTTCTACACTTTTCTTGTGCAACAGAATTTGAGGCAGATAACCTCTTATGTGACAAAATTTAAAGATCCTTGAAGCAATGGAAAACTGCCTATATTTGCTTTAGAGAGATTTAACACTGGACTCTAACCAGCTTCAGTCAACTAAGCCTAAACAGAAAAAGATTTCCCAAAAGTAATATTTACAGGAAGTTTTTTCCTTTTTTACTATCTTTAGTATCTTTGGCTTGAAATACTTAATAAATATTTGAGAAAGAAGAAAGAAAAGAAAAGAAAAGAAAAGAAAAGAAAAGAAAAGAAAAGAAAAGAAAAGAAAGAAAGAAAGAAAGAAAGAAAGAAAGAAAGAAAGAAAGAAAGGAAGGAAGGAAAGAAAAGAAGGAAAGGAAAGAAAAGAAGGAAAGAGAGAGAGAGAGAGAGAGAGAGAGAGAGAGAGAGAGAGAAAGAAAAGAAAAGAAAAGAAAAGAAAAGAAAAGAAAAGAAAGAAAAGAAAAGAAAAGAAAAGAAAAGAAAAGAGCATTTGTATTTTTTCATATATATTTTTATATCATAAAACAAACTTCCAGGGAAGGGAGCCCAATATATAACACAAGCTTTACATTTAACACAGCCAACAGGAAATAAGAGTGTGTTACGGCCATGCCTCAAGACTGAACGTTCAGGAACCAATTAGGCCTGAAGTCGGGGGGTCACTTGAAATAAAGAGTTTAAAGGCAAAGCTGACAGATATTTGTAAGTGCATTAGCCCTCAAGGAATGAGAGAATGGACTTTTCCCCCCTCTCCTAAGTTATCCTTAAAATTCATGGCTGTAGGTTATAGCCCCACTACAAAGTACTAGGTTCATTAAAAAAAGCATTGAAACCAGGAAAAAAAAAAATAACCAAAATATCCCAAAGAAAAATATTTTAGTAATTTTTTTTTAGTTTCCCTGGAACTGAAGTCACTGATTCCTAATGCAGTTTTATTGACGTAAGAGCATATGACTGCCCGATCTGCTACTTCCCCCAACAAAGAACCCTGCTAGTCCTCAACCATACACATTTGTTCCTTAAGTATACTGCTTTCAGAGTTTTCTGAGAACTTTGTGACAGCTCTGAGATACCGACACTGACATCCTATAAACTTTAGGCAACTTTAGGATCCCAAGCAACCCATGAAGCTTTGAGAATGCAGACAAGATTACAAATTCCAAGGGGTTTAAAATCAGGTTTACTTTTTCCTCTTTAAGAAAAAAAGAAAAAAAAGATTAGAATGGCCAGATCGCTCACCATCTTTCTTATTCTGTACCATTTACAAATTCATTTGATAAGGAAGAAAACTCTTACTGTCACAGTACAATCTTTTCAATCCCCTAAAATTTATCAAAAGGTCATTAGAACTAATCAAGCTCTACTATTTTTCACAATGGAACCCCACAAAAGTACTAAGAACATACCAATATTTGGAGGCATTCGGACACAAGATGGAGGGTACCTTCATTATTTCATAAAGCATTACAGACTGATTGACAGACTGACTAGCTCTTTTATTATAGCCTGCCATCATCAGCCTGGACTGGCTACTGAAGATTCTGGTAGAAAATTCCCCAGCAAGGGACCTGAGCTCTTAAGAGCTTTTCAGAAACACAATGTACAGCCAGATTTCCAGTATTCCGGCCAAGAGTAGACTTTCTCTAAATGCCACAGAGGGAAGGGTCATAGATAATCAATCCTAAAGCGAGCTCCTAGAGGCCAGGATTCCCTCCAGACCGGGTACAACTCTGTATTTATCAAAGCACACACAAGACAGAGCATGAGCTCCAAGAAGCCGGGACTATCCCTAGACCACTGCTGTACCCACATCACCTAAAGCCCCACCCGGCATACGCAAGGCACTCAAACAGGGTGATGGCCCACATCCAGCAGGTACTCAAGCAGTAGCGCTGAGCCTTTAGGGCAACCTCTACCTCGGGAGCATCCGTAACTATCCTTCACCCGAAGATTCCCATTGATGGCTGTGGCAGACCCAGTTCTGCCTCTCGGAGAGGGAAATTAGAAGAAGAAACAAAAAGAACAAGTTGGAGTAAGTCCTTCTATTTTCAGATTTCTCACCCATAAATTAAATTCCTCGAGGGGCAAAATCCCCGTCATCAGATTACTTCAGTACTCCCCACGGACATTTCTAGAAGTGTTCCTGGTTGACAGACACAAACCATTCCTCTTTGTGTTTTCTTGTTCAACATCATGCCTTTAAGCTGCAGGAAAAAGCCATTTCTAGGTTTCGTAAAACTGCCTCGATACTTAACTGGCAGAGCTTGTAGCTCAGTCAAGGCACGGAAGACATGATGCCATGTTCCAGTTAGCACCTGGGCTGGCAAACACCTGAACACAGGTGAGGCTGAACCCACTACCACGACAGTTGAACTAGGCAATCACATTATGGGCTAGACAGAACTTCCCAGAACTGAATTATAATACCATGCCAGCCAACCACGGTCTCCTAATGTTCTTAAGGAGTTTAAGTAGTTGACGGCTGGTTAATGGAAGGATGTAGATGGTGGCAGTTCATTGTGATTTTAAAACTTTAGTCTCCTTTTCAACTTGCCTTCATCTCTTCAGTTTTAAAAGCAAGGGAAGTCCCAAGGGTACAGGTTTTGATACCTCGAGTACATTCTTGATTTGTGTAAATGAAACATTTGGTTGTTTCTTACATAAACTAGGCTGTTTTTAGTTTCATGACCTTAGTTTTGTTGTTCTTTAAAAACAACCTTTTATTCTTGTGGTTGTGCAAAGGAAATATATAATTTACTACTCTTAACCATATACTTCTCTGTATAAAACATGGCAAACAGGTAAACCTTCTGGGAAAACATGCCCTATAAAATGTTTTTATCGTTCTTCATGTCCTGGAAGAAGACCATAATGAGGCATCCTATGTAAAAGAAAATCCTAGCACGTTCCAGTTTCTGAAATGCTCAAATTCTATCTACTATACCATCACTAGTTCATTGTGTAATCTTGAACAAGCTACTCTACCTCTCTGGGACTCCCGTGTCAGTTCAGAGGTGTCTCCCTTATAAAGTGAGAGGGTGAGATTAGTTTCCCAACCGCACCAAGATTCTAATGCCTTTTGGCCCTCAGGGCAGCTGGACAGAGCCCACAAGGGAGGGAGGCCCCAGATCCGCCATCTTTAGCCACGAGAGGCCACGTGTTTTTCCGCAGTGAGCTGTACAGCCTACTCGAGGTGTACCATGATGGGAAAATGACTGGGAGGCACTGGAGTAGATGGCCTCAAGGTTTATGCTAACCTGGGCATTCTCTAAGTCTGTAATTTTAAGTCTGGGCTACTGCCAGAGCTAACGATGTGATTCCATCGTCTCCAAGGCAGAGCACAGTGCTTTATAATTAGGAGGCACTCAACAAATTTGTTACAATGGCTCAAACTGCCTTAGCATCAAAGATATCAACACTATTATAAAGATTAAATATATAATTACAGTGTTGTTTACTAGCATTCTACCGATTGAAAAGTTCTATTACTTAAAATCTCAGTTTGTTATCTATATTCAGAAGGTCAAGGCACACTGTAAGCTCCTAAGGTATTATAGAAAAGAAAGCTGTATTTAGCATGGCTTTAATACAATGTTAGAGTATTCTAACTTTTATAAATAGTTACTATAAGCCATGGTAGCCTCACTGTTAATCATTCTAATATTTTGGGGACCTCTGAGGGCCTCAGTTGGTTAAGTATCTACCTTGGGTTTGGGTCATGGTCCTGGGGTCCTGGGATCAAGCCCCGCATCAGGCTCCCTGCTCAGTGGAGAGACTGCTGTTTCCTCTCCCTCTGCCTACCACTCCCCCTTCTCGTGTGCTCTCTCTCCCTCCCTGTCAAATAAATAAATCTTTAAAACAGAAATCACGAATATTTTGCTCAAGAATTATAATGGCGCATCTAATTCCCCATGTGTCCGCTGCCTCCACCAGTTAGACAAAACAGTTTCCAGAGACTTAAAAAAAATGTTCACAGTCAATGAAAAGTACCTGTTTGAGAAACCAGAAAAACATAGGGTTTAAACATCTTTAATGTGCATAGCGTTCATCCTCAAAGTAAAGCAAAACCAACGAAGGGCAGTGGGGGGGAAAAAGCCCTCATTCCCTGCCCCTCCCTACCATCTAGTTGGGAAGTTCTAGGCAACTCATTACCAGAAAGATGTAAATAAGCAGGAGAGACCTGGGAGAGGGAAAAAAAAAAAAAAAAAGAGCTAAGGAAGAAGGGCTGGCATATCAGGGACAAGTGGAAAACAATCTCTGTCGCTTAGCTAAGAGGGCACAAGGGACATCTAACTATACACACACACCAGGGATCAAGAAGAACAAAGAAAGAAGAATTGTTCCCTGATTCCAGGGAACACTGGGAAGGGAAAGAGAGCAAAGAAAGCATTTGGGGAGAAAAATGGGGAGAAGGGGGACTTTTGGGACAAGACATTCTGAGTAAAGAGAAGGCTTCTGCCTCATTCTACACACAGGCTTACTGCTCAGAGGTTACTGGTCACCTTAAAGCAGCCTTGAAAAGCAGCCCTGAGCAAGAAGCCAGGGATGAAAATGCCCCAGGGTATTGTCACAATGAGAAACAAGTCCAGGGGTTGGTGTTTTATTTTTGTCAGAATCTTAACATTGACTGTGACAGTGGCCACTCATGAAGTTTTGGGATATGGCTACAAGTGAGGTTATCAGTAACTATTCTTATCTTAAACTTAACCCACTGTTAACCAGGAATCTAAAAGATCTAAAATATTATAAAAAAAAAAAACAAAACCCATGAGATTACCAGAGGTAATTACTGATAACATTTTGATGCTTTTTCTTCTGTTCATTCTTTAACATGGCCATTGAATACCGAGGAGGGGAAAGACGAATGGTCCATTATATTTGGAATTCTCTTACTCACCCAGGTTTCACCTCTTGAATTTAAAGCAACTCACTGCATACAGGTTCTATGCATTAAGTGTGACTTCTGGTACTATTTGCACAGCTCACTGGGGGGAAACAAATGGCTACTCTTGGCTGGAGGCCACAGACCTGTACATGGCCTCCACCCAACACGCTGCCCAGCTCCCTGGAGGGCCAAGGAGCACCCGAATCTTGGCACAGCTATACAAGGATGTAACTCAACTCTCATCTTACAGAGGAGGACATCAAAACCCAGCGAGGCAGAGTCTCCTTCTTGCCTTGTGCAAAGTCACATTGTTCAAAGTCACATTGTACATTAGAATTTCAGCATTTCAGAACCTGGAGTCTAACATGACTTGTCTCTTACACAGGGTACATCATATGGTCTAGGAGTTTAAGGATCATAAATCCCCTTCATAAATCATGTTTCCCCCATTGTTTATCTCTTTGTCACACTGTATATGGCAAAGTATATAATTAAGAGTGGTAAATTACACATAGCTCAACTTTTGCACAACCCAGAGGCCAGAAGGTTGTTTAAAACAACAATGAAACTAGATTAAAAAGCAAGGTTATGAAAAAGCTAAAATGAGAGATATTACAGTTTTTAAATAGTACTATTTCCTAGTATATGTAAAACCCAAGCCATTTTTTTAAATCCAAACCATTTTAAATGACATTTCTTTCTAGAAAGAGTATCAAAATGCAAATGTACCCTATTTGCATTTTCTAAGTCTTTCCTAATACAAAAAAAAATGCATCCTTGTTTTGCATTATTTTGATCCTAGTGATCGTTATTAGTAATTTTAACCCCTCCATAAAAGGAACAGTTTTATGTATTCAAGTTGAGCAATCACTGATCATTCCTTGCTTCCAGGCTTAAAAAGATATCCTCCTTCAGGAGATCAAATATCTTCCAATTTTTTTTTTTTTTTTTTTAGTTTAGCGTTTTAAAAATACAGATTTAACTCCAATTCACATGACGGATACTTTGGTATATGGCCTGAGGCAAGGATCTATACAGGTCTTTTTTCTCCCCCACCCCCATATTCAATTTAACAATCTCCTTTACCAGATGATCTACCTTCCTCCCATGACTTATCACCTAATTATTATTCTATACATTGAAGATTTGAGAGGGGCTATTTTGTCTGACTGCGTATTTTTTTTTTTTTTACACATCAGCTTTTATTATTATAGCTTTGTAATACATTTTAATCTCTAGCACCAATCTTAGCCTCATTCTTCTTCCAAATTAAAATGTACACCTATGTGCATATAAAACGCCCGGTTTTAAAACCCCAGAACTCCAGCCCCACCTAGATTCGAGCCCTTACTTGAAGAGCCAGCAGAGTTGCCTGTAGTACCAGGCAGGGCACACAGAGGCTCTAGGATTTGATGGGGGTGCATGGAGTCAGATCTCAGGGAGGCCCCGTGTGCCCCACTAACCCACAGCATGGACTTTACTAGAGTCACGGGGAGCCCCTGAAGGACCTTTAAGTAGGAGAGCGCCCTGCTCAGATTTCTGCTTCAGAAGGCTAGAGACGACAACAGAAGCAGAGAGAAAAGTCAGGAGTCCCCTGTGCTCCCTGTTCTAGACAGGAGGTGACAAGGACGACAGTGAAGGATTCCAGTGGGTCATGCTATTGCAGTCTTGCCTCTCTTGCTGTACAATCCAGGAGAAGAAATAATGAAGCTCATGAACTTGTCCCGAGGCATGGTCCCTCTCCCCACATGTCAACCAGCCTCCCTCTCCACTTCCGGGGTTTACATTCACTCAACCCGGATTTCCTGAGTATCTACTATGGTCAGGCATCATACTAGCTGCTGAAATAAATTGGATCAGTGCCAGACAACAACAGCCATCCAAAATGAAGACTAGGACTCTGACATCTAAAGACTAAGTATTAGGAACTGTAGTCACCCAAACTTCAAGAAAAGACTGTTGTATGGAGCCACCACCTTCTCAGAGGATGCCTGCCTCTCCCCGTCTAGGCCAGTGGCTAGGCCCACAGCTCTCCCCAGCAGATCCAGGAGGCATGTGAGCACCTTCAAATAAAAAAAAAATAATAATCTGGGAATCCAGTTTACCAATAAGGCATGGTCTTAGACAAGTGGTCTAAAGTTCGTATGGAAATCCAGGTGACATGTTAAATATTGGTCAAAGTCTTTATCAAAGTCACTCAAGTCTGGTTCCATGAAAGACAAGAATTAACAGAAAGTTCTCAAACATCACTTCATTGCAAGACTGAGCAGCAAACCACACAAAAGGAAGAACCGCCCACTGAAGGGCAGAAAGGACACTACATTAGGTCCCATTAAACAGCCCAATGAAGTGTGTGGTATTTCTTGAGTGTGACCGCAACACTACCCGGTCTTCTACTGGCCGAGAAGAATATGGAAGAGGAAAGATTTTTAAGTATCACTCAAGCATGTTGATAACAAGCTTTGCAGCACTGGTTCATTATTCCCAGCCACCCTGCAATCATTAACCTGGCGCAGCAGTGGGGGTGGGGGATGGGAGCTGAGACAAAGGGACCTAATGCCTTGCCCAGCAGAATTCCTGATGCTGCCTTCCACCGCAACTTTTAAGGAAGCCATAACTTCGACATCTAAAACCAAAAGGGCTAACAGCCTAAACTGGAATATCTAACTGACGTGAGTTCTAACTGGTTTTCATTAAATCTTATTAGTTGTATGCTTCAGAGAAAAAAAAAATATATATATACACACACACACACACACAATACGTATATATTATATATATACGTACGTATGTATGTCACATGCTCAACAGATGTGGGCCAGAATCAAAGCCGAGCTGAGTGCAGTTGCAGACAGCGAACAGGAGCTCCCCCAAACAAAAGGTCGGCCATTTAGAATGACATCCCCCGGGTGATGTATGTGCACATTAGAAAGTTAGATTTCTTGAAAAAAGGATGTCCAATAAAGCCATCAATTTTACTCGGGGCTCATCTGGCTGCAATTTCTGCCTGCAGTCATTCTGCACCAGGAAAACAGCACCGGGCAGGCACCTGGATTCACTTCAGGGTCCCTGGTCCATGAGCTAGGACATTCCACGAATAGTTTCCCAACACAAGCCCTGAAATGCCTACTCCCTACGTCTTAGCTCACTGTCTGCCGAACATTCCCCCGCCCTTTGATGTCCAAGAAAAATACTCCACTCTATAACATGACCCTGCACGGGGCTTTTTCGGAAAGAAGCTAAGACACCGCCACCATCGCGGCCACCCTGAGCGTTGGCCCCAACAAGTGCAGAAGGATGATCTTCAAGTGACAAGTGCGTCGAGTGAGTGCACGCCCACTGAATCCTGTTACTATTTTACAGAAAGAGAAATCACGAGAATCCCCCACAATTATCCTTGGGGGAACCAAAAAAAAAAAAGGCCCTCTCTTTTCAGAGGTGGATTCTTGTCCCAAATAGTTAGGAATTCCTCCATCCTTTTAAAGTGCCAAGGTCATTTGTTATCGAGGGCACATTTAAACCTACGTTTTAGAACATCGCTGCCGTTCTTAATGAGTCTCCTCTCCTATCAGGCATTTTGGACTCTAATAGCCTTCCCGCCATCACCTCCTACGGCATAATTATAACAGTGGGCCAATTAAACTAATCACCTTTCCACATATTTTTATCCGGCTTACAGATGTAAATCTCTCCCAGAATGCCAAGAATGAAAGACTCCTCTCTCAAAGCACCTAGAGCTCCTCCTGGAAGAGGCCCAGCCCACTGGGGCCAGCTTAACTCACAGCCCACATTAATAAGGAACATTTTCAAATATGGGAGATTCATGTATATTCACCAGACATTCATCTCTCTTCTTCAAGAGCATCTAAAGGATTTCCCGTTATAAATCCTAAACTACTTTTCCACTTCAAAAGCCTAAACTTCACGTGAAGGTGGTTGAGCTCCCGAAGCAAAACACCCCCAAATCTTCTAAAGAGAGATTACAGAGAATGGCCGTGCTTGCTATACAATGCAGGATTTTTAGTGGCTCAGAAATCCATTGTGTGCTTTTTTTTTTTTTTGAAGGGAAAAAGATTTTTAGAAGAGATTTCAAATTCAGAGGTTTATCACCGTAATGTGAGCCATACACTATGGGGCAGCTGAATTAATAACTCCACGGAGAAATTTTTCCTGATGAATTACACAGAATCTTCTGGCTCTGAAAGGAAGGACATATTTCCATTCAAATGCCAAGTGACAAGCAGTGAAAAGGAAAAATTCCAACCCCAGGCAAGAGCAGCAGGAGGGAAATCCACTTCGTTTGTGTAAAACTAATCCAGAAACAGACCTATCTATCCTCTTCCTAGAAAAAGCTACCACCTGAGGAATGTTCCTTCTGGTCAAGGCGAGGATTTAGAAGCAGTACACATACGGGCTTTATCTTACACCTTACATCCTGTAACTGCTCATCTTGCTGAGTGTCCAACTGCATAGCTTATCACTATCTCACATATAGATCATAGATCCTTAAGCTATTTTCCCAACCGTAGTAGTCCAAGCAATTCTCCAAAAAGTTTCATGTTAGATTGTATGAATTGGAATAACAGCTTATCCTTTTAGTTACCTCCTTACACATCATTACAGGGTAATACGGCATTAAGACAGTGTTTCTCAATGGGGGCGAAGAGCCACTGCTATCAATTCAGGGAAACAAAGGAGGAAGGGATTAACCACTTTTTGATACCTCCTCTTTCAAAAGGATCCAAAAGGGTATCAAACAACAAAAACAAAGGTAGCTTTTCCTTTGGCCCTAGCTTTTCCCCCAGCTGGGGGGCGGGGTCCGGAGGTGGGGGGAGACACAAAAAAAACAGGTAACCACTTGAAAAATGCACTTTCAAGCAACAGGTACCTCAAAAAGCTCGATCAATAAGCAGAGATAGGTATGTCCTAATTAGGCTACTGAATAACCCTAACATTACCCAAAGCACAGCTCTGAAAAAAGACTTAGAAGTGCCTACTGGAGAGCCCTCAACCTACTGTGTGTTCCAGACTTCCTTTTCCCATTTACAGCTACAATGTCACCAAAATCTTGGCAGAAATGCAAAGAAAGACATTCACCATATCTCAATAGAGTATCCTAAATGTAACATTTGCTTTTAAGCTTTGCAGAAAGAATGTGGGACCCAGAAGGATACTCTGCTCACACTCACCTTTAAAAATGAATAAAGCAATTAAAAACCCCACTATTGGGGTGGACGGGAAACACTATTAAAAAGTATAACAGATTCCAGATCGACTTGGAATTTTAGTGAGTAAGATCATCCTGATTCTTCTCTCTTGCTTTATCAATACCTTTTAGGTCAACAATGTTAAGATCATTGTATCAAACAACTGCTCATGTGGCAAGAAGAGAACTCCCCCATTTTAGTGATATCCTTGGATTTAACGTATTCTTTCCTACAAGAAATTAGTTTCCCAACCTTTCAAAGGAAGAAAACTGAGGATCCTATTACAACCACGAAGCAGGGAAAGTTCTCAATTTCCAATACAGATGTAGAATAAACACCAACACATTATTCTCAAAGAATGCTAGATTGCCATCTTCTTGGACAAAGCCTTCTGTTACCTGGACAATCTCAGGCTCAAAGACCCCACACATGTTGCTCAACACAGATAACATGAGCCCACCTACCTTCTCCAGACTGGAGGCCATAAATTCTCAGAGACTGTGCAGCCCAGCTCCAAACCCCGCGATAGTTGAACAAAAGGTTCATTACATCAACACCCTTCCTAGTTTTCAGAGTCCCCCTTCCCAGATTCAAGTTTTCCCTCTCCAATATGCTTGTTCTGCCTTGAAGAATCATACACAGAATTTACTGGAGTAACATACCTGCTGCTCCCTTAGGACTTACGCACTGATAAAACATGACTACTGGAAAGGAAAATCTGAATATGCCGGGACCATCTATAAGAGGTGGCTAATACATAATCCCAAAATGCTTTTTAAAAGTTTCTTTTGTTGGGACACCTGGGTGGCTCAGTTGGTTAAGCAGCTGCCTTCGGCTCACGTCATGATTCCAGGGTCCTGGGATTCGAGTCCCACATCGGGCTCCTTGCTCAGTAGGGAGCCTGCTTCACCCTCCGCCTGCTTGTGTTCTCTCTCCCTCGCTCTCTGACAAATAAATAAATTTTAAAAAAAAGTTTTTCTTTTGCCTCAATTTTCAAAAGAAGAGGATTTGTACTGACGTGAGAATTAGGTCATCAGGAATATGGTACTACCTAAAAATACTACCTAAATTTAGTACCTAAAAAGGTACAACCTCTAACCTGAGGAGGGGTCCTGAATTTTAGTCCTGACTGGTTCCCTTTGGACAAGTCACTCAACTTCTCCGAAGCCTCTGCCTCCTCAGCAGTGGAATTAAAGGGTCCTGACAGGCACTACTCACAGGTCTGAAATTCTGCTGTCTCCTTCCTAGATGGTTCTCTCAGATTCAAGCTTCAAAAGCTCCACCTTCTTTTCACCTCCATACCATTTTGGCTTTTGCCCTTGGGTGTCCAAGGGAAGAGTCTTTTGTTGAAAAGACAGCCCTGACGTTCCCCACGGCCCGAGGGTTAATGCAGGTCCCCCGCAGCAGGAAGAGCATAATCAAACTCAGACAGCAGCTGCTGAGTTGGAGATAATCCTAAAAGGCCTGCTTCAGACCTCCTCTTTCTCTCCCAGTGAAATTGCCTGGCACCAGGCCTGTTCCGGCTGTTGGGGCCTTATGTTTTCGGCACATTGCAAACAACATCTTCTGTGGACTCAACTCTCAAAATGCCAATGGATTTTTCTGTTTTGCTTTTTCAAGCTGGCTCTCCAGAAGCAAATACTTAAGACATAAGCATGCACGGTGTCCACATGCTGATCGTATATAAACAGTCTGGGATGGGAAAAGAGGCTCTTTGAGGGGCAGGGATACGGGACTCCTTATTAGTGGAATTAGGACTTCTCTGTGCACTTGGACAAACAAGATTTCATGCAACAGTACAAAGGAGGAAAGCAGCAAAAATCACTCATTTGGACATTGCTGAGTTTACAGCTCTCTCACTAACAATTTCTAATACTCAGGGTTTCCATGAAGTCACAGCCTCTGTCCACTTATGTTCCATGCCCTTAAAGTAAGACTCATTCTAGGGGACACCTGGGTGGCTCGGTGGGTTAAGTGTCTGACTCTTGATTTCAGCTCAGGTCATGATCTCAGGGTCCGGGGATTGAGCCCCACCTCAAGCTCTGCACCAGGCATGGAGCCTGCTTAGGAGTCTCTCCCTCTCCCCACCCCACTCGCATGTGTGCTCGCGCGCGCGCTCTCTTTCTCTCTCTCCCTCCCTCAAAATAACAATAATAATAATAGAAGTAATTCTACTTTGTTTTGCTGGAAATAGGTGACTTAACAGTTTAACCTCGTAAAATGGGTTCCATCTGTAGATTCAAGAGAGCTTTTCACAACGTGTACTTTTTTTTTTTTTTAAGATTTTATTTATTTGACAGAGAGAAACAGCGAGAGAGGGAACACAAATAGAGGGAATGGTAGTGGGAGAAGCAGGCTTCCTGCTTAGCAGGGAGCCCGATGCGGGGCTCAATCCCAGGACCCTGGGACCATGACCTGAACTGAAGGCAGACGCCTAACGACTGAGCCACCCAGGCACCCTCTACAACGTGTACTTTTAAAAGTAAAAAGGTCTTCTTGGCAGAATTCTATCAACCGTACCTGGCAAAAGCCATCTTGTTTCCAGGAAGCCCGGTGACAAAGGTGAAGAGGATGTGTTAGGACAATCACTTAGTTCCAGATACTATTTACTCACAGCCAAATTAGTGACGAGCATAGATTATGAAAGCTACCAATTTGTTCATATATCTAAGCTTACACCACTTCTAAAAATAATACAAAGTTAATTGAGATTTAAAATTTGACCTACGAAACACAAATCTGAGATTTTTTTTCTCTCCCCAAGTTAGCCCAAGGGAGTAATTTGATATAATTACATGTTCTCATAAGACATCTATTTGGTTGTTTTAAAGTTTCTCGGAATACAGCGTCAATCCAAATCATCCTTCAAGAACACATATCCCATTTTTTACACTTATTCTCTAATAAATGTTGATCATTGTGAAACATTTTGAAACAGGTCTCTATGATGAGACATTAAGAAACCATGGAAAGCAGATTCCACCAATGAACTATATTAATACTTTGGAACCTGAGAATTTTACAAAAAGCAAGAGGGGATGTAAATATCTTCTATCAGCTTTATGATTTTTGAGACTACCACCTGGAGATCTGAAAGGATTCTCCTCATCCCAAGGAAGCTGTGAGCACCACATCTGGTTTAGCCTCCATTCGTAAGAGTCTTTAAAGTAAACTCTCTCCCCGCTACAAGGCTCCTACCGACGCCGTACCAGGTACCGTCCCACTGCAGAGGACCGCACTAGAAGCCGCGTGCTCCCCAGACACTGAAGCAGGCTCATGGTGCTCCTTGTTCCAGCCCAATGGGTCTGCATGAGGATGTCCAGAGGAGTTCTGCTGAGTGTGGGTTGGCTTTGTATGCACGAGCTTTTAGGTGGAAGGCATTAAAATCAAACCATCAAAAACCCTTGTAACAAATCAGTAAGACAGTAAGGCAGATTCACACGCTTCCTGACCGAAAACTAGGATGGACCTCCTCCAAATGTTCCACTTGAAGACTGCCAGACTTCAGATCCAAAAAAAAAAAAAAAAATTAGTGGATTAAAAGTAACAGCTTAAGAGGTGAACTATATTATTCCTAATTATTACTACTGCCCTATTCATGCACCAGCTGTGAATAATTAAAAGCCTATATTTCTAAATTCCCAGGAACGCAAGAATAAAATTAAGACATTTCTGAAAGAAGTTTCGGCTCTCGATCTGTAGGTAACGGATCTCAAGGTAAGGCAGTCTCTCCAACCATATCCACAAGGCAGAATCACACAGCGTCACAGCAAAATCTTGGGTTTTCCTTTCTCTCTGTCATGCATTTTGTCTTTGCAAAAATTAAAATAACCAAGAAACATTAAGAGCACATGACTAGGCTTTTTATACCATTAAACTAAGTAACTTAAGAAAACTGGTCAGTTCATCCCCAGCAATTGTTTGCTTCCCAGCCCCTTCTCACCAGACATCAGTAGGAAAATAGGAGTAAAATTAATAGGTCTTTATTCTTTTGGTTTTATGTACAGATGACAATGATAAAATGTACCACTTTTTAAGGGATGGTCACGCACACACATCACAGAATTTCCGGCTGACTGGGGGGCGGGGGGGGCATTAGAATCTAGTCAAGCCCCTTCATTTTATACCCAACGACAATTCATGCCCAAGACTCTATGTGCAGGGTAAAGGGCATTCAGAACTCCTGAAGGTCACTTAACTAGGTCTGTACCAGCCGAGCTAAGCCAAGATCAGAAATCTAAAACATGCTCCACTCCAAAACATCCTGCAATGTACTCCACTTCAGGAGGGGGGGGGGGAAAGGAATAAAAAGAGCAGACCAACCTCCTCCACTCAATGGAGGCTTGAGGCACCTCATGGCCAAATCTCCTGATGTCGTTAATGTCTGAAATTACTTTTTTTTTTTAAAGTTTTTTTTATTTATTTGACAGAGAGAAACACAGCAAGAGAGGGAACACAAGACACAAGCAGAGGGAATAGTGGTGGGAGAAGCAGGCTTCCTGCTGAGCAAGGAGCCCGATGCGGGGCTCGATCCCAGGACTCTGGGATCGTGACCTGAGCCGAAGGCAGACGCCCAACGACTGAGCCACCCGGGCGCCCCTGAAATTACTACTTTTTAATTTGTCCCATTTCCTAACCATTGAAATTAAAGCCAAAGGAAAGACACACATCACAACCAAATTGAAGATGCCCTTCTGGGTGTCTTTGTGTACATATATGCACACACATTTATGTACATAAATAGGTCCACAAGTATGGCATTTAGATCGTGTAAGTGGAATAAAATTGAGAATCCAGAAATAAATCCTTACATTTATGGTCAACTGATGTTCAACAAGGGTGCCAAGACCATACAGAGGGAGAAAGAACAGTGTTTTTAATGAAATTTGTTGGGACAACTAAAGACTCCATGCAAAAAAAAAAAAAAAAAAAATGTGTACCTACCCCACAACATATGCAAAAGTTAATTCAAGATGAGTTATAACCCTAAATGTAAGAGCTAAAAACCATAAAACTCTTAGAAGAACACCCAGGGGTAATCCTTTGCAACCTTCAGTTAGGCGATGGCTTCTTACACAGGACATTACAAGCAGCAAAAGAAAAAACAGCAGGACTTCATAAAAATTAAAAACTTTTGTGCCTCCAAAGACACTGTCAAGAGAATGAAAATACAACCTGCAGAATGGGAAAATATTTATGAATGATCTGATAAGGGACTTCTACTGAGAATATAAAAAGAACTCTTAAAACTCAATAAGAAGAGGTGAAAGATTTATATGATCGGAAGAGAACAAACTGAGGGTTTGCTGGGGGGCGGGAAAAGGGGTGGCTGGGTTAGGGACATTGGGGAGGGTATGTGCTATGGTGAGTGCTGTGAATTGTGGAAGCCTGATGATTCACAGACCTGTACCCCTGAAGCAAATAATACATTATATGTTAAAAATAAATAAGTGAGGCAGGGGGAAGAAAAAAAACTCAGTAAGAAGATAAGCCAATTTTAAAGGACTTAAAAAGACATCTCTCTAAAGAAGAAACACAAACGGGTCATAGGAACACAAAAAGGGGCTCAACATCGTTAGCCATTAGGTAAATGCAAAACCATAATGAGATACTGCTTCCCGCCCACTAAGGACTATAATCAAAAGGACAGAAAGTAGAAGTGTTGGCAAAGGGTGCGGAGATACCCAAACCCTCGTGCACTGGGGGTGGGAGTGTAAAATGTTACAGACACGTTGGAAAACAGTTTGGCAGGACTTCCAGATGTTAAGCATAGAGTCACCGTAGGACCCAGCAGCTCCACTCCCAGATACGTACCCAGAGAAACGAAAACATAGGTCCGCATGAAAACTTATATGTGAGTGATCAAAGCAGCATTACTCGTCAACAGCTGAAAAGCTGAAACCAAAATGCCCATCACCCAACAAGTGGATGAACACAATCTGGTAAATCCAGAAAACGAGAGGTTATTTAGCAATAAAGAGCAATGCAGTGCTGACACATGCTGGACCCTCAAAATATGATGCTGAGTGAAAAGAGTCAGTTGCAACGACCACCTCTCCTTGTAAGGATTCCACTCATACGAGAAGGACAAGAATAAGCAAACCTATGGAGACCGAAGGGAGATCAGTAGATACCTAGGACTTGCTGGGGCCTGGAGGGAGAAGTGACGGCTAATGAATAACAGGGTTTCTTTGGGGGAATGACAAAAATGCTGTAAAATCAGACTTGGGGGACTGAGGCCTCTGTGAGAATACTGAAAACCACTAAACTATATACATTTTAAGTGGGTGACTTTTTGTAGCATGAGATTTCAATCTCAAGAGAGCTCTGAAGTATCATGTACACATACACGTACATTACTGCAAGTAGCATTAAAAAATATATTGTCTGACGATAGTTATCCTACTGCAAGGCCAGATAAGCTACTGTTTTTTTAAAATGAAGAGTTTCCCTATGGGAAAATACTATTGCTACATACTACTAACTTATTCTAAACCTACTATTGCTAGGTATGGTTTGATCCTGAGCTCAGGGTCAAGTCTTGCATTTTGCAGAGCACCTCAGAGCTGGAACTAAAAACACCAAAAAGATTAGCACAGAGGTGGGGTCGGTAGAAGCTTAGTCCAAGCTTGCTAGTCCTTCAGCCAAAGCAGTTATTCTGTAATTCCAGTAGTTTTGACCACATTAAAGTATGGGGACTCGGGTGGGAACCCAGAATGTGCATTTTTAACGAATCGATCCCACAGGCACCCAGAAAATTCAAACCCTGTCAGCCTGGAAAGGGTCTTTCCTCCTGCAGCCCAGGGATCCTCAAGCAGCCCCACGGGGCTCAGCAGCTGGAAACTGGTGGCTGTGCCATGATCATAGGTGGACAGCATTTTTTCACCTGCTTTATGCTAACTCTGGCCATCAGTTTTATAGGCATTCGGGAGAGTTTCGAATTTGAAAGCTTGTGGCTAGATCATGCTGGGTGAAATGTTAGCCTTGGAAGAGGAGGTCCATCAAGCCCTGGGGGTGGGGGATGCAGAACAGAATACTCGGGCTACTTGCTACCTCGTGATCTTTTTGGAGTGCACTCATTTGCCCAGTTTGTAATAGAACTACTAGATTCCAGGACAATAAGACCGCATATCCAGCGTGTAAGAGTCAGAGCCTAAAATGCAGGGGTGGGGGAGGGAGGGGGTGAAAATCTGCTGGGAATTATCCACAGGGCTGTCCTTCACACCCCAGTTGTTTCCTGTCCCTGACAGGTGGACATTTTTCCTCTACTGGGGGATTTCTTCCTCCTACCCCTATTCCCATATTCCCCATATTCAAAAGCGACTTCCACCCTCCTCTCTGGGAAGAAGAAATCGGAGCTACGGCAGCTAGTTGGAGAGGCATCTCTGAGAGGAAATGGTCAGGCACGAAAGAGGACTGCATTCTGAGTGACAACTGTAACCAATTTGCTTGCCTGGCAGAGGAGGAGAGAAGAGACTAGAGCACCATGTAAAAATCCCGGCTAGAATTTTTAAGTCTTTGTTCCAAGGCAGTAGGTAGAAAGAAGAAAATTATTTCCTTTTTAAAAAAGAAAGGGTAGAGTGTGGAACCATACTGCGTTTCGCTACAAAGATCAAGGAGTTTTACAAATGGGGAAACGGAGGCAAAAGAGGAGCGATGATCTGCCAGAGGTCCCAGCTGGCTGCTGGCAGAGGAAGGCTAGCTCCAAGAACCCGAGTCTTCTGGCTGCCTGGCCAGCCTTCTCTTGAGTCACCCGGAATAAAAAAGGAAATGCAAAGTAAGGCCTGTTGGGGTAAAGAAGTAGGGGACTAGTTCTAACCTCGAGTCCTTTTGCCCGTCGTTTGTTTCCGTGGTATTTTTCACCAGGGTTGTGTAAGCCTTAGAAGGAAAGCTTTGTGCTGGGACCTATGGGTCACGGGTGTTCGTGGCCCAACACGACTGCCCTCGACCAGTCTAAGCAGAGCTACTTGGTCCGTGTGGCAAAATGGCGGCATGAGAATGCTTGGGAGGCTAAAACCACCCCCCAAAAGTATCTCCCAAAGCCCTGGCGGTGGCCCCCTTCCCTTGATACTCTTCATGCGACCTCTCCACCCCTAGAGGCTCTCTCCCTTCCCCCTCAAGGCCACTCACTGTGACTTTAGTTCCCCCATACACACCTCTCTGGTTCAAACCAGCCAAGCTGGCTATCCTACCTGATTAAGTACCTATCAGGGCCACCTGGAGTTTGCAGCAACATCAAATCTCAATAATTACATGATCTCTTGAATTTGGCAGATAGAGATTTTGCCATCGGTTTAACAAAGTTGATCCTAGAAGGCCATACTCCTTCAACCAAGGGCCATTAATGATGTCTAGTTTCAGTCAGCCCAGGTTATGAGAGGAAACCAAATATGTTTTTTGTTGCTCAGCATTCCACTTTAAAATACAGTAAAGAATGACAGATTCGAAGGTTAGTAGGAAACTGTAAATGTCAGCTAATCTCCCAGGTAGCTGATGTTTTGAAGATCCGAAATAGATGGCCAAACGCCGGCTTGCTTACCTCCAAGCGTGGGGCCTCACTACTTCTGATGTGGTCTATTCCTTCTGTGACCACCTTTTAAAAGGTCTTCCTTTTATTCAGTCAAACTTTGTCCCCTTAGAAGCTTCCACCCCTTTCATTCCGAGATTGTCCAAAAGAACAGAAGAGCCAGGGAGACAAAGGGTAAGTCATTACATTGTATCTTCCTGGTGCTTCATACATGGTACTTCCCAGAAAATCTTTTTATTATTGTTTTTTAAACTTCCAGTAAAATAAAAACCGAGCCTCTTACACATGTAGAATGCTAAAGAAAGTAATTTTATGTTAAGTAGACTAAAATGCTCTCTTCAATGAATACTAAACACATCTGCAAACAGTTTATGGTATGGAATTTGTTTGAATCTTCTGGGTCCTCTGCCTCTATTTATACCTCAGGGCACAAAACAACAAAAGCAGCCTGGTAAAGACTCACAAGAGTAGTTATGCCCAAGGAAAGAAACAGCAAACACCAGGAGGCAGCTCACCAATGCGCTCTTAATATTTATTAAACCAACAATAGTGTTTTGGGTAAATCTTATTAACGTAATACACAAAGTTCTGGGCAAATGAAATTTTAATTCATTTACATCAAATGTGCCTGCAATCCACATTTTTATTAAAAGGACAATAAGCATTCAGTTGAGGAGCCTAGAAATGGGAGGTTGTTTTGAATATCATGTATTATTTTTCTATCATTTAAGACTGTTAAAACTTTAAAAAAAAAAAAATTACATAGTATGCACTTAGAAAGCTCTGGTTGTAGGAGTATAATTCTATACCATTTATATAATTTCTTCTAAAGGTAGTAGGAAAGGTATGTAGACTTGGAAGTCACCTCAAATCTTCTGTGTAATGAGTAAGATATATATATTTACACACACACTCATTCTCTCTCTCTCGCTCTAAAAAAACCCAAAACCTTGAGAAAGAGTAAACATAGCAATTTGTCATTTGGGTAACACTCATCACTGTTTGATGTGCAAAGGCCTCTATTTATACAACCTTTAGCAGTTAAAAATCCAAGCCACTTCATGGAAAACATTTTTTAAAAAGCACTTACCAATTAGCCAAAGATAAATTTGTTTATCTTTTCCTCTATTCATATTCCTGGACTTCCCCCATGACTTAACCCACGACGTTCCTTTTGATTTCTTATGCCAATCAGAGTTGGGACTTTTGCTACTAGCACCTGGGAGTTTCTTAACTGTGAGCGCTCACTTGGTGATGCCTTATGGGGTCCTGTCACACCTGCTGGTCCTGGGTCCTTCTAGCAGGAGCTACGGTGCCAACACTGTCCTCCGGAACAATGCCAGCTTCCCTGAGTCAACCCTAGGCAGAAGCCAAACAAAGCAGCCATGCTGCCTCCTCACAAAACTTTTAAGTCAAGGGCATTCTAGAACTGACTCCTATAAAGGAAACCCACTATGTCTCTATTGTTTCACCGACTTTAATGTGCTTATCAGTCACTGGGAGTCTTGTTACAATGCAAATCACAATTCAGGAGTCTCAGGTGGACTTGAGTTTCTACACGTCTGACCAGTTCCCAGGTGAGGCTCGTGCTGTTCGTGCTGTTCCGCTGTCTGCATTTGGAGAATGGCCCGCAAGCATCAGAATCACCAAGGAAGCTTTTAAAACAAACAAACAAAAGACACAACAACACTGCTACCTGGGCCCCACAACCAGGGGGTCCTGTTCAATAGTGTCTGCAACAGCAGGGACGAGAACCCTGCTCAGCATCTCCAAATCTAGCACACAATACGGTCACCTGGAGGGCTTTTTAAAGCGAACTGCTGGGCCCTACCCCTAGATTTCAGATGCCATCGGTCTGGGGTCAAGCTCAGAACCTACATCTCTAACAAGGTCCTAAGTGATGCAAACACTGGTGGTCCGTTCTCACGGAGAGTCCTGACCTATTACTAGGGTCGTCAACTCAACAGACTTCATTTCCACAGAGAACGAACACTTCTCTGCACAAACTGTATTATAATCAACACTCTGAAACATCCATGTATCAGGGACATGCTTAGGGGGGGTAGAATTAGCATTTCCACGCCCTTAATTTCTAATATTTAACCCTGTTGTTGTCAAATTTAGAAAAACAGCAATGTTGCATTTTAGTCTAGATATTACAGACTTGTTACGTTTAAAAGCGTATGAATCATAGCAAAGGGTTCATTTTCACAGCTTGCTCAGAATAATCCTCACAACTCCATTGTGGGACAGATACATGTTGAGCAGCAGTTTCTAAAGGGTCAGCACTTTAATGTTATCCTGCAGAGCAATTTTTAAAAGCTTTGAATATTCTAGAATTCTTAAACAGTGTTTTTCCTTCTTCCCCCAAGTCAATTAAAGAGAGCCCCTTTTATTCAAGGGATGGAAAACTGTGTTTCAGAATTGAGTGAGGGCAAACACGCTCCCAAA
Organism: Procyon lotor; assembly: GCA_028646535.1. NCBI lineage: Eukaryota > Metazoa > Chordata > Mammalia > Carnivora > Procyonidae > Procyon > Procyon lotor. The sequence goes on along the minus strand of CM053606.1, from coordinate 129,645,153 downwards.
TTAGATATCCGAACAAAGTAAACCATGAATAGATTAGATAATGGGCCGCTGCTTTTTTACTTAAGCAAGAACTAAAGACAACTCCGACGTCTTATTCACAAGATAGCCTAAAGCACTCTCTTCCCTACTTCAACCCCGGAAACACAGAGTTCCATGGAATTAATTCAACTTGAACAAGGTCCAAGTAGCTGAGGTGCCGTAATAAAGGGTAAACTGAAGAAAAGGACCGTCACTGAGACACGTGTGAAGGGCTTATACACGATCAGTAATTTCAGACAAGTTCTAGGACACATTTCCAATCAGTAAAACACAATCTCTCTGTTCAAAGCATGAACTCAGGCAAATCTAATAAGCTGACCAAACATGCTTTTCTGCAACCAGGCCAAGGGGACAAGCGTCCTTTGTTCCACTAAGGAAAGTTTTTGAAAGGAAAGGGAAATGTTTCCATTTTTTTACTAAGACCTCCTCAGATAGGCTTCGTTAATACATATATAATCTTTGGTGTAAAGAGCACATATCGTAACCCACCAATGTAATTATCAGGAAAGTATGAGCCAACAGAAAAAGAGGAAGAAGCTGGGAGCAAGCACGTCCTCTTCCCCCCGACTTTGGACTGGGGCGGGAGGCAGGGCAGCCCCGGGGAAGCCACTGCATTCCATGGAGTTTGGTCACAAGCAGTAGGGAACGTGGCTTAATGAGACAAAAATCTTACCCGCTAGACTTCCCTCGAAGCTGGAGGAACGCCAGAAAGCACCCAGAGCACTGGTTCTCAAACCTTCTGGAAGCTAGAATCACCTGGGGAGCTTTTATAGCCAGCTGCCTGCCCCGCCCCCCAATAGAGTCGATTTAATTGGTTCAATGTGGGGCTCAGGCGCCCACAGCTTTTCAAAGTTCCCCAGGTGAATTTAACATGCAGGAAGGGGTCAGAGTCCGTGATCTAGAACATGCCCCTCATTCTCCAGCACTAAGCCCTAGAGAGGCTAAAACACTTTCTCTTCACCAACACACAGCAGCCACAGCAAGGAAAGAAAAAAAGAGGAAAGAATTCGGCCTCCCCTTTTCTCTGCCATTGCCCTGTCTTTTCTCATCTGGTCATTTTTCTCAGTCTCGGGTTCAAAACCTCCAAAGAGGATCCTTTCTTCTTTGATCAGCACATCTAATCAGCCGTCCATTTCAATCAGCGTCCACACGGAGACCAGTGCTGACTCCACACCCGGCCTGCTTCTAAATGCTGGACATGCAGGAACTCACTAATCCTCACGGCATCACCATGAGGTGGCTGCTGTGACTAATCTCCTTTTTACAGATGAGAAAACTGAGGAGAGAGACACTCAGACGCCTGCCCAAGGTCACACAGCCGGACGCTGGCAGAGCTGGGAATTTAAAGAGACCCCATGAATTCCACTAATTGGTTCCCCCATTACCAGACACAAGTTTGTGGAGAGAAGCCATCAAAGTAACAGACACCATGTTGGTAAAGGAATCAGATCATGGGCGACCTAGAATATTCGCCCAACCAACACAAAGGGAGGGTCTGATACTTCACTGTTGGGAGCTGCACCCATTAGACCGTATTAAAAGGTGATTATACATTTAAACACTTTCACTGCTCTCTTGAAAGATGATAGTATCGTGTCAGGGCTATTTAAAGCTTAAAAAAAAAAAACCAAACCAACCAACCAACTCAAGAATCTAACTTCTGCGAGGTGACCTCAAAGGCAGCTGTGGCCAGTGACGCTGCCACAGATGAGACACAATTACAGACAAGAACAGGAAGTGCCTATTGCATTTCGAAGTACACAGTAGGACATCCACGTAGTAATTTTCAAAGTCAGTGTCCTTTAATAAAATTCGTTTCTTAAAAATATCACCCCAACAGACTTATCTTCTGAAAAACTACGATGCAAATATATTTGCGTTATTACCCTCGGATTTACCAAAGAAGTATTGAAGAGGAAAACGTTGGGAGAAGAAAAGATCCTACATCCCATCCCAAACCAGCAAAAGGAACTAACGTTTCTACCTGGACCAGAAGCGCCTCCACCCCGCTTTTCCTGAACTGCGCGGACGTATTTATTTTTAGTATAAACCTCTAAGGAATGCTCTTCTTCCCTCATAAAATGTGGTATTTTTTTTTACCCCATAAAATGTGGTATTAATTCATGAGGACTTTACTTCTAGTTTTGATTCTTATCTCCAGTAAGATAAGAACCTTTCATCTCCTTTTCTGTCTGCAAGTCTCCACAATCTTCCTAGGATTTGCAAATCAACTGGACTTCAGGCCCTAGTAACTCCAAATCCTAGGGCTTTCTGCTCTCTCTTCCCCCTAATTAGCCAGAAGGGTCACAGATAATAACAGAGTCTGCAGGAGCACAATTTTTGCTGCAAACTGAGAAATTACCTAAACATCATTTTAAATTAGTCACCTTGCACAGAACACATTAACCACACCGATGCAGAGCATATAACATATAATGTACGTTCCATTTGCTATTTCATTGACAAGTCAAACATGGGCCAGGAGTAAGTATATCGGGTGCTAATCACTAATGTGAGGAATTAAGAAGAAGAAGGAGCCAGAAAGGGAACATTTTATGGTAAGAAAAAATTACTGACAAATCACTGATGGCCTCAAGCCCAACATTATAACTCTCCCACTAACTAATTACGTGATTCTGAACAAATCACTT